>CP106728.1:155324468-155924468 GCA_025506655.1 Gossypium rotundifolium
GGATTAATTGTATCTCTTAATTTTCTCTTAATCATTTTTCTTAACTCGGTTAAGGTTATCCGAGAAAATGTAACACCCTATACCCGACTCGATTGCCGAGCCTGAATAATAGGACGCAACACCAACGTCACATCATCACAAATTACTCTGTGTCTTATTGGCATACGAACATCATCAGAATCAAACAATTACAGGTGGTTTAAGTCTAAAAAACCCTAGATGGGGTTAAAATTACTAAACATAGATTAAACGACCTTATAATGAGTTAGAAAAATGCTTAAAAAACACTTGATGAAAAGTTCCAAATAAATCACGTAGGTATCGATACTCACTCTGTAACATCCCGAAATAGGGCCTAAACGGACTAGTGGTTGCGAAACCATGAATCCAAGCTATAAATGTTTATTATGATTAATTATTATGATTTATTGAGTGATTAAATACATGTGTTAGAGTATTGATAAGAAATTTTATTAATTTCATGCTTAAATTGCCTATTAGGACTTGTTTGCAAAAGTTGCTAAATAGGGGTTCTAATTTATAGAGTACTTGATTGAAATGGGGTTTGAAGTAGGAGTCCTTAAATGGTAATTAGACCATTATATTTTCATGAAAAAATGGACATATATAGGTAGAAAGAACCAAAGTTTTTAATGAAGGGTAATTTAGTCATTTGGTAATAAAATGAATTAAAAGGAAATATGAGAAAATATGCTCATCTTCTTCATTAGAACGAAATTACAAGGGTTCTCCATAGCTAGGGTTTGTTTCAAGCTTCCAAGCTCCATAGTAAGTGATTCCAAGCCCGCTTTTTAATGTTCTTTACACTTTTGAAGCCCTAGAGCTCGATTTAGCTTATTCTATCAATAATTCATGCTAGGGTTCATATTTGGAAAAATACCCATAGGTGAAATGTGTTTATTTTGATGTTTTATGATAGAATATGAAGTCTGAAATTATGTTAAACAACTTTTGCTAAGTGATTTTAAGTGAAAACGAGTAAAACAGCTTAATCGGTAAAAATACCTAATGTTCATAAGTACAAGTTAGAGTGAGAATTTGATGTTTCCATAGAAGGGAAAAATGATCAGCATGTCATAAAACATAAGAATAATGGATAAAGTTTAATTTCCGAGCTTTGGGGCAAATGTGTAAATATGTAAAGTTTAGGGGCAAAATTGTAATTTTTCCAAAGTTAAGAGTTAAGGACTGTTTTGATGAATGTGAGTATTAAATAAGCTAAATTTGCTATTATAGATCAAGAAGAATGAAATCCGAGTTAGATCGAGGAAAGAAAAGATAGAGGACTAAATTGATATAGTTGATCGTATTTTGTTTCGAGGTAAGTTTGCGGTAAATAAATGCAATATTCTATTATTTTACATTTAATACTGTTAAATTCCAGTATTTACATATTTATTCTGTAAATTTATTATTTAAAGACTCAAGTATGAATTGACGGAAAAGTTATCTCAGAAAGTTATCTCGTAAAGTTCCTTGAACCTTAGGAATGTGTAGGATACAAATGTCATGACATTAGGGTTTAAGGAAATCATGTAAGACCATGTCAAGACATGGCATTGATATGTTACTATAAGGCAAAGGTCCCATGTAAGACCATGCCAAGGCATGGCATTGGTGAGTTCATAAGGCAAGGATACCACGTAAGACCATGTCAAGACATGGCAATGGTTAAGTTTCATAAGGAAAGGTACCCGCGTATCCTTAGTATTCCAAGTGGTTCAACGGGAAAATTCAAGGAGTATTCCAAAGTAAAGGTAAGACAAGTTCAAGCTAAAAAGGTAAGGTAAGATAAATTCATGTTAAAAGGTAAGGCAAGTATACAAGTTTTAAGTATATTGAGTTAAAAGTTTAAGTGATCTTGATAAGAAAAACATAAGATAATTCATTAAGAATGTTGCTATTTATTTACATGTAAACTTACTAAGCTTTATGCTTACTCCCATTCTTTAATTTTTTTATAGTATTACAAGCCAACTCGGGAATCACAAAGACGTCGGAGATCGTTACGCACTATCAAAGGATTATACTGATATTTTGTAACTCGACGTTTTAAGTTATGGCATGTATAGGGACTTAGCTATCTTGTGTGTATAACCTTATGATATGGTTTAAGATTGGCTTGTAAATGTTTGGTAATGATTATCTATTAAAATGACTAATTAAGAGCATGTTTGGATATTATGTAATGCCTAGTTGGTAATTATTAGAAAGAAATTATGTAAGTATATGCAGGGGAACAGTTTGTACAGCAGCAGTGATGTTATTTTGAAAAATCACCAAAAATAGTATAAATGGAATTAGGTTGTGCATGAGATATAGAATTAAAGCTTATTGAGTCTATTTTTATATGAAAGAAACGATGTAGGAAAAAGAATTGTATATTATGAGATAATTTATTTTTAGTGAAGAGAGGTCAGAACTATCAAACTGTGTAACAGGAGAGACTTTAACTAATAAACTGTACTAATTGGCCATACCAAAAATTCTGGAAAAATTATAGTAAGAATATATTTGAGTCTAGTTTCATATAAAATTTACGGATCTAAATTTCAAGTTTCATAACTCGAGTTATAGTCAATTTACTGAACATGATGTAGATGGACAGTTTCAAATTTTATGCCCCGAATCAGTAAGTTAAGTTTAGTAATGCCTCGTGCTCGACTCCGGAAACGGTCTCGGGTAAGGGGTGTTACATTTATTAGTATCAGAGCAAGGTTTAGTCGATTCTCGGAATATTTAGTATGAGTAAGAGTCTATCTATACATGCCATACTTATATTTTGATAGTGTGACGACTCTTGACGATTTAAAAAAATGTTTTTCTTTTATAGTTATGGATCCCGAACAGCCGGTGCAGATGATGTAGAGTAGTGCACCCACTCCCGCTGAAGGGGTGGTGCCACAAGATAGTCATGAAAGGCCCGCTTCTGCTTAGTCGGGGAGGAGGGCTCGAGAAGCCTTCTTCCAAGCTATGAATGAATGGTTTGTTGAGTTCGTTCAATGCGAACCGTACCGTTAGACCTCCACCCCCTCATGATCCAGATACCACCAATGTAGCTTCCCCAGTCACAGATACAGTCAAAAGAGAGAAGCCACCTGTTGACAAGATCAGAAAACAAGGGGCTGAAGAGTTTCGGGCTACCAAAGATGATGATACAGAGAAAGCTGAATTTTGGCTCGAAAATACTATCAGAGTTTTTGACGAGTTATCCTGCACACCGGAAGAGTGTATTAAATGTGTAGTGTCACTTAGAGATTCAGCTTACCAGTGGTGGAAGACACTTGTATCAGTAGTACCGAAAGAAAAAGTTACATGGGATTTCTTTCAGGAGGAGTTCCGTAAGAAGTATATCAGTCAGAGGTTTATTGACCAGAAAAGAAAAGAGTTCCTTGAATTAAAACAGGGTAAGATGACTGTGACCGACTATGAACGTGAATTTGTTCGACTCAGCAATTATGCTCGAGAGTGTGTGTCTACAGAGGCTATCATGTGCCAAAGATTTGAAGATGGGCTCAATGATGATATCCGACTGTCAGTTGGTGTTCTAGAGATAAAAGAGTTTGTTGCTTTAGTTGAACGAGCCTGTAAGGCAGAAGAATTATTAAAAAGAAAGGGTAAATCTGAAATTGAGATGCAAGACTCGAAGAAAAGACAAATGAGCAAGTCATTTCAGTCTACATCCAAGAGGCCTAGAGAGTTCTCTACGAGATCTAATTTTTCAGCTGGGTATTCTAGCCGGAACAGAGGTGAAAGATTTATGGATTCAAAAGCTCAAACCACTTCGATTGCGAGTGTTGGTAGTATTCAGCCTAATAGACCTGAGTGTCCTCAATGTGGTCGACGTCATCCAGGTCAATGTCGAGCGACTGAGGTTGGTTGTTTCCGATGTGGTGCACCGGATCATTTCATTCGGGAGTGTCCTGAGATGGCAAAAAAAGAAGTAATACCGAGTGCAAGATCGTAATGCCAATTAGAGATGCACCTCGAGAAATCCGTAAGGGCGGTAGAGGTACATTTAGAGATACAAAGAACGAGGTCGGATGTTAGAGCACCTGTAAGGACTTATGCTATCCGTACTCGTGAAGAGGCATCCTCCCCCGATGTAATTACGGGTACATTTTCTCTTCATGATGTTAATGTTATTGCTTTGATTGATCCGGGTTCAACCCATTCCTATGTTTGCATGAAATTAATGCCTAGTATGAACATGCCCATAGAGTTTACTGAAATTTGTGATTAAAGTATCAAATCCATTTGGTCAAGATGTGTTAGTAAACAAAGTATGTAAAAAATGCCTCTCGATGATTAGAGGTTACTGTTTTCCTTGATCTCATGCTATTGCCATTTGATGAGTTTGATGTGATTCTTGGTATGGATTGGTTAATCGCACATGATGTGATAGTGAATTGTGGAAAGAAATTCATTGAGTTGAAATGTGAAAATGGTGAGATCCTTGAGTTAATTCGGATGAGTCGTAGTTCAATTTCCATGATTTACATATGTCCGCCGTAAATGTTTAAGAAAAGGATGTGAAGCTTATCTTGCTTTTGTGTTGAATACTAAAGACCCGAGTTGAAAATTGAATCAACGCATGTGGTAAATGAGTTTCCTAATGTGTTTCCTAAGAACTACCGTGTTTGCCTCCTATCGGAGAAGTTGAGTTTGGTATTGAATTGATTCCGGTACCACACCTATTTCTATTGCTCCTTATAGAATGGCTTCAATAGAATTAAAAGAATTGAAAGCTCATTCTGAGAATTAATCGATAAAGGCTTTGTAAGACCTAGTTATTCACCATGGGGTGCGCCATGTTATTTGTGAAAAAGAAGGGCGGTTCCATGAGATTGTGCATAGACTATCGGCAGCTTTAACAAGGTAACTATAAAGAACAAATATCCATTGCCTAGAATAGATGACTTGTTCGATCAACCGAAAGGAGCCACCGTGTTTTCTAAGATAGATTTGAGATCCGGATACTATCGATTCTGAAGTTAAAGAGTCGATGTTCAAAACCTTTTGAACTAGGTATGGTCATTATGAGTTTCTTGTGATGCCATTTGGTTTAACAAATGCTCCCGCCATCTTCATGGATTTAATGAACCGAATTTTCAGACCTTACTTGGACAAGTTTGTAGTTGTGTTTATTGATGACATCTTAATTTATTCTCGTGATGAGACCGAGCATGCGAGCATTTGAGAACAGCTTTTCTGATTTTGAGAGATAATCGACTTTATGCCAAGTTTAGCAAAAGTGAGTTCTGTTACGGAAGTTTGTTTTCTTGGACACATTGTTTCGTGAAGGTATTAAAGTTGATCCGAATAAGATTTCACCATTGTTGATTGGAAGCCTCCCAAGAATGTATCGAGGTCGAAGTTTTCTTGGTCTTGCTTGTTATTATAGAAGATTTGTAGAGGATTTTCCATGATAGCTACTCCATTGACAAGATTGCTACGTAAAGATGTCAAGTTTGAATGGACCGAAAGTGTCGCAGAGTTTCGACAAGTTAAAGGTATTGTTGACTAAAGCTCTGCCTTAGTACAACCGTAACCTGTAAAGAGTTTGTGATTTACAGTGATGCATCCTTGAATGGACTAGCCTGTACTTATGCATGAAGGAAGGGTAATTGCTTATGCCTCTGACAGTTAAAACCACATGAGAAAAATTATTTGACACATGATTTAGAGTTAGCTGCTATTGTATTTGCATTGAAAATCTGGAGACATCATTTGTATGGTGAGAAATGCCGAATATTCATTGATCATAAAAGTTTGAAATACTTGATGACTCAGAAAGATCTAAACTTGAGGCAAAGAAGATGGCTAGAGTTGATTAAAGATTATGAACTAGTGATCGATTATCACCCGGGTAAGGCAAACGTTGTTGCTGATGCTTTGAGTAGAAAATCGTTATTTGCATTGAGAGCTTTGCACACTAGTTTGGCCTTGTCAGATGATGGTTCTATTTTAGCTGAGTTGAGAGCTAAACCGATGTTTCTTGAAGAAATTTGTGAAGCTCAGAAGGATGACAGATGAGTTGCAAGCCAAAAGAGTTCGGTCTGAGTCGTGTGTAGAGTCCGATTTTCGGATCGATCGACGGTTGTTTGATGTTTAGAGATGTGGTATGTGTACCAAAGAATGATGATCTTATTGAAGGTTTTACAGAAGCACATAGCAGTTCTTGGTCTATTCACCCGTAGTACAAAGATGTATAATGATTTGAAGAAAATGTATTGGTGGATGCAGAATGAAAAGAGATATATCGAGTTTGTTTCTAGATGTTTGATCATCGGCGAGTAAAGGTGAAACATCGGTACCTTCGTGTTTATTGCGGCTGTATTAGTTCCCGAGTGGAAATGGGACCGAGTTACTATGGATTTTGTGATAGGATTGCCTTCGACACCGAGAAAGAAAGATGCAGTATGGGTTGTGATTGATAAGTTAACGAAGTCAGCTCATTTTATTCCAGTTCGTATGGATTATTCACTTGACAAGTTGGCCGAGTTGTATATTTCAGAGATTGTGAGACTACATGGAGTACCGTTATCGATTATCTTAGATAGAGATCCGAGATTTACTTCACGGTTTTGGAAGAAATTGCAGGAAGCTTTAGGTACAAAGTTGAGTTTCGATCTGACTTTCCATCCTCGGTGATGGTCGGTCGAGAGAATTATTCAGGTACTTGAAGATATGCTTAGATGCTGTGTATTGGAATTTCAAGGTAGTTGGGAGAAATATTTGCCTTTAATAGAGTTTGCTTACAATAATAGTTATCAATCGAGTCTAAAGATGGCACCTTATGAAGCTTTGTATGGACGTAAACGTCATTGCGCCTTTGTATTGGATAGAGCTTAAGGAAAATCGATTTATAGGGTTGATCTAGTCAAAGAAATGAAGAGAAAGTAAAAGTCATCGAGATTGCTTGAAAGCGACGGATAGATGAAATCTTATGCGATTTGAAAAGGAAAGAAATTGAATTTCAAGTTGGTGACGGGTATTCTTGAAAGTATCCCTTGGAAGAAAGTTCTCGATTTGGTAAAAGGGCAAATTAAGTCCCCGCTTTATTGGACCGTTTGAGGTGATCGAGAGTTGGGCCATTGGCATATCGGTTAGCATTGCCGATCGAGTTAGAGAAGATTCATAATGTCTTTCATGTGTCTATGCTACGTCGTTATCGTTCAGATCCATCGCATGTAATTTCGCACGAGAGGTTGAGATTCACCAGATATGACTTACGGTGAGGAACCAGTAAAAATTCTAGCTCGGGAGGTTAAGCAATTAAGGAACAAAAGTATTGCACTTGTGAAAGTATTATGGAATAGGCATAAGATAGAAGAGGCTACATGGGAGCCCAAGAGATTATCTAAAACAAGACTCAAACCTCTTTACGTAAGATTTTGGGGCGAAAATCCCTAAAGGGAGAAATGTAACATCCGAAATAGGGCCTAAACGGACTAGTGGTTGCGAAACCA
Source organism: Gossypium rotundifolium (assembly GCA_025506655.1). Classification (NCBI taxonomy): domain Eukaryota; kingdom Viridiplantae; phylum Streptophyta; class Magnoliopsida; order Malvales; family Malvaceae; genus Gossypium; species Gossypium rotundifolium. The sequence continues at coordinate 155,331,962 of CP106728.1, forward strand.
TGAATCCAAGCTATAAATGTTTATTATGATTAATTATTATGATTTATTGAGTGATTAAATACATGTGTTAGAGTATTGATAAGAAATTTTATTAATTTCATGCTTAAATTGCCTATTAGGACTTGTTTGCAAAAGTTGCTAAATAGGGGTTCCAATTTATAGAGTACTTGATTGAAATGGGGTTTGAAGTAGGAGTCCTTAAATGGTAATTAGACCATTATATTTTCATGGACAAAATGGACATATATAGGTAGAAAGAACCAAAGTTTTTAATGAAGGGTAATTTAGTCATTTGGTAATAAAATGAATTAAAAGGGAAAAATATGAGAAAATATGCTCATCTTCTTCATTAGAACGAAATTACAAGGGTTCTCCATAGCTAGGGTTTGTTTCAAGCTTCCAAGCTCCATAGTAAGTGATTCCAAGCCCGCTTTTAATGTTCTTTATATTTTGAAGCCCAGTAGCTCGATTTAGCTTATTCTATCAATAATTCATGCTAGGGTTCATATTTGGAAAAATACCCATAGGTGAAATGTGTTTATTTTGATGTTTTATGATAGAATATGAAGTCTGAAATTATGTTAAACAACTTTTGCTAAGTGATTTTAAGTAAAAACGAGTAAAAGCTTTTAATCCAGAAAAATACCTAATGTTCATAAGTACAAGTTAGAGTGAGAATTTGATGTTGCCATAGAAGGAAAAATGATCAGCATGTCAAAAACATAAGAATAATGGATAAAGTTTAATTTCCGAGCTTTGGGGCAAATGTGTAAATATGTAAAGTTTAGGGCAAAATTGTAATTTTGCCAAAGTTAAGAGTTAAGGACTGTTTTGATGAATGTGAGTATTAAATAAGCTAAATTTGCTATTATAGATCAAGAAGAACGAAATCGAGTTAGATCGAGGAAAGAAAAGATAGAGGACTAAATCGATATAGTTGATCGTATTTTGTTTCGAGGTAAGTTTGCGAGAAATAAATGCAATATTCTATTATTTTACATTTAATACTGTTAAATTTCAGTATTTACATATTTATTCTGTAAATTTATTATTTAAAGACTCAAGTATGAATTGACGGAAAAGTTATCTCAAAAAGTTATCTCGTAAAGTTCCGTTGAACCTTAGGAATGTGTAGGATACAAATGTCATGACATTAGGGTTTAAGGAAATCATGTAAGACCATGTCAAGACATGGCATTGATATGTTACTATAAGGCAAAGGTCCCATGTAAGACCATGCCAAGGCATGGCATTGGTGAGTTCATAAGGCAAGGATACCACGTAAGACCATGTCAAGACATGGCAATGGTTAAGTTTCATAAGGAAAGGTACCCGCGTATCCTTAGTATTCCAAGTGGTTCAACGGGAAAATTCAAGGAGTATTCCAAAGTAAAGGTAAGACAAGTTCAAGCTAAAAAGGTAAGGTAAGATAAATTCATGTTAAAAGGTAAGGCAAGTATACAAGTTTTAAGTATATTGAGTTAAAAGTTTAAGTGATCTTGATAAGAAAAACATAAGATAATTCATTAAGAATGTTGCTATTTATTTACATGTAAACTTACTAAGCTTTATGCTTACTCCCATTCTTTAATTTTTTTATAGTATTACAAGCCAACTCGGGAATCACAAAGACGTCGGAGATCGTTCACGCACTATCAAAGGATTATACGGTATTTTGTAACTCGACGCTTTAAGTTATGGCATGTATAGGGACTTAGCTATCTTGTGTGTATAACCTTATGATATGGTTTAAGATTGGCTTGTAAATGTTTGGTAATGATTATCTATTAAAATGACTAATTAAGAGCATGTTTGGATATTATGTAATGCCTAGTTGGTAATTATTAGAAAGAAATTATGTAAGTATATGCAGGGGAACAGTTTGTACAGCAGCAGTGATGTGATTTTGAAAAATCACCAAAAATAGTATAAATGGAATTAGGTTGTGCATGAGATATATAATTAAATATTATTGAGTCTATTTTTATATGAAAGAAACGGTGTAGGAAAAAGAGTTGTATATTATGAGATAATTGATTTTTAGTGAAGAGAGGTCAGAACTGTCAAACTGTGTAACAGGGGAGACTTTAACTAATAAACTGTACTAATTGCCCTCACCAAAAATTCTGGAAAAATTATAGTAAGAAGATATATGAGTCTAGTTTCATATAAAATTTACGGATCTAAATTTCGAGTTTCATAACTCGAGTTATAGTCAATTTACTGAACATGATGCAGATGGACAGTTTCAAATTTTATGCCCCGAATCAGTAAGTTAAGTTTAGTAATGCCTCGTGCTCGACTCCGGCAACGGTCTCGGGTAAGGGGTGTTACACACTGGCTGGTACCGATATTTCTCATAATGGGTATTGATACCGTTTAGAAATCAGTACCTTCTTGGTATTCTATTTCTTAGCAAAATTTGAAACCAAGCAATTTATCGATACAATTCAAAAAGTATCTATATTTTTACCTCGAGTATCGATACTCGAGAATTGGTATTGATATGAAATAATATGGAGGTATCGAGATTAAATACCTGATTATCGATACCTCTGCACAAAACAACAAAAATAACACCAAAACGGGGCATTTAATTTAATCAGACATATACCACTTCAACTAGTTTATAAAACCTTAATATTCATCAACAACACGTCCATATTTGCAGGTCAGTGCGTCATCAATAATTTACACTAAGCAAACCAATGAACTAATATCAAACATCCATAAATTCTATGAGTAATAAAATCAAGCAATCATCTAAACCATCATGGAAATAATCAACCAACAAATCTATCACACTGCCTTATTCCCACAGTCCAAAATAATAGCTATAAAATCATGTACTCAATTACTAAGTCTAACATGGATCACTTGCTTGGTATTTTTGCACCGCTCACACTGCCCCCACTAAAAATTTAGGAGTATTTTTGGGAAATTTTTAAAAACAAAAAATTTCAAAAACTACCCACTACCCCCACTAAATCTATTAATTAAACTATCAGATTTTACCTTTAGAGTTAAAAATAGTAAAAAAATTCCACTATGCACACATGGAGACTTGAACACAAGACCAGGAGGTAAGCTAATACCTTATCACTGAACCAACAAATTCATTCTATCATTAATTGTGTGAAAATTAAATTTAAGCCAAATGACAAAAGGTAGGGATTGAGTCAAAATTTAAAAAATTACAAGGGAAGGGTTCAACCCAAAACCTCACACACACAAGCAATACATTTAACCACTAAACCAAATTAATTCCCTTTACATAATTTTCAAAATCTTAACTTAAAATTAGGACATGACCACTATTGGTTTCACTAACCCAATTTATTCTAACCATATTTTTGGGATGTGACGTATCTTGTGGCTTAACCACGTATATCTATTTCTGGCGGGTTACCGCGTATTGTTCTGGCAGTTAGATTGCAATTTTTCTGAAAAGTGACCTACGATCACTTAGTGGTGTGTGGGGTTGAATGGGTATTTAATACCCTAATTGGTGTGTAAGGATGGTTAGAGATGGTGTGCATGGATGGGGGTAGGATCTGATTTGTCTCTGTAATGAATGTCTCTGTATCTGTTTATGAAAAACATCTGAATGGTATTTGGGCATGTAATTGCTACATTACCTGATGAACCATGTATGGTTGATTTATTGTGTAACACCCAAAACCCGGCCTAGAAATTTCGACCGAATCCGGATGTCACATTGGTCACTAAAGTAACCGTAGTTAAATTTTACAAAACAAGTTCTCAAGTCAAACCGAAACATTTAAAACCCAGTATATAGAATTACAATTAGGTAAAACATATAACCAAAATTAAATTAAAACGGAATTTGTACCATAGTTTTATAAAATCTTACAGTCCAAAAATCGTTTAAATAAAAATAAGCTGATAATATAAACCGATAATCATTTATTTCCTCCGAGACTGTCTGGGACCTCCGCACACCAAGTCTAGCATCAGAATTTAGGAAAGGGTACCTGAATAGGAAACACTAAGAGGGGTTGAGCTACACGAGCTTAGTCTGAGTTCCAAAATGGTTAAAAATAGATTTCAGAAGTGAACACCAGATGGTAGTTCAAAACAAACATACTTACAAATGTAAGTAGAAACTGATACTAGACTAGGAACCAATGTTCCAACACGCTATCAGAACATATCACACCAAGTCACACACACAGAGACAAAATAAAATCAAGCGATAATACGGACAAATCTCATAGACATATATAAATGAAATGCAGTCAGAAAATATAACCCACCCATCCAGCCAACACACCTCTCCGTCCCTCGATCACACCTCATAAGAGCTGTTAAAGCTCATCCAACCAATCACACCAATTAGGACCTCGGAAGGCCCATCTAACCCTACACACCACATACGTGCACTAAGCCACTCAGATAATAATATGCAGCAAGGCTAGCGTATGTGTTGTATTGTGCAATGCGGTAGACCGCGATACAAGCCAGATCCGATAATGGTACGTAGCAAAGCTGACGTACGTACAATACAGTGCAATATGGTAATCTATAGTAAAGTCATGTTGCAGTGAAAACTGCCAGATCAAATAATAGTGTGCAGCAAAGCTGATGCTCGAGCGGTACAGTGTGATAAATCGTTGTACATATAAACTTGCAGTTAAACTGCCAGATTAGAACAGATAAAGTCTTCATTCTCTTCACAACCTAGCCTAAATTATGAATGCATTCACGAATGCATTCACGCTCACATTTACACAAATCGATCGAAATAGATAAACAACACACTCCACAGACTAGATTCATATTCACACATCACACACATAGAGCACAGATATCGAGTCATGAACACCCTCACTAAACTTAGCTAAGATTCAGAGCACACACAATACATTTTCGGATCAGAAACGCACTTGGAACCAATTTAAGTGCCTTAGGACCACATGCCCATGTGCTCTGGCCGTGTGGGAATGCCTAGGTCGTGTGGAAGGTTGAAAACCCATGTAAAAGGGGCACATAGCTATGTGACGGAAGCACATGCCCGTGTGAAGAGAGGCACACGACTGTGTGATTGAAGCACACACCCGTATGGACCAAGGACATGGCCTTGGGAACAGGCCGTGTAACTTTCTATCCATTTGCACTAAATTCGAGTACAGGGCTGACACGGTTGTGTGAGGGTCTCACGTGTCCGTGTGGAATCCCAAATACCCAATTTATCCACATTGCCGTGTGGCTAGAACATGTGACTCCAAATCACTCAAACCCTAATCCCCAAACTCACATGCCCGTGTGCCTGAGAGGCACGGCCTTGTGAGAAGCGATAAAATCCCCAAATCAGCCACACGGCTATGTGGCACCCAAATTAGCCCAAAAGCCCTTATTCCCAAAAGCACACAGATCGTGTGAACTGGCACATGCTCGTGTGGAAACCCAGTGGCCACGAAACCACCTTAAAAATAGCCCCAAAAATGTGCTTCCAGCCTCAAAACACTCTCTAGCCCTCAACGATTCGAAAATATACCAAAACACACAAATTCTAAGCATAATACGATGATACAACATCGAGGTTAGCAGGTTTACAAACATCCCCACCTATGATGTCGAATTTTAGGAAGAATTTGCAATTAAAACAGAAAGAGATACATAACCCACACATGTTTGACGACAGAAGAGCAAAATTCTTTGAAATATGCCCAGCGTAAATTGTTTGCAAAAATCAAAGAGCAAAGGCCAAAAAACAAGAAGACAAAGATAAAGGAAAAAAAGAAGAAACGTCCAACAAAAGAAAAATAGCCAAAATAAAAAAATAAAAAAACAATAATAAATAATTAAAAGAAATATTAACTTAAATCTAAACAAAATAAAACACAATAAAAAAGTTCCCAGAATGTGTACACAGCGACTCAAACCCAAAACCCAAAGGTTCATTAACAATTACTCAACCACTAGACTAGCAGACTCATTCTAATACTTAAAACGTGTCACTAAGCTCAATAGCACCACCAATTCTCTGACCTTAACCACAAAACCGAAAATTTCTATCCCCAAAATTCAGGGTGTTACATATTTTTTGAAATAAGTTACACTAAGCTCGTAAGCTTACTTTCTATTTATCCGCTCTTAGGTAATCCATAGACATAGGACAGATTAGAACGACGGGAGCTCGATTATATATATTGTTGTTGCATTTCTTTTAACTTTGTTCATATGAACCCGTTTTATTCGGTGCACTATTTTAGGACTTTTAAGACCATTTTTTTTAAATTATGGATTTTTTTTTCTATTTTAACATTTTTAGATTATATTAATTCTATATGCATAATGTTGAATTTTTAAAACGAAATTGCGTTTTCCAAAATTGTATTTAATTAAGGGCTTCCACTGCAAGTCTAAGGGGTTTTATAAGTATTTTCCCAAGTAAACTGGAATTTTAATCATCAAAAGCCAATACAATTTATTTTACAAGTCTCAAAATGGTTTTGGGATTTTCAAATGAAATGTAATAACACGTCCAGATCTGGTCATAAAGTTTACACTGAATTTAGGGTGTTACATTTAGCCACTCTAACCTATACACATTTTTAACTTCGTCATTCAATGTAATTGCATTTTTTGACATGGGGTTATATTTTACACAAATATAATATTCTTCTTGTTTTTCTCATTATTATATTGTTTCTTAATACAACAATAAATTGTCTTTTAAATTTATATTCAATTAATATGATAGATACCAATATTAATGCTTTACTTAGAATGAAATGAATGTGGATTTCTTCCTAATAACACATTATGTATAACAAATAATGCCTTACCAATATTTATTTCTTAATATTAATAGAAATTATTATATTCTAAATAAATTGATTATTTTAGTTTTTCTTAATACAATTTTTTTTTCTAAATTGGATCCATTCATTAATGTTACATTTCCATTCAAAGTCTATACCATATTTTTCGAATTTCTTCTCGAATAAAGAGTGAACCTAAAAATACAAGGATTCAAATACTATATTAGTGTAATCGTATTCTTCCTAATAAATTATAGGAAAAATTGAAATATATATAGAAATATAATATGAATTAATGTTGGTACGAAAGCGTAATTTTATTTTGTTCATAGTATTGTTTAATTTGAATTTCTTTAGATTATATTGGTATTTATATTTTATATTCAAGTTAAGAAATAAATGATATTTTAATGCTTTATTAAGAAAAAATATGTAAAAAGAAACTTTGTTGAATATTGCTTTATTTGGGCTATACAACTATCTATAATTTATATTTGTCTTAGAATTAATATGACATGAGGAAATAACTAAGCTACTACCGCTTGAAAAGGACATGAAAGATTAATGTATGTAAAAAGTAAGTAATTTAATTTATTGATTATTGGTGAATCAATATCGTTGTTCATAAAAGAAATTGGGTATAAAAGATAGGATATACAAATGCAAAAGAAATAATAATATTCCTGATTAACTTGCCTTTAAAAGCTCTCTTTTACTATAAAGAACAAAGTCCCTAACAAACTCAACCCTATAAATATGGATTTTATTCAACCCTTCACTTTGCACAATAAAATATAACGAAAAACACACACATAAAAATAAATCAGAGACAATATTGTGTGTTGCAGTCATGGGTGCAAAGAAAATGATGGGGATAAGCTTGATTGTGTTGATGATGATGGCTATGCTAGTAAATGAAGTTCGAGCTATTGAAAATTTAGATGTTGAGGGTGGTGTAAAAGAAGGGATAGGCTCCTGTGCTAAAGAGTGTGCACTTAAATGCCTTCCTAAAATCAGTCCTCCACGTATTGCAATTTGCACGACTCTTTGCATAATTGCATGCAAACTTAATCCCCCACCTGCCATCTTCGATTGTACCACAGGCTGTGCAAACTCCATAATTAAAACCTACAACCCTACTGGTATATATATTATTTTGTATAAATAAAATAAAATCTCCCAATATAACATTTTAATGGATTTTCAATTGTTTTTATATTGCAGATGCAAGAAAGATAGATAACATCGTCGATTCTTGCTACGAGACTTGCAAGAATAACAATTAGTAGGCTCAGAGCTCCTATATTCAACAATGTTATTTACTCTCGACTTATTTTAGGATTTAAATGGTTAAAAAAGCATATTAAGTATTACTATTTTGCTTTTGTAACTAGCAATCAATTTGAATAAAAAAATATTTTCATTTTAAGGTCTTAGTATATTTGTTTCATATCTTATAGCATATATTTTGGGATTAATTGGATCTTTTAATTTTCTCTTAATCATTTTTCTTAACTCGGTTAAGGTTATCCGAGAAAATGTAACACCCTATACTCGGCTCGATTGTTGAGCCTGAACAACAAGATGCAACACCAACGTCACATCATCACACATTACTCAATGTCTTATTGGTACATGAACATCATCAGAATCAAACAATTACAGGAGGTTTAAGTCTAAAATACCATAGATGAGGTTAAAATTACTAAACATAGATTAAACGACCTTATAACGAGTTAGAAACATGCTTAAAGAACACTTAATGAAAATTTCCAAATAAATCACGTAGGTATCGATACTCACTAGCTGGTACCGATATTTCTCATAATAGGTATTGATACCGTTTAGAAATCAGTACATTCTTGGTATTCTATTTCTTAGCAAAATTTAAAACCTAGCAATTTATCGATACAATTCAAAAAGTATCTATATTTTTACCTCGAGTATCGATACTCAAGAATTGGTATTGATACCAAAATGAGCTACTAACTTCCTGCATATATGGAATAATATGGAGGTGTTGAGATTAAATACCTGATTATTGATACCTTTGCACAATACAACAAAAATAACACCAAAACATGGCATTTAATTCAATCAGGCATATACCACTTCAACAAGTTTATAAAACCTCAATATTTATCAAAAACACGTCCATATTTACAGTTCAATGCGTCATCAATTATTTAAGCTAAGCAAATCAATGAACTAATATCAAACATCCATAAATTCTATGAGTAATAAAATCAAGCAATCATCTAAACCATCATGGAAATAGTCAACCAACAAATCTATCACACTACCTTATTCCCACAGTCCAAAATAATAGCTATAAAATCACCTACTCAATTACTAAGTCTAACATGGATCACTTCCTTGGTATTTTTGCACCGCTCACACTACAACGCTGACTATTTGCAAATGTTTGAAAAGAGTAGATGAGCTTAAACAAGCTCAGTGAATGATCGAAACAACCACAAAATAAACATGAATTCACGCGTTAAATGGAAATGACCAAACCACAATTACATACACAAATTACTATGATGACATTTTAAAATATTCATGCAGTATTTACCAACTCATCTAGCTTATTAAACACATGTTTATGCATACATCACATATCAAAATATTTCATTTAATGATGAATTGGCACTTGAGGTTATGAAGCATATAAGTGGGCTCTACCACCACATATTAGATACTTGGATCTCCAACACACCATTGACTTGATCAGTCGAACATATCCCAAAAGCATAACATTTAACTAACACTCTCCAACACACCAACATATCCCGATGAATGAAGCTAAGATCACATTTTCTTATCTCTCTAAAACAGTCCCCGAACTTAACTCCCCAAAAACATAACACAAAGGGGTGAGTACTTGATCGCTGAAATCAGAGCTTTAAAATTTATAATGAATGTGATCGAACCTGGAGACTAACTCTGACAACGATTTAAGGCAAGTGTACCTATCGAGCAAAGATAGCTTAGGCAAGACCGGATTGTCGAACCCAAAGGAACTAAAAGTACTAATACTAACTTTCTTTTTATTATTTAGCCTAGAATATGGAGTGATTGGTTGATTTAATCTAATTTAACGACTACTAAACTAAAGACTCAAAGATAAAAGAGAATGAATTTGGAAATAACTTGATGAAAAACTCAGTTGATCACGACGATACCCTCAGGAAGAATCCACCTAGACTTCACTGCTTATCTAACACTGAACCATACGATTTATTCACTTAGTTTGATCCGTGAGACTCCGAAACGTATATTAAACCCTCTCTCGAGGCGAATAACGTCTAACCCTAGGTTAATTAGTGGAACTCTCGTTCTCTTATAATAACTCCTTAGAATAGTAGTAAATCGATCTATCGATTCCCATATTAGGTTTTACCCTAATCCGGTAAAATCTCGTCACCCTATCTCTATCCTGCGATCAACTCTGCTTAATTATGCTAGATCTACTCTTAGGCAGGGTCTGTTCCTCCTCCACCTAAGCACATCAGAATTTGGATTAAGCATGCACAATTAAGAATAAACTAAGTATTTATCATACAATTCAGAAAACAATAACAAGATTCATCTAGGTTTCATCCCCTTCAAGTATCTGAAGGGTTTAGTTAATAACTTTAAAATAAAACATCTCAAGAGAAAAGATAAAACAAAACATAAGAAATCCCTAAAACCCCCTGAAGGAATTGAAGGAGAGATCCACCGTCTTGAGTAGAATTTCGGCTTCTTGAGATGGATCAACTGGCTATCTTCGAGTAATTCCCTGAATTGACTGCTCTGGCTTTGGCTCTTTGGCCTAGCTCACCGCCACTTTTCAGGATACACTTAGGGTGTTTATATAGGCTCTTGGAATGCTTTACTTGGCCTCTAAGTGTCCTAATTTAAGTCTGCTTCTTACTTGGTGTTTGAATACACTTTGGAATATGTTTCTTTGGCTCAAAGTATCCAAATCCGAGTGAAATTTCTCTCTCCCACTGCAGGGACACGGCTATGGCACACGCCCGTGTAAATCGTTTTCTGGCCGTGTCTCGATTCTGTCGATTGGGGCACGACCGTGTAAATCGTGGCATGGACGTGTCTTAGTTAATTGTCGAGGCATGACCGTGTGGCTTGAAGTCCAGGCCGTGTCAATTTCCTCTTTGGCCCAAATTGGCCCGTTTTAAGCCCATTTCTCATTTTTTCGTCCTCGGGTGCTTTCCTGAGTAAAAACATGAAAAGAAAGGATTAAAAGCACCTTTTTACATAAAACAAGGGCTAAATCATCCAAAAGCATGCTAAATGTGGGCCTAAAATATGTCGCTTTTACGGTTTATCAGTACTCACAAATCCTATGGTATGCCAACTATATCTAATGATCCCAAAGATTATAAGGCCAAAATATCCGCAATTATTCACACATTTTTTACTTACTGTTTTCTGCACTCTTTCACTGCACATTCACATTATAAGCACAACATTATCACCTTCAATTAGCTTGTATAACATGCCCACAATTAACACATTCACAATAGCCATCATGTAACACCCTAAACCCGGCCTAGACGTTATGGACAAATCTGGAGATGTCACCGTAAATGTTAGTAAATTAAAATTTATGAGTCAAGTATGGCATTAGAAATATTTTAAAATTAGTGAATTTTGTGAATTAAAAGAATTAATTAGAAAAATTGGTAAAAAGAGATATCAAGACCTCGAACTCATAAACTAAGCCCTAAATATTTTAGAAATATTTATGGAGTGTTATTGAGTTAGTTTTAAAGTTTCGTCAGAAAATTTTAACATTTTGGTAGTCAATTAATTAAAAAGGACTAAATTAAAAAAGGTGTAAAACTTGCTAAAGTGATTAAATAGCCTAATAGTAAATAAAGGAGGACTAAAAGGATAAATAGACCATCTTAAATGGCTGAGGCGGCATAACATGAGAAAAATCAAAGACATTTTTGTGATTTGGGACAAAATTGGAATTAAAATAAAGTTTATATGCCAAAAGTTATTTCAATAGTTTCTAGACATTTTCTTCATCAATTTTCTGTCAAAAACAGCCATTGAATAGGATTTGAGCTGGAATTTAATTTTTAGCTTCATTTAAGTTCAATTCTTACTTTTTCTTAGTAATTTTATGTTTTGTGACTTTTACAATTTGGTCCACCAATTTAATTCATTAGTTTTTGATTTGATGAGTGACTTTAAAAGTTACCTTGAATGAGTGATGCATGTTTATGAAGAATTTACATGGATTTTAAGATTTAATTTCATTAAATGATTATTTTATTAAGTGATTTTAATAGAAAATGATTTTAGGACCTAATTGTGAAAAAGTTATGAATTAAGGTTTGGTGCTGAAATTATGATTTTAAAAGTTTGTTTATTGGCTTAGAATGATGAAATAAAGTGTTAATTGAGAAAGAAAAGTTTAATTGAAGGAAAAATTGATCGGGGACTAAATTGTTAAAACTAAAAAATTTGGGGTAAAAGTGTAATTTCAAAAATTGAAGGGCATAAAATGTGAAGTGAATTAGAATTGAATTAAGTGCTAATTAATGGAAAATTTTATATTTTAGATCAAGAACCCGAAGAAAAAACGTGGAAAAGAGAAATTAACGGATTAGTTCCCGAATTGCTACTACTCTTACAAATTGGCCCAAGTAAGTTCATATGGTTGAATTTTCATAATTAAATTGCTAATTTAGAGATGATGATTTGTATTATTTCATATATTATTATCAAATTATGATTATTGTAATAAAGTGAAAATCGAATTGAAAGTCAAATGTAGTAGAACGCTAGAATGAGTACAAGTGTACAGTAACAAAGTGAAGTGATCAGTGATGAATTGACGGATATAATCTTGGTATAACCATGAAATAGTTGAATGTAAGACCATAGCTGGGCTATGGCGTTTTAGTGATAAGTCCATAATTGAATTATGGCACAGTGAAACAATGTACGTAAGACCATGGTTGGACCATGGCAGTAAATGGAAATGTGCATGAATAAGACCATAACTGGGTTATGGCATCATGAGTGTAAAATCATGGAAAAGCCATGATAGTGCTCGTGTAATACCATAGTTGAACTATGGCATCAAATTAACGATGTACTCAATTTCGTAAGACGTTCTCTAATTTGACAAAGATTGGTAAGTGAAATGTGATATTAACGTGTTAGAATTTAAATGGTTACTGATATTGAGCTTAATTAAATAAATTTATCGTTTGAAACTGAAATTTGTAGGAAGTGTTAATAAATTGCATGATTTATAATTTGATATAAAATGTTTGGAAAGATTTATCTTTTAAAGCCTATGAACTTACTAAGCTTACATAAGCTGACTCCTGTGTGTTTAATGTTCTTTGTAGATTGGCGTAAGATTGGTGGATCGGATCAACACATCAGATCACACTATCCAGATTACTCTAGTAAATTTTATTATGCATTTTAAGGTTTATATGACATGTATAGGGTTTAATTGAAAGGAAGTGAAGGTGTTATAAACTTAGTCATCAACATTTTGCAGTAAAACAGTTTGGACAAAGAAGAGAGTCGACTTTAAAAATTCACCAAAAATTGTAAAAATCGAATTAGAGGTTGAATAAAATATTAAATTAAATCATATTGAGTCTAGTTTTATGAGATATTTGAATTTTTGTGAGATAAGGTCAGAATGATTTCGGGTTCCCCTGTTCTGACTTTGGAAAACCATTAAAATTATATAAAAATACTTGGGGTTTAAATTTATATTTTAAATTCTTAATGAGTCTATTTTCAAGAGAAATGGACAAGAATATCATCCAAATTCTGTTCCAAGAGATAATTAATTTTTAGTAAAGAAAGGTCGAAGTTGTCAAACAGCAGAACATAGGTAAATTTAAAGATTTTACTGTACTCATTGGCTAAACCATAAATTATGAAAATTCTATGGTAGAAATATATTTGTGTCTAGTTTCAAAAACATTAAGCGGATCTTAATTTAGAATTCTATAGCTCATGATATAAATAATTTAGTAACTATGACTAGAGTGGACAACTTTGATATGAACATAAGTAAATAGTGAAATTATGTGAATTATTCTGTAAACTCCGATAACATCTTGTAACCCTGTTCCGGTGACGAATGTGGGTTAGGGGTGTTACAGTAAATCAATTGAAACCCAGAATTTGATGTTTTTGTAAAGACATCATTGTTAGCTTTTATTACATAAAAATCTAGTTGTTTGAAAGCATCTCTTTCTTATTTGATTTGTGAAACTATTGTTTGTTTACATTGTCCAAAACGTATAAGTTCGCAGTGGAAATATTTAGCACAGCGAATTTTGGAAACACTTTTTGTTGTTTAAAAATCCATTGATTTAAAACCGAGCATCGTCAATAAATTTAGTTAATCAATTTTGAGCGAAAAAACAATATTAAAGTCCAAAACCAAAATAGTCTCAAGTGTCCAAACAGTCCAACAATTACAGAACACCTTAATTCTAAATTTAAATAAATCAAGTGTACCAAAATATTATAATCGAGCTCCTGTCACACCGATCCGCCAAAGTCTGAGGGTTACTTGAAAGTGACAGACAAACAGAGAGTGAGTTTTCGAAACTCAGTGTGTAACTTATTAAATCAGTATCACATATTAAATTTAGACATAACTCTTAACAGAGCATATACAAAATATATATCACATACATAAACATAATCAAATGCACATTTATAATCCTACCCCTATCCGCTACTCACCATATGGCGTATTAAATACCTATCTAACCCTACACACCACTTAGTGCTAGTACGACACTTTTCAGAATATTTGCAGTTTAGCTGCTAGATTATTAAACGATTTATCGCCATTTACAGATATATGTGTGGCTGAGCTAGCAAATACGACTAGTTATTATACTGCCCACATTTCCTCCATATACACAAATCCCATCCCAAATGCACAACAAAAATATCAAATGCCAGATATGTATATGTCATACACGCTCAATATCCAACTCAAGTCATGCTTATCAAATAACAGGTCATACATAACATTTTTCAATTTGTACACAACATATTACAGATTTTACTTATCTTATATCTTTTCAAATATGCATATTTTTATTTAAGTTTATGCTAACAGATGGTCAGAATTCATGTTTTACAGCTTATTCTATAATATACTGACCCTACGGAAGGTTTACGATCGATCCAAATGATGTTTACGACCCTGGGAAAAAAATCAAAATTTTGGGCCCACACAGCCTAACACATGGTCTCACACACGCCCATGTGGCCCACAAGGCCTAGCACAAGACCATGTGGCGTCGACAATACAAATTTTCGATTTTTTCCGTTCGCTGATTTTTGGGTTTTTTATTACACACGTAATTCGATTTTGATGTGAATACAAACACGAGACTCCCGGAACCTAAATATGATATTTAACATGATCAATTCTAGTAATGAGACACAAAATTAATCAAGAATTGAACATAACAAACTCATTCTTCACTACCAAAAACACATTCGTATGTTTATCGTTAAAGGAACAACAACTACAGGAAACTTAGGTCGTCGGAGGAACACCCAACTGCTCTCAATCTTCCACTAAAATTCATCGGATTAATTAGCTAACATATAACACATATTTAACAACACAACTTTTCAACTCCAAAACCCCCAAACCAAATGAACACCCTAAACAAGAAAATAAAGAAAGAACAAAGAACCCTTACCTACCAAGTTTGAAGCCAACCAAGCCGAAAGAAGAAATAAAATAGAATCAAATAACCAGCAAAGCCAACAATCCAAAACCGAATGATTAGAGGACAAAGATTAAAGAAAGGGAGAAAAATGGAGGATTAGATTTTGCAATTCTTTTACTGGAAGAAATATAAAATAATGAATGGGGGAAAAATAGGAAAAAGTGGGAAACGAGGGATTAGGGGGGATTTGGGAAAAAGAAATAAAAAAATAAAAAATAAAAAATATAATTTTAAATAAAAACCAATTTTAAACTATCTCGATATTATAACTTATCAGATTTTCGTTCATACAGGGATTCTAACACAAGAGTTGAGGGTAAGCTAATGCCTTACCATTGAACAAGCAAGTTCATTCTAACACAAATTTAATGAAAATAAAATTTAAGTTACAAGGACCAAGATAGGGATAGGAACAAAAATAATTGAATTTTTCGAAAAGAAAATTTAAACCCATAACCTCTTGCACACCACCAAAGCCCTTAACCACTGAAGCAGATATGTAAATATAACAAAATTTAACAAGTCATATATTCGAATTTTGGGGCGTTACAATCACAAACATATATCACATGTCACATTATCCCAAATTAATTCTCAATCCACAACACGTAATTACATATTTTGCAAATTAAACGAGGGTATAAGAAAGCTTACACTCAGAACTTACAGTAGGGATTTAGGCTATACCTAAGATCACAATTAACACTATGAACTGTGTCTACTATCAGCGTTTCCAAACACTCACCGTTTGCGATTTCGTCTAGTTACTAAAAGCCTAAACTAGTTTTTCTTTTCCTTTTGCCTTGATCGTCGAAGGCTCCATCGGTTTCGAATCTTTACCAAAATTAACCTACAAGTTTGGTTGAAAATCTATAAAACCCACACGTTGAGTGATTTTGGTGTTTCTCTTTGAATTTGGGAGGGATTTGGTGTTTGGGATTTGATAGAAATCAAAAGAATTAGAGTTTGGAAGATCAAAATAGGTGAAGAGTAAATGGAGATTTCAATGGGCGGCACAAATAGGTGAGGAGCGCTCTTCTTTTTTTAATCGTCAAAATAAGGTGAAATTAGGCTGAATTAAAACTTGGTGCATTTTATTTAAAACTACTCTTAAGTTAACCCCTTTTACAAAACTATCATCTTTTCCAAATTGAAGATCTTTTCTACATTAATTCGAAAATTGGTTTAACTATCAAAAAGCCATAGATGAAGACATTTTCGGCTTATTGTGATTCAAACTTCTGAACATATTTTGAGCTAAAATCCCTAAATTACTCTCGAAACTACTAGGTCCAATTTTAGGGTGTGATAGGGAAAATGAAAATTTACTAAAGAAAATGGTAGAATATGTTAACATGCCAACTGAAATAAAAATGCTTTTGCCTATTTTTATAGTTAACAAAATCAAATTTATATCCAGTTTGGCAATGCTTTTGAGAAGTGCTTTTGAGAAGTGCTTTTTAGAAGTCTTTTGAGAAATTTAAGTGTTTGGCATTCTTTGTCAAAAAGTCTTTTGAGAAGTAAAATGTCTATTTTAGGCATGATATTATAAAGTAACAAATATGTATTTAAATAATGTTCAAATTAATTAATATTATGATATTTTAACAAAAATATAAAAAATAATTTATTATAATTTATTATTAATATTTTAATAAATAATATTAATTTTAAATATTTTTGAATAATTAATAATAATTATTTATTAAATTTAATTAGAATATATAAACTATATTAAAATATTTAAATATAATAGTTAAATATTTTTAATTTGATATTGACACAATTGTATTATTTTAAAAATTATTTTTTTAATTTTTAATGCTTTTAACACATTTTGTAAAACTAATATTAAATATTAACATAACATAGAAAATATAAACGTAAGAAATTAAAATATTACATATATTGGGATTAAAGTTTCAAAAGTAATAATATTTATATACCAAATATAAATACTAAAAATTTACAATAGCATTGAACTCAATTCATTAAACTAGAAGCTATAGCATCTCTTGTTAATTACATTTCAAAACCATTTAAATCAAAATTTCTAAAACCATTCCTTTAATCAGTTTATGAAAGGGTAAAATATATTCTAACTCCCTATATTTTTCATACATTTAAAATCTAGTTTCTTACTTGTATTTTAAGAAATTAAGTCTTTTGATTTAAAATTCAAGTTCAATTGTTAACATTTTTTTTGCTAGGTTGAGGTTCATTATAACCTTTAACTTTTTCTATTATATGACTACAAGTGAGCTTTTATCTTAAATTTTAAAATGTTACACTCACAAAATTCAATAAAAAATTTAACCGTATTGATAATTAAACCTAATTTTTAAAATCTGAAACAATAAAAGGACTAAATTCTTGAAAATATAAGTATAAAGAGAAATTCTAAATTTACAAAGAGTACGAAGGCTTACAACATATTTTAAGTGTTTACATAACCCTTGCTCGATCCATGTTCTTGTTGACCTTGAGGTTGAGGTTTTTAAATAATGACCAAACTAAACTAGTAGTCACCGAATTTTATTTTATTTTTTTGACACTGAACAAGGTAACAGGAACATGATGCGTCAACTTTTAAAATTAACATAATAACCTAAATCTGAAACAGTGCAGCAACCAATGATCACAAAGTATAAAGTTTTAAGTTACTTGACAAAAAATTAAGATAACTACCAATTCACAATGCTGTTCATGAGAGGTCAAACTGAAAGGAAATTTGGCACAATCATGTCGTGGATGGGGAAAATCTATGCATGCAATCGCAACTGATCAAAGAGAAATTACATAGCTATCACAAATATGGTGCCGGTGAGGAGTGAGAAGCAGTCTTCAATACATAAAGCAAAAAGAAAACAAGTAAATTGAACATTAATATTAATGTAAGAAGTTATGCAACCATTGTGTAAATGCTTCAAGAACACCTCACTCCTTGATAGCCCATGATAGAAAACTCGAGCCTCATTAATACATTCCATCTTTTGTGATCTCAAGAGAAAGATTAGACCATTTTGCCTACTTCTACAACAAAATTATCAATGGAACAAATATATATCTTTGTCAAGATCTGCTGAGCACAAAGATCTTTTGGTTCTCCAAACTGGGCATTTTCCCTTACAATTCAACCATGTAGCATCCGCCTTGAGGAAAAGCGCCAATCTCCATGTCTCATTTTTCTCCAAGCCAATGTTGTCAAGGGCACAAGTTCCACTCTAGGCACTAGAGCCCTTGAATTGCCTCGAGCACAAGGCACAAAAAGGCGCTACCACGAGTGAAGCAAAGTGCAATATGTAGGCGTGTGAGTTTGTGTATGCATGTGTATATATAAAGATGCATGTATGGATGTGTGACATAAATATATATATATATATATATATATATATATAACTTAAGATATAATAAACTCTAAAGTATGATTGAGTTTATCTACAAAGCATGCAAAAATTTTATTGTTCAATATACATGATTTTTTCACAGAATAGAACACACTTTTCACAAAGACACTGATGATAAGGTTTTTCACTTGTGCATTCCAATCACCGAGCACAACACACTTGATTAACCCATAATGTAGGTGCTTCGAACAGTTGAAACTTGAAAGAGTTATTAATAAATGCATATCACTTCTCTAAACAACATGAACATTCAATATTGCTAGAGCTAAAACATCTTCTAGAAAAATCTAGAACCGCAATGAAACACACACACACACACACACAAAAAAAAAAATCAACTCTAACATGCAATGCTACCTAGAAATCTCAATAACTATTTTCTATTGCAAACCAATCCTAAAACTAAACACCAAGTCACCAAACAAAGCCTTCCTTCTCACTGAAAGCATAAAAAGATCAGCAGCAGCAGCTCGACAATTAATATAAAGAATCAATAACTTTGTTTTATTCTTCCCTTCTTTTCTTTGTTTTATTCTTCCCTTCCTTGGAAGAAACCAATCACAAATTTCACTAAGAACTACAAGAAACCACATAGAAACATCTTGTTCTATTTCAAGAAATATATATAAGCGTGCTCACCACATAAAATTACAATGAAACAAAGATATATATATATTTATTTACACGTCCTTTTGGTGACAATAAGACACTCATCGAATCTTGTTGGGGATCATTAACATCCGGCAGTAACTTTTTATCGGGGTCACCTTTCCACCACTATGATGCTCCCATGATATTGATGAAACAGATTTTGTGAGACATAAGTATAGTGATCCAACAACGACAAGTCATGCTTGTTGTGAAGATTCTCAACTTGGACTGGACATTGATCCTTAAGTTCCATAGTTTTTACAATCTGCACTTGCTGCATTCTAGAGTCTTGCTTCTCTGGACAAAATACTTTAAGAGCACAAGTAACATCATCACTCCATGGCTTTTCAAGTCCTGAATGTTTGCCACATTGGAGAAGTGCTATCTGTAATATGCAGAGGAATGAGAGCATGATAAATTTTCATATAGAAAATCTAAGACATGCATTTTGGCAACCATATTTGTAGCTGGAAAGACTGTTCATGCAACTTCACAACAAACAATTTATTTAAAATGAGACATCAAGAACTCAATCCTATCTTCACGAAGATGTGATTGCCTTGTCAAAGGAATCTAGAAATACTCTTGATCTTAACCATCTATCTAGATCTGAAATTCTATTCACCGTTTTAGTATCATATAGCATTCCTTATCAAGAAAAAGATATAAACTTCATTTTTGTTGACGTTTAGCTGCTATTAAATAATAATGCATGTTCATACGATTCCACTCCAAAGAAATAAAACTGGGAAGGAACTTAAAGAACATTTCCGGTCTAAATAAGAATATTCTTTGAAGAATCACATATTAGTTGAGCACAAGAACAATTTAAAGGGATCCGCTCTTCATGCTCGAATGGGAATGAGGACTAATGCATCAATTTAATAATATATTTCAAAAAGCAGGAAGAGAGCAACTTTCGGGACTCATTATCCAACCATACAAGGAGTGAAGAAGGCGATAACAAGATTCAAAAATAGGTTACTGAATCATATCATGACCCTATTTTCGATGAATATCTTCTATGATTTTAGCAAAAGAAAAAAACAATTACATACCACATAATATATTTATTCTACATTATCTTCCGAAAGGAAAAATCGGATAGATCAAAATGAGGATGAACGTGTTTTATTTCATCTAAAATAAACTATAACAATCCTATGCCACTCCAAAATAGTTAAACTATTTTAAACCAACCAAAACCATAAATTACAAACAAATCACTTTCTGAAACAACAAAGACATAGAAATCCAAAATCCATTATGGATTTATAATCCCAATTCACTCAATTGCTTACAATACAAAACAAAAACCCAATTTGGAAGCCGATTCAGTCAACCACCCTATGGTCGACCCGTAATTCCAAACCAAAAGCTGTGTAAAAACGATAGCGGCAAAGATTCAAATGAGAAGAATCTTTAGGAGAAGAGAATTAAGGAGTCGAACTGTGAAATAAAGGCATGAATTCTTACCCGGGAGTCGATCTGAGCCGAAACCCAACAAACAAAGATGGAATGAAACAGTGGAGTTTACTTGCAGAAAAACACCAAGAACCAGAGGAACAAAGAAACGAGGAAGAAATTTCTACTAAAAAAAAGTTAACGTCTATTTGTGAAAAAAGGGAAAAGGTTAAACAAGTAAAATGTCACCTAAAAGCACTTACGGGATGAAAAGCTAAAATTTCGCTTTTCATCTATGCAACAACACTTCAAATAAGTTGAAATTTTTTCTACACTGGTGCTTGTTCTTTAATGCTTTTCAAGGAAAAGCATTTTTTAATAGAAAAACTCGTCTTAGAATCAATAAAGAAATGCTTTTCAAGGAAAAGCATTTTTTAATAGAAAAGCTCGTCTTAGAATCAATAAAGAACGCAGCCTAAGGTGTGTAATATCCCCTTTCTGAGTATATAGTTAATTTAGGATTGGGGTTTATAGGTAGTTTTCTAAATTTTAAAAAGAAATCTTTAAAAAGAGTAAATTTTATGCTCTTTGAAAATACTTATGGTATTAATAATTAAAATCTACCAAATTGACCATTACGTCTCGCTCGAGAAGATCAACAAAAGAAAATTAAATTTGATAACTCTCTTATAAGCAACTGGATAAAAAGATTCCAATCGATAAATCCATGTTGTAAGGGCTTAATTCTGTCCGGGCCCAAAAAATCAAATAAAAAAACAGTCGATTTATAAAATATCAGACCCGAATTACAGGCCCAATGCAATACCCAATATGTTACAAGCCCAAATAGCTCAAGTAACAAAAACCCTAATGGCCCAAATAGCCCATAACCTAAACTAAATATAAATCCTAGCCCCTTTCGCACAGCAGCTTCTCCACATCGGCAGACGTGCCGTCTGACACCCCTTTGCCATCATTGTTGAGCTCGCTCTCTGCCACCATCATCCTCAACCACCGTTGCAAGTAAAAAGAAGAAAAACATGCAACAATGGAGAACAGTAGAAGCAGAAAAAGTGAAAAGAAAAAACAAAAAAAAAACTAATCTCTTGTAATATATTTCGGCTATAAGAGCCAAACTCCAGTTGCTTTTTTTTTTACACACGAAAAGCAGATGAAAAAAGAGATATAAAAAACACCATAGTATTTTAGCAAAGATATTTTCATTTATTTTTGCTCCATATTTATTGTAAATATATTATATATATACATATATATTCAAATTACGAAAAGTCTTACCTCTACCACCGTCGCGGAGACTTCTCGGCTCGAAGGTGGCGAACCCGTTGTGGTTCGTCGAAAACCTCGTCGGGGTGACAAAAAATCGAAAGGTTTCTTAAATTTTCTAGCGTTTTGGCATTTTGTTTCAAATTGGGGGTTAAAGGGTTTTAAAAAAGAGATTTAATAGGACAACGGTTGAAAAGGCTTTTTTTCTCACTCTCTGCCATGGTGGCGGCATTGATCGTCGCCGATGATCAGAGGCCCACAGCGGGCTCACGATGGCTTCATGGCTAGACTTGGGGCGTGTTTCAGAGAAAAAACGAAGAAAATGAATTTTTTTAAACACAGTTGGAATGATTTTTTTCTGAAATTGTTCACTTTTAGAGCCCCTAAAACAGTGCCATTTTGTGACTGGCCTCAGACGCCCAAAACGGCGTCGTTTTGGCCGACCCTATCCGACCCGAACCACCGACCTAGGATCCGCTTTTTTTTGAAGGGAGTCTAATTGCGCCTTTAGTCCTTCAGCTTTTTTATTATTTTTTAATCCAGTCATTTTTTTTGTTTTCAATTTCTACCCTATGATTTCAATTTTATTTCATTTTCATCCCCCATAGAACGGTGCGTTTAGAGGGCCTGGGAAAAATTTCCTAGTTGGTCCCCCCTCTTTCGTGCGCATTCTATTAGGTCCTTATTCGGTTTTATTATGTAATTTACTATGATTTGTACCTTTAATTACATTTAAATTTCAATTCATCCTTCATTCAATTAATTTCATCTTTTATATTTGTCTTATTTATTATTATTTTATTCTTTCTCATATATTTAAAATTATTGATTACTCCTTTTATTTGTGTATATTGTCATCATATTTTTATTTTTAAGTATATTTCTCATATGCTTAAATTTAATATTACTTATTTTATTTATTTATTATTTTTCAATTTTAAATATCTAAAGTTAATATTATTTATATTTGTGTCTTAACTTACGGATATGATTCTTTCTTCTCAATTAACTTGAAATAAGCCCATTTTCGTGAAAACTAATTTAGTTAAATAACGTCTTAATAAGGGATTGTATTTTAAATTCTCTTCAAAATTTTAATTTTGACACTAAAGACGTTAAGTAATCAATTAGGTACCAATTTTGGGTGTAACAAGGGTGCTAATCCTTCCTCATGCGTAACCGACTCTCAAACCCATTTTATGAATATTTTTGTAAACCGAAAATCATTGTTTTAATAAATCAAATATTTTATTAAAACGATCGAGTTACGAGATGATCTGATCACACATCATAAAAAAGATTGGCGGTGACTCCCATTTTCATTTTTTAAATAAAAGTTGATTTCAAAAGAAGTTTTGACACATTTTGTCAAAATTTCCCTAATTATGATATTTTTCGAATTAAGTATCAACAAAAGTTTTAGTCCTAGGATGAGTCACTCCAACCCATACACATTTTTAACTTCGTCATTCAATGTAATTACATTTATCACCATCGAAACATTTGACATGGGGTTATATTTGACACAAATATAATATTCTTCTTGTTTTGTTCATTATTATATTGTTTCTCAATACAACATTAAATTTATATTCCAATCAATACTAAAATTAATGCTTTACTTAGAATGAAAAGAATTTGGATTTATTTCCTAATAACACATTATGTATAACAAATAAAGCTTCCTCAATATTTATTTCTTAATATTAATAAAATTATTATATTCTAAATAAATTGATTAATTTAGTTTCTTGAATATTTTTTTCCAAATTGGATCCATTCATTAATGTTACTTTTCCATTTTAAGTTTATACAATATTTTTTGAATTTCTCCTCAAGTTAAGAGTGAACCTAAAGAAACACGAGTATTCAAATACTACATTAGTGTAATCATATTCTTTCTAATAAATTATAGGAAGATTGAAATATATATAAAATACTGAATTAATGTTGGTACGAAAGCTGTAATTTTATTTTGTTCATAGTGTTGTTTAATTTGAATTTTTTAGATTATATTGGTATTTATATTTTATATTCAAATTAAGAAATAAATGATATTTTAATGCTTTATTAAGAAAAAATATATATGTAAAAGGAAACTTTGTTGAATCTTGCTTTATTTGGGCTATACAACTATCTATAATTTATATTTGTCTTAGAATTAATATGACATGAGGAAATAACTAAGCTAATACCGCTTGAAAAGGACATGAAAGATTAATGTCTGTAAGAAGTAAGTAATTTAATTTGTTGATTATTGGTGAATCAATATTGTTGTTCGCAAAAAAAATTGGATAAAAAATTTCACCATCAAATTGATTCTGAAAGATAGGATATACAAATGCAAGAGAAATCATAATATTCCCGGATTAACTTTCCTTCAAAAGCACTCTTTTCCTATAAAGAACAAAGCCATTGACCAACTCAACTCTATAAATATGGATTTTATTCAACCCTTCACTTTGCACGATAAAATATAACGAAAGATACACACATAAAAATAAATCGAGACAATATTCGTGTTGTAGTCATGGGTGCAAAGAAAATGATGGCAATATGCTTGATGGTGTTGATGATGATGGCTATGATGGTTGTGTAAGGAAGATGGCACTTTGACTATCACAAAATCTTGTCTTGATTTGAAGGTCTTCATTGAGCTCACTAAAGAGTCCCTTCAACCAAATAGCTTCTTTACAAGCTTGATGAATCGCCATATACTCGACTTCTTGTGGTAGACAAAGCGACAGTAGTTTGCAAAGTAGCTTTCAACCGATTGCACAACCTCCTATTGTAAAGACATAACCGGTGAGAGATCTTCTTCTATCAAGGTCTCCAAAAAATCAGCATCAACATACCCAATAACTCCATCTCTAGTTCTTCCAAGCGTAAGCAAACATCGGTAGTACCTCGTAAGTATCTTAAAATCCATCAATCGCTTTCCAATGTTCTTTACCGGATTCGCCATGTATCGCTAAGCTGCATGATCGCATATGATAAATCTGGACTTGACCAAACCATAGCATACATGAGAGATCCCACTGCACTCGAGTATGGAACATGTGACATGTACTCAATCTCATCATCTAATTGTGGAGACAAAGCTGATGAAAGTCTTAAATTGGCTGCTAAAGGAGTACTAACAGGCTTAGCACTCTGCATATTGAACTCCGCAAAGAACTTTCTCAATGTACCCTTCCGACTTAGGTACAACTTACTTGTTTTCTATCTCCGAGAATCTCCATACCAAGTATCTTCTTTGCTGGTCCCAAATCTTTCATCTCAAATTCTTCACTTAGTTGGGCTTTAACCTTTCTTATCTCTACTTTATCTTTTCTTGCTATCAACATATCATCAACATAAAGAAGAGATACACAAAAAACCATCACTGTTTTTCTTAAAGTAAACACACTATCAAAGCTACTTCTTTTAAAATTATGAGAAGTCATAAAGGAATTAAACCTCTTGTACCATTGTCTTGGTATTTGTTTCAAGTCAGAAAGAGACTTTTTTCAGCAAGCAAACATAGTCCTCTTTTACGAGGCTCAAAACCCTCTGGTTGTTGCATGTAAATATCTTCTTCAAGCTCTCCATGCAAAATGCGCTTTTACATCTAACTGCTCAAGCTCCAAATCTTGCATGGCCACAATACCAAGCAAAGCTCGAATCGAACTATGCTTCACAACTAGGAGAACACATCAGAAAGTCTACTCACGAAATTTGATCAACCTTTTGCAACAAGCCTTGCTTTATATCCGGGTTCTTCAACTCTGGAGTCTCTTCTTTCTTTTTAAACACCCATTTACAAATGAACAACCTTTTTACCTTTAGGAAGTTTCACAAGATCCCATGTTTTGTTTTTGTGGAGTGATTCTATTTCCTCTTGCATAGCAAACATCCACCTTCTCGAGTTTTCACAGCTAACCGCCTCAGAATAATTAGACGGCTCTTGGTTTGCATCTATATCTTCACCACATTTAAAGCATAAGCAACTAGGTCACCTCAAAGATACTTCTTTGGAGGTTTAATTTCTCTTCTAGTTCATTTTTGGTGATAGAGTATTGTGGTGAAGAAGTAACTCTATTCTCAATTTTTGTACTGGCTTGAGGAGTTGACTCTGTATTAATCTGATGCTCCACCTACTTTTATTTTCTTTATTGGAAGAGTCTTTAAGAGATAAGTTAGGTAGCATAGCAGTTTCATCAAAAACAACATCTCTGCTAATCACAACTTTTCTATTTTCAGGACACCATAACTTATACCCTTTTACACCACTTTATAACCAAGAAAACACATTTAATGGATCTTGGTTCCAATTTTCCATTATTAACATGAGCATATCAGCAGGACACCCAAAGATCTTTAAATCGAATAATTAGCGGATTACGGACCATACCTCTTGTGAGTCTTTTCTCAATGGCAACGGATGGAGATCGATTGATTAAAAAACATGTAGTAGAGGCTACTTCGGCCCAAAATAACTTTGGTAAGTTGGCATTTGACAACATACATCGAACCTTTTCCATGATCATTCATTCATTCGTTACTGCAACGCCGCTTTGTTGTGGAGTATGACGAATCGTCAAGTGTCTCACGATCTCTTCCGACTTGCACGATTTATTAAACTCATCGAACAAAACTCTAAGCCAATGTCTCAGACGGAGGTATTTTATTTGTTTTCCGTATGTTTTTCAATCATAGTTTTCCAAGACTTAAATGCGAAAACACATCACTTTTCCGCTTGGGAAGAATGCCCAAACTTTCCGGAAAAATCATCAATAAAAGTTAGCATATAATTAGCTCCACCTCTCGAAGGCACCCTTGATGGCCCTACAGATCGAATGAATATACTCCAATGTTCCTTTCGTGTTATGGATTCCTCCGTGAATCGAACTCTCTTTGCTTCCCAAAAAATAGTGCTCACGAACTTGGTTTGCAAATTCCTTGCCCATCAAGAAGTCCTCTTTGCTCAATTCGCCATGCCATTCTCACTCATATACCCTAGGCGATATGCCAAAGTTTAGTAATATCATCATCCGACAAAGAAGAGGAAGCGACAATTGCATCACCAATAACATAGAAACCCCGCAAAACATATAACTTGGTAGTCTTTCTCGCCTTTCATCACAATGAGGAACCTTTAGAAATCTTCAACATCCCACTTTCAATTTGTGTATTTGTACCCTTTTGAATCAAGAGTACTCAACGAAATTAAATTTCTCTTCGCCTCGAACGTGCAGACGTCACTAAGTGTTCGACAACTCCATCAAACATCTTAACTTTAATTGTTCCAACACCGCGATTTTACGAAGCATTATTTCCCATCAAAACAACACCTTCAGACACTCGTTTCGTAATTTGTAAACCAATCCCAATTGGGACTCATGTGGAAGGTGCAACCCGAATCAAGTATCCACTCCTCGCTCACTTTTGAATTGTTGACCGAAGTGACTAGAAGTTCACCATCACTGTAGTCTTCTACAACATCAGCTTCACCGAAATTTTCTGGTTGCTTTTTTTTGATTCGCAGCCTCCCTTTTAATCTTGTTCGTAGCTTATAGCACTCAGTTTAATGTGCCCTTTCTTCTTGCGAAGTTACAAGTTTTACCTCTGTTTGAAGACTTTGATCTACCCTTAGTTTTACTGCGAGGATTCCGATCCTGTGTCCTTCCACGCCATCATCAAGATTCGATCTTGTCTCCCACGAACAATAAGACCCTCTCCACAGGAGTCGGGTTTAACCACAAGATGTTTCATCTTATCATACGAGGTCAAAGAATCATAAACCTCATCAACCTGTGAGAGACTCATGGCTATATAAAATCGTGTCTCTAAAGGTTGAATAAGACGGGGCAACGAACAAAGTAGAATCAACCCTAGATCTTCCTTATCATCTTGAACCTCCATGGCCTCCAAGTTTGAGAGAATTTCTTTAAACATCATTAAGTGTTCGGTACGCACGCACCTTCCTCCAAACGATGAGCATAAAGACCTTGCTTCATATGCAACTTGCTAGTTAAAGTTTTCGACATACATATTTGTTCTAGCCTCTTCCATAATCTTCATGATGATCTTCTCCTTCATCACATCCTGTAAAATTTCATTAGACAAATGCAGATGTAATCGTGTTAGTGCCTTTCGATCCTTGCGCTTCTTATCTTCCTCCGTCAATGTCGAAGGTATCTTATCTACCCCTAGCAGGGCTTCCTCTAAATCCATCTGTGCAAGAACTACCTGCATCTTTATCTACCACAACGCGAATCTGGTGTTACGATCCAACAGCAGAATTTCATACTTCAATGACGCCATTACCGTGATCGAGATGAAAACTCAGAAGCTCTGATACCAATTTGTGAAAAATATAAAGTCAGTAATGACAATATATATCGCAAAGAAAAGAAAAAGAGAATAAAGAACACACAGATTTTACGTGGAAACCCTTTCGGGAAAAAACCACGGGTAGAGGAGAAGAAAATTCACTATGTCGAATTCGAATCATTACAAGAGGAATAGACTATGTCTATTTATAGGCTTATAAAACCCAATTCTAATCAAAGTAAAAATATATTATGCTAATAAATGCTAAATATATTATACTCATAAATACTAAATCTTCAAGAAAGAAGATATATTTTGTTTAACTTGACTTGCAAGCAATATCTTAGAATTTGGGTCACACAACTCTAACAATGGTAAATGAAGTGCGAGCTATTGAAAATTTAGATGTTGAGCGTGGTGTAAAAGAAGGGATAGGCTCCTGTGCTAAAGAGTGTGCACTTAAATGCCTTCCTCAAATCAATCCTCGACGTATTGTAATTTGCACTACTCTTTGCATAATAGCATGCAAACTTAATCCCCACCGCCATCTTCGATTGTACCACAGTGTGCAAACTCCATAATCAAAAACTACAACCCTCTCAAGTTATATATATTATTTTGTATAAATACAATAAAATCTCCCAATATAACATTTTAATGGATTTTCAATTGTTTTTATATTGCGGATCACAGAAAGATAGATAACATCGTCGATTCTTGCTACTGAGACTTGCAAGAATAACAATTAGTAGGCTCGGAGCTCCTATATTCAACAATGTTATTTACTCTCTACTTATTTTAGGATTTAAATGGTTAAAAAGCATAATAAGTATTACTATTTAGCTTTTGTAACTAGCAATCAATTTGAATAAAAAATAATTTTCATTTTAAGCTCTTAGTATATTTGTTTCATATATTACAACATATATTTTGGGATTAATTGTATCTCTTAATTTTCTCTTAATCATTTTTCTTAACTCGGTTAAGGTTATCCGAGAAAATGTAACACCCTATGCCTGGCTCGATTGCCGAGCCTGAATAACAGGATGCAACACCAACGTCACATCATCACACATTACTCTGTGTCTTATTGGCATACGAACATCATCAGAATCAAACAATTGCAGGTAGTTTAAGTCTAAGATACCCTAGATGAGGTTAAAATTACTAAACATAGATTAAACGACCTTCTAATGAGTTAGAAAAATGCTTAAAGAACACTTAATGAAAAGTTCCAAATAAATCACGTAGGTATCGATACTCACTCGCTGGTATCGATATTTCTCATAATGGGTATTGATACCGTTTAGAAATCAGTACTTCTTGGTATTCTGTTTCTTAGCAAAATTTAAAACCTAGCAATTTATTGATACAATTCAAAAAGTATCTATATTTTTACCTCGAGTATCGATACTCGAGAGTTGGTATTGATACCAAAATGAGCTACTAACTTCCTGCACATATGAAATAATATGGAGGTATCGAGATTAAATACCTGATTATCGATACCTCTGCACAAAACAACAAAAATAACACCAAAACGGGGCATTTAATTCAATCAGACATATACCACTTCAACAAGTTTATAAAACCTCAATATTCATCAACAACACGTCCATATTTGCAGGTCAATGCGTCATCAATAATTTAAGCTAAGCAAACCAATGAACTAATATCAAACATCCATAAATTCTATGAGTAATAAAATCAAGCATACATCTAAACCATCATGGAAATAATCAACCAACAAATCTATCACACTGCCTATTCCCACAAATCCAAAATAATAGCTATAAAATCACGTACTCAAATACTAAGTCTAACATGGATCACTTCCTTGGTATTTTGCACCGCCACACTACCCCCACTAAAAATTTAGGAGTATTTTGGGAAATTTTTAAAAACAAAAAATTTCAAAAACTACCTACTACCCCCACTAAATCTGATTAATTAAACTATCAGATTTTACCTTTAGAGTTAAAAATAGAAAAAAAATTCCACTATGCACACATAGAGACTTGAACACAAGACTAAGAGGTAAGCTAATACCTTATCACTGAACCAACAAATTCATTCTATCATTAATTGTGTGAAAATTAAATTTAAGCCAAATGACCAAAGGTAGGGATTGAGTCAAAATTTAAAAAATTACAAGGGAAGGGTTCGAACCCAAAACCTCACACACATAAGCAATACATTTAACCACTAAACCAAATTAATTCCTTTTACATAATTTTCAAAATCTTAACTTAAAATTAAGACATGAACACTATTGGTTTCACTAACCCAATTTATTCTAACCAGATTTTTGGGATGTGACGTATCTGGTGGCTTAGCCACGTATATATGTTTCTACCGGGTTACCGCGTATTGTTCTGGTAGCTAGATTGCAATTTTTCTGAAAAGTGACCTATGATCGCTTAGTGGTGTGTGGGGTTGAATGGGTATTTAATACCCTAATTGGTGTGTAAGGATGGTTAGAGATGGTGTGCAGCGGATGGGGGTAGGATCTAATTTGTATTTGTTATGAATGTCTCTGTATCTGTTTATGAAATTACATCTGAATGGTATTTGGGCGTGTAATTGCTACATTATCTGATGAACCATGTATGGTTGATTTATTGTGTAACACCCAAAACCCGGCCTAGAAATTTAGACCGAATTTCGGATGTCACATTGGTCACCAAAGTAACCGTAGTTAAATTTTTCAAAACAAGTTCTCAAGTCAAACCGAAACATTTAAAACCCAGTATATAGAATTACAATTAGGTAAAACATATAACCGAAAGTAAATTAAAACAAAATTTGTACCACAGTTTTATAAAATCTTACAGTCCAAAAATCATTTAACCAAAAATAAGCTGATAATATAAACTGATAATCATTTATTTCTTCCGAGACTGTCTGAGACCTCCACACACCGAGTCTAGAATCAGAATTTAGGAAAAGGTACCTGAATAGGAAACAATAAGAGGGGGTGAGCTACACGAGCTTAGTGTGAGTTCCAAAATGGTTAAAAATAGATTTCAAAAGAGAACACCAGATGGTAGTTCAAAACAAACATACTCACAGATGTAAGTAGAAACTGATACTAGACTAGGAACCAATGTTCCAACAAGCTATCAGAACAGATCACACCAAGTCACACACACAGAGACAAAATACAATCAAGCGATAATACAGATAAATCTCATAGACAGATATAAATGAAATGCATTCAGAAAATATAACCCACCCATCCAGCCAACACACCTTTCCGTCCCCCGATCACACCTCATAAGAGCTGTTAAAGCTCATCAAACCAATCATAACAATTAGGACCTCAAAAGGCCCATCTAACCCTACACACCACATATGTGGACTAAGCCACTCAGATAATAATATGCAGCAAGGCTAGCGTATGTGTTTATCTTGTGGAATGCGGTGAACCGCGACATGAGCGAGATCCGATAATGGTACGCAGCAAAGCTGACATACGTATAGTATAGCGCAATACGGTAATCTGCTGTAAAGTCATGTTGCAGTGAAAATTTCCAGGTCAAATAATAGTACGCAAAGAAACCGATGCTCGAATGCTGTGCAGTCACGATAAATCATCAGACGTATAAACTTCTGATTAAACTACCAGATTAAAATAGATACAGTCTTCCTTCTCTTTACAACCTAACCTAAATTACTTTATGCAAATGCATAAATGCATTCAAGCTCACAGAACAGAGACATTTACATAGTCATTCAGTCGAAACAGGTAAACAACACACTCCACAGACTAGATTCAAACTCACACGTCACACACACAGAGCACAGGTATCAAGTCATGAACACCCTCACTAAACTTAGCTAAGGTTCGGAGCACACACAATACATTTTCGGATCAGAAACGCACTTGAAACCAATTTAAGTACCTTAAGACCACATGCCCGTGTGCTCTGGCTGTGTGGGAATGCCTAGGTCGTGTGGAAGGTCAAAAACCCATGTAAAAGCGGCACATAACTGTGTGAGGGAAGCACACGCCCGTGTGAAGAGAGGCACACGACCGTGTGACTGAAGCCCACACCCGTATGGACCAAGAACATGGCCGTGGGAACATGCCATGGAACTTTCTGTCCATTTGCACTAAATTTGACGTTAGCAGGTCTACAAACATCCCCACCTATGATGTCGAATTTTAGTCAAGGTGAAGAAGAATTTGCAATTAAAACAGAAAGAGATACAGAACCCACACCTGTTTGACGACGGGGGAGCGAAATTCTTCGAAATATGCCCAGCGTAAATCGTTTGCAAGAATCAAAGAGCAAAGGCCAAAAAGCAAGAAGACAAAGATAAAGGAAAAAAAAAAGAAGAAACTTCCAGCAAAAGAAAAATAGCCAAAGTAAAAAAAATAAAAAAAACAACAATAAATAATTCAAAGAAATATTAACTTAAATCTAAACAAAATAAAACACAATAAAAAAGTTCCCAGAATGCATACACAGCGACTCAAACCCAGAACCCAAAGGTTCACTAACAATTACTCAACCACTAGACCAGCAGGCACATTCTGATATTTAAAACGCGCCACTAAGCTCAATAGCACCACCAATTCTCTGACCCTAACCACAAAACCCAAAATTCAGGGTGTTACAAATTTTTTGAAATAAGTTATACTAAGCTCGTAAGCTCACTTTCTATTTATCTGCTCTTAGGTAATCCATAGACATAGGACAGATTAGTGCGACGGAAGCTCGATTATATATATTGTTGTTGCATTTCTTTTAACTTTGTTCATATGAATCCGTTTTATTCGGTGCACTATTTTAGTACTTTTAAGACCATTTTTTTAAATTATGGATTTTATTTTCTATTTTAACATTTTTAGATTATATTAATTCTATTTGCATAATGTTGAATTTTCAAAACCAAATTATGCTTTTCCAAAATTATATTTAATTAAGGCATCCACCGCAAGTCTCTAAGGGATTTTATAAGTATTTTCCCAAGTAAACTGGAATTTTAATCATCAAAACTCAATACAATTTATTTTACAAGTCTCAAAATGGTTTTGAGATTTTCAAATGAAATGTGATAACACCTTCAGAAATAGTCATAAAGTCTACGCTGGATTTAGTATGTTACAATTTGGCCACTCCAACCTATACACATTTTTAACTTCGTCAGTCAATGTAATTGCATTTAACACCAGCGAAACTTTTGACATGGGGTTATATTTTACACAAATATAATATTCTTCTTTTTTGCTCATTATTATATTGTTTCTTAATACAACAATAAATTATCTTTTAAATTTATATACTAATTAATATGATAGATACCAACATTAATGCTTTACTTAGAATGAAAAGAATGTGGATTTCTTCCTAATAACACATTATGTATAACAAATAATGCCTTACCAATATTTATTTCTTAATATTAATAGAAATTATTATATTCTATATAAATTGATTATTTTAGTTTTTCTTAATACAATTTTTTTCCTAAATTGGATCCATTCATTAATGTTACATTTCCATTCAAAGTCTATACCATATTTTTCAATTTCATCTTGAATAAAGAGTGCACCTAAAAATACAAGGATTCAAATACTATTTTAATGTAATCGTATTCTTCCTAATAAATTATAGGAAAAATTGAAATATATATCGAAATATAATATGAATTAATGTTGATACGAAAGCCGTAATTTTATTTTGTTCATAGTATTGTTTAATTTGAATTTCTTTAGATTATATTGGTATTTATATTTTATATTCAAATTAAGAAATAAATGATATTTTAATGCTTTATTAAGAAAAAAATATGTAAAAAGAAACTTTGTTGAATCTTGCTTTATTTGGGCTATACAATTATCTACAATTTATATTTGTCTTAGAATTAATATGACATGAGGAAATAACTAAGCTACTACTTGCTTGAAAAGGACATGAAAGATTAATGTATGTAAAAAGTAAGTAATTTAATTTGTTGATTATTGGTGAATAAATATCGTTGTTCGCAAAGAAATTGGATATAAAAGATAGGATATACAAATGCAAAAGAAATCATAATATTCCAGATTAACTTGCCTTCAAAAGCTCTCTTTTACTATAAAGAACAAAGTCCTTGACAAACTCAACCCTATAAATATGGATTTTATTCAACCCTTCACTTTGCACAATAAAATATAACCAAAAAAACACATAAAATAAATCGAGACAATATTGTGTGTTGCGGTCATGGGTGCAAAGAAAATGATGGCGATAAGCTTGATGGTGTTGATGATGATGGCTATGCTAGTAAATGAAGTCGAGCTATTGAAAATTTAGATGTTGGCGTGGTGTAAAAGAAGGATAGGCTCACATGCTAAAGAGTGTGCACTTAAATGCCTTACTAAAATCAGTCCTCCACGTATTGCAATTTGCCGGCTCTTTGCATAATTGCATGCAAACTTAATCCCCACCGTCATCTTCCATTGTACCACAGGCTGTGCAAACTCCATAATCAAAACCTACAACCCTCTTGGTATATATATTGTTTTGTATAAATACAATAAAATCTCCCAATATAACATTTTAATGGATTTTCAATTGTTTTTATATTGCAGATGCAAGAAAGATAGATAACATCGTCGATTCTTGCTACGTGACTTGCAAGAATAACAATTAGTAGGCTCGGAGCTCCTATATTTAACA
This sequence comes from Gossypium rotundifolium, assembly GCA_025506655.1. Lineage (NCBI taxonomy): Eukaryota > Viridiplantae > Streptophyta > Magnoliopsida > Malvales > Malvaceae > Gossypium > Gossypium rotundifolium. The sequence continues at coordinate 155,367,244 of CP106728.1, forward strand.
ATGTTATTTACTCTCGACTTATTTTAGGATTTAAATGGTTAAAAAAGCGTATTAAGTATTACTATTTTGCTTTTGTAACTAGCAATCAATTTGAATAAAAAAATGTTTTCATTTTAAGCTCTTAGTATATTTGTTTCATATCTTACAGCATATATTTTGGGATTAAATGTATCTTTTAATTTTCTCTTAATCATTTTCTTAACTCATTAAGGTTATCCGAGAAAATGTAACACCTATACCCGACTCGATTGTCGAGCCCGAATAACAGGATGCAACACCAACGTCACATCATCACACATTACTCAGTGTCTTATTGGTATACGAACATCGTCAGAATCAAACAACTATAGGTGGTTTAAGTCTAAAATACCCTAGACTAAACATAGATTAAACGACCTTATAACGAGTGAGAAACATGCTTAAAGAACACTTAATGAAAATTACCAAATAAATCACGTAGGTATCGATACTCACTCGCTGGTCCTGATATTTCTCATAATGGGTATTGATACCGTTTAGAAATCAGTACCTTCTTGGTATACTGTTTCTTAGCAAAATTTAAAACCTAGCAATTTATCGATACAATTCAAAAAGTGTCTATATTTTTACCCCGAGTATCGATACTCAAGAATTGTTATTAATACCAAAATGAGCTACTAACTCCCTGCACATATGAAATAATATGGAGGTATCGAGATTAAATACGATTATCGATACCTCTGCACAAAACAACAAAATTAACACCAAAGCAGGCATTTAATTCAATCGACATATACCACTTCAACAAGTTTATAAAACCTCAATATTCATCAACAACACCTCCATATTTGATGTTCAATGCGTTATCAATAATTTAAGCTAAGCAAACCAATGAACTAATATCAAACATCCATAAATTCTGTGAGTAATAAAATCAAGCAATCATTTATACCAACATGGAAATAGTCAACCAACAAATCTATCACACTACCTTATTCCCACAGTCCAAAATAATAGCTATAAAATCACCTACTCAATTACTAAGTCTAACATGGGTCACTTCCTTGGTATTTTTGCACCACTCACACTACAACGCTAACTATTTGCAAATGTTTAAAAAGAGTAGATGAGCTTAAACAAGCTCAGTGAATGATCGAAACAACCACAAAAATAAAAATGAATTCACACGTTAAATGGATATGACCAAACCACAATTACATACATAATTTACTATGATGACATTCTAAAATATTCATGCAGTATTTACCAACTCATCTAGCTTATTAAACACATGTTTATGCATACATCACATATCATAATATTTCATTTAATGATGAATTGGCACTTGAGGTTATGAAACATATAAGTGGGCTCTATCATCACATATTGGATACTTGGATCTCCAACACACCATTGACTTGATGAGTCGAACATATCCCAAAAGCATAGCATTTAACTAACACCCTCCAACACACCAACATATCCCGATGAATAAAGCTAAGCTCACATTTCCTTATCTCTCTAAAACAGTCCCCGGACTTAACACCCCAAAAACATAACGCAAAGGGGTGAGTACCCACAAATCCTATGGCATGCCAACTATATCTAATGCTCCCAAAGATTATAAGGCCAAAATATCCGCAATTGTTCACACAATTTTACTTACCGTTTTCTGCACTCTTTCATTGCACAACATTATCACCGTCAATTGGCTTGTATAACATATCAACAATTAACACATTCACAATAGCCATCACTGCAATACCATAAACCCGACCTAGACGTTATGGACAAATCTGGAGATGTCACCGAAAATGTAACAGCCCAATTTTCAGTGGTGTTGGAAATAGTGATTTGAGATCACTAAATCCGACAAGTGAGTCTAAAAATTTAAATAAATTAACATTTATGAGTCAAGTATGGCATTATAAATATTTCAATTAGTGAATTTTATGAATTAAAAGAATTAATTAGAAAAATTGGGCTAAAAATGAGGTATTGCGACCTTGAATTCATAAATTGAGCCATGAATATTTTTATAAATATTTATAGAGTGTTATTGAGTTAGTATTAAAGTTTCATCAGAAAATTTTAACGTTTGGTAGTCAATTAATTAAAAAGGACTAAATTGAAAAAGGTACAAAACTTGCTAAAGTGATTCAATAGCCTAATAGTAAATAGATGAGGACTAAAAGGACAAAAAAACCATCTTAAATGGATGAGGCGGCATAACATGAAAAAAAATCAAAGATATTTTTGTGATTAGGGATAAAATTGGAATTAAAATAAAGTTTATATGGCCAAATGTTATTTTAAAAGTTTCTAGACATTTTCTTGATCAATTTTTATGTCAAAAACAGAAATTGAATAGGGTTTCAGCTGGTCTTTCATTTTTTAGCTTCAGGTAAGTTCAATTCTTACTTTTTCTTAGTAATTTTTATGTTTTTATGACTTTTACAATTAGGTCCACTAATTGAATTCATTAGTTTTTATTTGATGAGTGACTTTAAAAGTTACCTTGAATGAGTTCTGTATGTTTATGATGAATTTACATGGATTTGAATTCATTAAATGATTATTTTAATAAGTAATTTTAATAGAAAATAATTTTGGACCTAATTGTGAAAAAGTTGTGAATTGAGGTTTGGTGCTGAAATTATGATTTTCAAAGGTTATGTAGTAGGTTATAATAATGAAATAAAGTGTTAACTGAGAAAGACAAGTTTAATTGAAGGATAAATTGATCGGTACTAAATTGTAAAACTAAAATAAATTAGGGTAAAAGTCTAATTTCAAAAATTAAAGGGTATAAATTGTGAAGCGAACTAGAATTGAATTAAGTGTTAATGAATGGAAAATTTTATATTTTAGATCAAGAGCCCGTGTGCCCACTAGACATGGCTATGTGTCCCGAAACACATGCCCGTGTGGAATCCTTAAATCCCCAATTTAGCCACACGGTTGTATGACTCCAAATCACTCAAACCCTAATCCTCAAACTCACACACCCGTGTGCCTGAGAGGCACGGCCTTGTGAGAAGCGATAAAATCCCCCAATTGGCCACACGGCCTTGTGGCACCCAAATCAGCCCGAAAACCCTAATTCCCAAAAGCACACAGCCGCGTGAACTGGCACACGTCCGTGTAGAAACCCCAGTGGCCACGAAACCACCCTAAAAATAGCTCCAAAAACATACTTCCAGCCCCGAAGCACTCTCTAGCCCTCGACGATTCGAAAATATACCAAAACACACAAATTCTAAGCATAATACGATGGTACAACATCGAGGTTAGCAGGTTTACAAACATCCACACCTATGATGTCGAATTTTAGTAAAGGCAAAGAAGAATTTGCAATTAAAACAGAAAGAGATACATAACCCACACATTTTGACGGAGGCGAAATTATTTGAAATATGCCCAAAGATAAATCGTTTGCAAAAATCAAATAGCAAAGGCCAAAAAGCAAGAAGACAAAGAAAAGGAAAAAAAAAAAAGCGTTAAAGAAAAATAATTAAAATAAATATTAACTTAAAACTAAACAAAATAAAACACAATAAAAAAGTTCCAACAATGCGTACACAGCAACTTGAACCCAAAACCTAAAAGTTCACAAGCAATCACTCAACCACTAGACCAGCAAGCCCATTTTGATATTTAAACGCACCACTAAGCTCAATAGCACCACCAATTCTCTGACCCTAACCACAAAACCCAAAACTTCTAGCCCCAAAATTTAGGGTGTTACATATAGTTTGAAATAAGTTACACACTAAGCTCGTAAGCTCACTTTCTGTTTGTCAGCTCTTAGGTAATCCATAGACATAGGACGGATCGGTGCGGACGGAGCTCGATTATATATATTGTTGTTGCATTTCTTTTAACTTTGTTCATATGAATCTGTTTTACTCGGTGCACTATTTTAGGACTTTTAAGACCATTTTTTTTAAATTATGGATTTTATTTTCCATTTTAACATTATTAGATTATATTAATTCTATTTGCATAATGTTGAATTTTCAAAACAAAATTATGTTTTCCAAAATTGTATTTAATTAAGGGCTTCCTTTGCAAGTCTAAGGGGTTTTATAAGTATTTTCCCAAGTAAACTGGAATTTTAATCATCAAAAGCCAATACAATTTATTTTACAAGTCTCAAAATGGTTTTGGGATTTTCAAATAAAATGTGATAACACGTCCAGATCTGGTCATTAAGTTTACACTGAATTTAGGGTGTTACATTTAGCCACTCCAACCTATACACATTTTTAACTTCGTCATTCAATGTAATTGCATTTATCACCATAGAAACTTTTGACATGGGGTTATATTTTACACAAATATAATATTCTTCTTGTTTTTCTCATTATTATATTGTTTCTTAATACAACAATAAATTATCTTTTAAATTTATATTCGAATTAATATGATAGATACCAATATTAACGCTTTACTTAGAATGAAAAGAATGTGGATTTCTTCCTAATAACACATTATGTATAACAAATAATGCCTTACCAATATTTATTTCTTAATATTAATAGAAATTATTATATTCTAAATAAATTGATTATTTTCGTTTTTCTTACTACAATTTTTTTCCTAAATTGATCCATTCATTAATGTTACATTTCCATTCAAAGTCTATACCATATTTTTCTGAATTTCTTCTCGAATAAAGAGTGAACCTAAAAATACAAGGATTCAAATACTATATTAGTGTAATCGTATTCTTCCTAATAAATTATAGGAAAAATGAAATATATATAGAAATATAATATGAATTAATGTTGGTACGAAAAGTGTAATTTTATTTTGTTCATAGTATTGTTTAATTTGAATTTATTTAGATTATATTGGTATTTATATTTTATATTTAAATTAAGAAATAAATGATATTTTAATGATTTATTAAGAAAAAATATGTAAAAAGAAACTTTGTTGAATCTTGCTTTATTTGGGCTATACAACTATCTATAATTTATATTTGTCTTAGAATTAATATGACATGAGGAAATAACTAAGCTACTACCACTTGAAAAGGACATGCAAGATTAATGTATGTAAAAAGTAAGTAATTTAATTTGTTGATTATTGGTGAATCAATATCGTTGTTCATAAAAGAAATTGGATATAAAAGATAGGATATACAAATGCAAAAGAAATCATAATATTCCCAGTTAACTTGGCTTCAAAAGCTCTCTTTTACTATAAAGAACAAAGTCCCTAACAAACTCAACCCTATAAATATGGATTTTATTCAACCCTTCACTTTGCACAATAAAATATAACGAAAAACACACATAAAATAAATCGAGACAATATTGTGTGTTGCGGTCATGGGTGCAAAGAAAATGATGGCGATAAGCTTGATGGTGTTGATGATGATGGCTATGCTAGTAAATGAAGTGCGAGCTATTGAAAATTTAGATGTTGGCGTGGTGTAAAAGAAGGATAGGCTCGTGCTAAAGAGTGTGCACTTAAATGCCTTCTGAAATCATTCCTTCACGTATTGCAATTTGCGACTCTTTGCATAATTGCATGCAAACTTAAACCCCACCGCCATCTTGATTGTACCACAGTATGCGAACTCCATAATCAAAACCTACAACCCTCTTTGGTATATATATTATTTTGTATAAATACAATAAAATCTCCCAATATAACATTTTAATGGATTTTCAATTGTTTTTATATTGCGGATGCAAGAAAGATAGATAACATAAATCGATTCTTGCTACGAGACTTGCAAGAATAACAATTAGTAGGCTCGGAGCTCCTATATTCAACAATGTTATTTACTTTCGACTTATTTTAGGATTTAAATGGTTAAAAAGCATATTAAGTATTACTATTTTGCTTTTGTAACTAGCAATCAATTTGAATAAAAAATATTTTCATTTGAAGCTCTTAGTATATTTGTTTCATATCTTCTTGCATATATTTTGGGATTAATTGTATCTTTTAATTTTCTCTTAATCATCTTTCTTAACTCGGTTAAGGTTATCCGAGAAAATGTAACACCTTATACTCGGTTCGACTGCCGAGCCCGAATAATAGCACGCAACACCAACGTCACATCATCACACATTACTCTGTGTCTTATTGGAATACGAACATCATCAGAATCAAAAAATTACAGGAGGTTTAAGTCTAAAATACCCTAGATGAGGTTAAAATTACTAAACATAGATTAAACGACCTTATAACGAGTTAGAAACATGCTTAAAGAACACTTAATCAAAATTTCTAAATAAATCACGGAGGTATCGATACTCACTCACTGGTACCGATATTTCTCATAATGGGTATTGATACTGTTTAGAAATCAGTACCTTCTTGGTATACCGTTTCTTAGCAAAATTTAAAACCTAGCAATTTATCGATAAAATTCAAAAAGTATCTATATTTTTACCCCGAGAATCGATACTCGAGAATTGGTATTAATACCAAAATGAGCTACTAACTCCCTGCACATATCAAATAATATGGACGTATCGAGATTAAATACCTGATTATTGATACCTTTGCACAAAACAACAAAATTAACACCAAAACAGGGCATTTAATTCAATCAGACATATACCACTTCAAACAATTTATAAAACCTCAATATTCATCAAAAACACCTCCATATTTTCAGTTCAATATGTTGTCAATAATTTAAGCTAAGAAAACAAATGAACTAATATCAAACATCCATAAATTCTGTGAGTAATAAAATCAAGCAATCATCTATACCAACATGGAAATAGTCAACCAACAAATCTATCACACTACCTTATTCCCACGGTCCAAAATAATAGCTATAAAATCACCTACTCAATTACGAAGTCTAACATGGATCACTTCCTTGGTATTTTTGCACCGCTCACACTACAACGCTAACTATTTGTAAATGTTTAAAAAGAGTAGATGAGCTTACACAAGCTCAGTGAATGATTGAAACAACCACAAAAATAAACATGAATTCACACGTTAAATGTAAATGACCAAACCGCAATTACATACACAATTTACTATAATGACATTCTAAAATATTCATGCAGTATTTACCAACTCATCTAGCTTATTAAACACATGTTTATGCATACATCACATATCATAATATTTCATTTAATGATGAAGGCACTTGAGGTTATAAAACATATAAGTGGGCTCTATCACCACATGTTGGATACTTGGATCTCTAACACACCATTGACTTGATGAGTCGAACATATCCCAAAAGCATAACATTTAACTAACACTCTCCAACACACCAACATATCCCGATGAATGAAGCTAAGCTCACATTTCCTTATCTCTCTAAAATAGTCCCCGGACTTAACGCCCCAAAAACATAATGCAAAGGGGTGAGGACTCACAAATCTTATGGCATGCCAACTATATCTAATGACCCTAAAGATTATAAGGCCAAAATATCTGCAATTATTCACACATTTTTACTTACCGTTTTCTGCACTCTTTCTTTGCACATTCACATTATAAGCACAACATTATCACCGTCAATTTGCTTGTATAACATATCCACAATTAACACATTCACAATAGCCATCAACGCAACACCCTAAACCCGACCTAGGCGTTATGGACAAATCAAAGATGTCACAGAAAATGTAACACCCAATTTTTAGTGGTGTTGGAAATAGTGATTTGAGATCACTAAATCGACAAGTGAGTTTGAAAATTTAAATAAATTAACATGTATGAGTCATTTATGGCATTATAAATATTTCAATTAGTGAATTTTGTGAATTAAAAAATTAATTAGAAAAATTGGGCTGAAAATGACGTATCGCGAACTTGAATTCATAAAATGAGCCATCAATATTTTTAGAAATATTTATAGAGTGTTATTGAGTTAGTATTAAAGTTTCATCAGAAAATTTTAACGTTTCGGTAGTCAATTAATTAAAAATGACTAAATTGAAAAATGTGCAAAACTACTAAAGTGATTGAATAGCCTAATAGTAAATAGAGGAGGACTAAAAGGACAAACAGACCATCCTAAATGGCTGAGGTGGCATAACATGAAAAAAAATCATAGATATTTTTGTGATTAGGGACAAAATTAGAATTAAAATAAAGTTTATATGGCCAAATGTTATTTTAATAGTTTCTAGACATTTTCTTTATCAATTTTTTCTGTCAAAAATAGAAATTTAAGAGTGTTTGAGCTGGCCTTTCATTTTTTTGCTTGAGTAAGTTCAATTCTTACTTTTCTTAGTAATTTTATGTTTTGTGACTTTTATAATTAAGTCCACCAATTGAATTCATTAGTTTTGATTTGATGAGTGACTTTAAAAGTTACCTTGAATGAGTTTTGTATGTTTATGATGAATTTACATGGATTTGAATTCATTAAATGATTATTTTATTAAGTGACTTTAATAGAAAATGATTTTAGGACCTAATTGTGAAAAAGTTATGAATTAAGGTTTGGTGCTGAAATTATGATTTTCAAAGGTTATGTAGTAGCTTATAATGATGAAATAAAGTGTTAATTGAGAAATACAAGTTTAATTGAAGGATAAATTGATCGGGGACTAAATTGTAAAAACTAAAACAAATTAGGGTAAAAGTCTAATTTCAAAATTGAAGGGCATAAATTGTGAAGTGAATTAGAATTGAATTAAGTGTTAATAAATAGAAAAATTTTATATTTTAGATCAAGAACCGTGTGCCCACAGGACATGGCTATGTGTCCAAAACACGTGCACATGGAATCCTTAAATCCCAATTTAGCCACACGGCCATGTGACTCCAAATCACTCAAACCCTAAACCTCAAACTCACACACCCATGTGCCTGAGAGGCACGACCTTGTGAGAAGCGATAAAATCTCCAAATTGGCCACAGTAGTGTGGCACCAAATCGACCAAAACCACAATTTTCAAAAGCACACAGCGTCGTGGTGAGCTGCTGCATGTGTAGAAACCCTAGTGGCCACAAAACCACCCTAAAAACAGCCCCAAAAACATGCTTCCATCCTTGAAGCACTCTCTAGCCCTCGACGATTCGAAAATATACCAAAACACACAAATTCTGAGCATAATACGATGGTACAACATCGAGGTTAGAAGGTTTACAGACATCCACACCTATGATGTCAAATTTTAGTAAAGGCGAATAAGAATTTGCAATTAAAACAGAAAGAGATACATAACCCACACTTGTTTGACGATGGAGGAGCGAAATTATTTGAAATATGCCTAGCATAAGTCGTTTGCAAAAATTAAATAGCAAAGGCTAAAAAGCAAGAAGACAAACAAAAAGGAAAAAAAAGAAAAAGAAACATCCAGCAAAAGAAAAATAGCCAAAATAAAAATAAAAAAAGGAATAATTAAAACAAATATTAACTTAAAACTAAACAAAATAAAACACAATAAAAAAGTTCCCACAATGCGTACACAGCAACTCGAACACAGAACTTAAAAGTTCACTAGCAATCACTCAACCAGTAGACCAGCAAGCCCATTCTGATATTTAAATGCGCCACTAAGCTCAATAGCACCACCAATTCTCTGACCCTAACCACAAAACCCAAAACTTCTAGCCCCAAAATTTAGGGTGTTTCATATAGTTTGAAATAAGTTACACACTAAGCTCGTAAGCTCACTTTCTGTTTGTCAGCTCTTAGGTAATCCATAGACATAGGACGGATCGGTGCAACGGGAGCTTGATTATATATATTGTTGTTGCATTTCTTTTAACTTTGTTCATATGAATCTGTTTTACTCAGTGCACTATTTTAGGACTTTTAAGACCATTTTTTTAAATTATGGATTTTATTTTCTGTTTTAACATTTTAGATTATATTAATTCTATTTGCATAATGTTGAATTTTCAAAACGAAATTGCGTTTTCCAAAATTGTATTTAATTAAGGGCTTCCTTGCAAGTCTAAGGGTTTTATAAGTATTTTCCCAAGTAAATGGAATTTTAATCATCAAAAGCCAATACAATTTATTTTACAAGTCTCAAAATGGTTTTGGGATTTTCAAATAAAATGTGATAACACGTCGATTTGGTCATTAAGTTTACGTTGAATTTAGGGTGTTACATTTAGCCACTCCAACCTATACACATTTTAACCGTCATTCAATGTAATTGCATTTATCACCATAGAAACTTTTGACATGGGGTTATATTTTACACAAATATAATATTCTTCTTGGTTTTCTCATTATTATATTGTTTCTTAATACAATAATAAATTATCTTTTAAATTTATATTTGAATTAATATGATAGATACTGTAATGGCCCATTTTTGCCAGGGCTGGAATAAACCAAAATAAAAATAAAACCAGTGTTTATTTTAAACAGTCCAAAACCATCAGGTTACCTTACAAACCCAATAGCCCAGATTTTAATTACCCACCAGACTAGCCCAAAACCCATTACACCCTCAGCAGCCCAAACAGACCTGACCCAACAACTTAGACCCAATCCAAATCGGAGCCCAAAAGGCCCAACGCTTAAATGGAGACCTAGGGTTTCTGCTAACCCTCATGCATAGCGAAAGAATCGATGAGTCGCGCAAGCTTCACGCCCAGGCCAACAATCAGAAGCCAATCGTCGCACCACTACCTCGTCCGGCCCTCGTTCGTGCCTTGATTCAGGCTTGAATCACCACCGTCGTAAGATTTCAAACCTGCAAAGGAAAGAAATAAGCAGCAAAAGGGAATAAATCGTAGCAAAATAAGAAATCATAGATATGGAAAGATACGAAAAGATATCTTTTCCATTTCTTTTATTTTTTGGGTATAAAACCCTTGTAGAAATTTGTAAAAAAGGGAGGATTTTTTTTTTTAAAAAAAAGAAAAACGGAGACTATCGCAAAATACAAAGGCAAAACACAGAGAGAAAATAGTCACAACCTACAAAAACACAGAGAGATTTTGAAGCAAAATACCGAGAGGCATATACACAGAGAGAAACATTCACAGAAACAGAGTTCAATAAAAACAGCTTTTTTTTAAAGGTAATTTGTCTTTTATGCTATTTATTTTCGTTTTATTATATATATATATATATATATATATATATTTGCATGTATAACGATCGTGAAAAGGGACAAAGAGAGGTACCGTGTGGAAAACGAGGAAGAACAGAGGTTTTGGGCCTTCGGCCACCGTCTACGGAGGCGCGCAGTCACGTCGTGGCCGGAACTGCGACGAAAGTGACGAGGGAAGGCTTTTTCAGAGCGTTTTCAAACTTTTTTTTAAACCTAAAACTAAATGATTTTTTTCGAAAAAACTAATATTTATAAGAGAATTGGAACAACGTCGTTTCGCGGAGGCGAGGTCCAGCGTCGACCGGATCCGAACAAGGATCCGCGCGTTTTTCTTTGGAAGGGAAATTTACTCTTTTGGTCCCTCCGTTATTCTATTTAATTTACTTATGCCCTATTAATTAATTTGCCTTGCGAATTATCCTTGAAAATTTGTTTAAAATTTCAATTTAACCCTTCTTTAAAATTCTTTTTATATATGTATTAAAATTGGTATAAAATTAAGTTTATATTAAATACTTTTTTTATATACTAAATTATATAATTATTATTATTTTGTATATTTTTATTACATATCATTTAATGTTTATATATGTATATACGTAGTAGTATATTATTTTATATTATATAATATAATATTATATCCTATGTTTAATTATAGATTATTTATAATATATTTCATCTACAAATATTTTTAAATCATTATACATTTTTAACACATTGTTTATATTGTTTATTTTTTTATATATTTAAATTTACATGAAATATGTCCATAATAAATTCTTTTGTTCGTTATATTTGTCTATGTTTCATCATATTTGTACTTACTTTAGTATAGGGATCATTATTTGTATCTTACGTAATATATATTATAGAATTGTAATTAATATGTATGTTACATTACTCATGCTATTTTTTTATGAAAATACCTTTTAAATTAAAAAAACTTTGTTTTAAATAATTTTGGTGATATGTGATATTTGGAAGTTTACGAAAAGAATCGTGCCCTAACTTATTGGATTGTGATTTTTCTCGCAAAGTTCAAAGTATTACGTATCCCTCCACTTTCAAAATCCAAGTTTAAAATAAAAACTTATTCTTGAGAGCTCAAAATATTGTATCCTAACTTATTGGGTGTGATGTTTTGTCTCTCAAGGTAAGAATTTTCCTAAATGAAGAAGCACTTAGTTTCAAAGTTATGAGATCTGTATCCTAACTTATTGGGTATGGTATTCTTATTCCTTTGAAATAGGTAAATCTCGATTTTCTTGCTAATAAGGGATTTTATTTTTAATTTTTTAAAAATTTTAAACATTTGGACATGATTTTATCAATTAGGTACCAATTGTGGGCATTATGAGGGCGTTAACCCTTCTTCATACGTAACCGACTCCCGAACCCATTTTTTCGTTTTTCGTGGGCCAAAATTAAATGTTTTAAAATAAAACGTATTATAAGGTGATCCAATCACACCTTAGTAAAAAAAGATTAGTGGGGACTTCCGTTTTTATTTTTAAAGTCGATCCTCATTTTTCAAAACTCGATTTTAAAATGGTTTTACGACGACTTGGCGACTCCACTGGGGATCTAAGAGAGTCAAGCCGTAAAATTGATAATTTCATGTCCTCTTGTTCGAATTTAAAATTCTGATTTTAAAAATATGATCCTCTTATTGCATGTGGTTTTAAATATATTGCTCTGCATTGCACTACATGACCGTCGTGGTCACGACCTTAAGTGGGGCGAAGCTATGCCTTCGTGAGGTTTTCACCTCGCATGGGCTAGTGGATTATACGGAATACATCTGTATTTATGTCTTCGTGAAGTTTTCACTTCGCATGGCCATGGGAAATGTATTCCCCTGAACCGAACTTAGTCCATATGAGCCTATAATGGGTGAGGATCAAAGAATCTGCTGGTTCGGGATAGAGCTAAACCGCATATAGTAAGCCGTAAGGTCCTACCTTAGATAGAGCTATACCGATATATAGTGATTACCCAGATAGATGTTTTATGCACTTTATATATTATTTCATTGTACTGACTCGCGGTGTTTTATTTTTGTGCATATCATTTCATACTTTAGGAGGTATCAATTCACGGTCAGTTTCTAAATTAGAAAGCTAGTTATGGAGAACGGGTTCCATGATAAAGTGGAGGACAATCTTTGTTGTTAGCACATAGTGCGAGCAAACTCGGTTGGAAAAAGAAACGATTTAGTTGGCGAATGCGTGTCGAACTATGGGATTTTACTCGCGTTAGTATTACGAAATGAGTTTCAAGAATTGAAAGAGATATGGGCTCAGTGGGATAATAAGGATAAGCAGTTGTTTTACAAAAATTATGGAGATTTGCTCTACTTGCTTGATGTCAAGATAGATAGATATCTGTTTCGAGCTATGGTCCAGTTTTGGAATTCTTCTTATAGCTGTTTCACTTTTGGGGAAGTAGATTTGGTACCCACATTGGAGGAATATACGACTTTTCTTAGAGGTCCAAAATTTTAAAGGAATAAAATATATGCCAAAGCTATTAATGGTCCGACCTTTGTAAAGAGATTAATGAATATCACCGGGATGAGTGAGCAATGGGTCACAGCAAGAATTCAAGAGAAAGGTGAAGGTAGATGCGTTTCTTGGGTCAGCTTGAGAGACTTGCTCTTAGTCCATCCAGGTATGAAGAAGAAGGTTAACGTCTTTGCTTTGTGTATTTATGGTTTGGTGGTTTTCCCTAGAGCTCTCAAACATATAGATGAAGCGGTTATTGAGTTATTTGATAGACTCGATAAAGGGGTTGCACCGGTACCTACAATTTTAGCCGAGACATTTAGGTCTTTGAATGCATGTCGAAGAGAAGGTGAAGGCAGATTCATTGGATGCGCATAGCTATTATTGGCTTGGTTTCACGATCATTTTTGGAAAGTGGAGAAAATTTCCTATCGCTTTCTTTAAAATTATTCTCCTTAAAAGAAATTATGGCAACAGGAGAGAGGCGTGTCGAGGAGAATTGGATGGAGCTCTACAAAACCTTGAGAGAAAGATGTTCGGTGGAAAGCCCTTGGTTAATTTAGGATGAAATTCTTTATCGATGTGGGAGTTTTGATTGGTTCCTTTACTTGGGATTTGGGGAGCCATAGCGTATGCTCTCTACTTGTACTAAGGCAATATGGATCGAGACAGTTTATTCCGACAACATATGGGTTTGGCTCGGTTTGAGTTCTCGTACAAGGAAGATAATTATAAGAGTAAAGTTAAAGAGATCTCTAGTGCTTGGAAGCGGACTCATGAGTGAAGAGATTATCTGGGACCAATGACAACTCGAATACATCGGATGGAGGACGAGAAGGGTTAATGATAACATCTTGAATTGAATTCAGAGAGTGCTTTCGGTCAAGAGAGGAATGCCTGCAAGTAGTTCCATCAGAGTTAGAGATTATAAAGTAGGACTTCGAAAGGCAGAGTTTAGAGTTCGAAAAGAAGATAGACAAGCTAGAAGAAGAGAAAATGTATTTGAAGCTAGATGTGGATGCTCAGAAATCGGAAGCCGAAAAAGCATGAAAGGAAAAGAGAAAGATTGAGGAAGATCGAGATAGCCTGAAGACTGAATATAAAAAGATGCGTCTATTAATGAAGAATGTTGGATTGGAGAAAACTCCTGAACAATGGCAACAAGAAGTCCAAGAGGGAAAGGCCAAAGCTGACCATTGGGAGAAAAAGTTTCGAGGGATGCAATCGCGAAATGAGTTCTTAGAAACGAACTTGGGAGAATTACAAACTAGAGTTGTTGAACTTGAACGGTCTCTTCATCACCATCGGAGGCAAAATTCTGTGATCGAGTTAAAGGCAAGCCTAAACAAGATAGAAGAAATGAAGGGTAAAATTGAAGAGTTAGAATCAGCATTGCATAGTTGTGAACTTCAGATCGAATGTCTTGAAGTAAGAGAAGTGCATTTGAAGGAAGAACTCCATCATTCACATGTCCAAGTTAGAAATTGGGATTATCTCATGGGGGAAGCCATAGTTGATTCGGAGATAGTGATCACCCATG
Source organism: Gossypium rotundifolium (assembly GCA_025506655.1). NCBI lineage: Eukaryota > Viridiplantae > Streptophyta > Magnoliopsida > Malvales > Malvaceae > Gossypium > Gossypium rotundifolium. Next base: position 155,382,288 of record CP106728.1, read on the forward strand.
ACTTTGGCGGTGCGGTGACATATTGAGTATGGAATATGAGTATAGTCAAGAGCTAGTTTAGTTATTAGGAAAAATTAAGACTTTAGGGCGTGGGGCGAAAGCTTATTTGTAATCCATTTTATGTAAAAGAATTTGTTTTCTAATAAAGTTTTCTACAATGAAGTTGATCGAATCGATGCCTCTTTGCATTCATGCATTTGCATTACATAACATCATATGCATTTAAATTCATAGAGAGTCTAATTAGTTCAAATTATAGGAGAGAGAAAGAAAATCTCTGAAGTGAACACCTTGACGGTACGAGCAAAGTCAAGGAAAATGGACCAAAGAATGGAACAATTCGAGAGAGACATTCAAGACCGGATGCAAGAAGCGGATGGCAAAGCTCCAACAGGAGATGAGGGACCAAATGTTAGAGGCCTAAAGAACATGATGGCCCGGATGGCCCGGATGATGAGTGGGATAGTAGAAAAGCAAAAGGTCCTATGGTCAATATTGAGGACAATGAGGATTTCCTAGAGGATTCATCCAACACATGAAGAATACCCCAGAAGGCCACCTATCGAATAAGGCCTCAACAAGGCAAGCCCGACAACTTTGGAATGCCTCTGAATTTTCAAGTTGGTATGGGATCCAACCTAGGAGACAACCCAACTAATCCTGTTGTCCCTGACTTAGACATGGTTGAAGGAGAGGGGATCAAAACTGAATCTACGAAACAGTTAAAGAATTGCTAGAGGTGGTTGGAAGAAAAATTTAAGGCTTTGGAAAATGCCGACCATCATCACGGTATCGATGCCAAGGATTTGAGTCTGGTTCCAGATTTGGTACTTCCTCACAAGTTCAAGATGCCGAAATTTGAAAAGTACAATGGAACTACTTGCCCTGAAGCCCATATCACTATGTTCTGTAGGTGCATGATTGGACATGTAAACAATGATCAGCTCTTGATTTATTGTTTCTAAGATAGTTTGATGGGGGCAGCTTCTAGATGGTATAATCAGCTGAGCCACACAAATATTAATTCATGGAGAGACTTAGCTCAAGCTTTCATGAGGCAGTATAATCATGTTACGGACATGACGCCTGATAGAATCATGTTGCAAAACATGGAAAAAATGGCAAATGAAAGCTTGAGCAATATCTTGTGAGAGATGGAGGGAAATAGCCATGCAAGTTTGACCACCTCTTTTGGAGAAGGAGACCACTATGCTGTTTATCAACACTCTAAAAGCTCCATTTATCACTCACATGATAGGAAGCACCACCAAGAGCTTGAGAGATATAGTTATGGCGGGAGAAATGATCGAAAATGCCATAAGGGGTGGCAAGATCAAGTAGGAGAAACCACTAGGAGACTGCTCCTAGGAAAAAAGAGAGTGAGGTAAGCAGGTGTGATACGTACAACAAAGGGTACTCAAAAGCGATTACTATTAATCAGTCGAAAGTAGTTACATTTGGGCAACAAGGCGACAAGGCGAATTAGTTCCTAAACAAAATGCCAACAAAATCCAATTTACGCCAATCCCTATGACGTATAAGGAGTCATATCATACTTTGTTAGAGGCGTATGGTGTCCCCTTTTTATTTACAGCCATTACAACCCCAGATCCTAAATGGTATGACTCCAACGCTCAATGTGATTACCATGCAAGAATAACGGGGCATTCAATAGAAAATTGTAATGCCTTTAAGAGGGTAGTTGAGAAGCTTCTTAAGTTGGGAGTTATTGAGTTGAATGATACACCCAATACGGAGAACCCATTGCCAAATCATGGGGATAAGGGAGTCAATGCAATTGGGGAAAATCTAACAAAAAGGATCAAGGGGGATATCTCAGAAGAAAAGACCCCATTAAGAATAATTTGGAGGGAAATGACGAGAAATGGGCTAATAAAATCAAGTCTCGAGGGAAAAAATGATGAACCAAGGAACTACTATGAATTCCATGAAGCTGAAGGACATGAAATCCAAGAATGTACTAGGTTTCGGGCATTGGTACAAAGCTTTATGGATAATAAAGAGCTAGAGTTTTATGAAGAAGGCTCAGAGGGGGAACATATACATGCAACTGAGGGAGAATTGACAAGTCAAAAAGTCAATTATCCGAAAATCATTATCTCCCAACCGAGGAATGTAGAAGGTGGATCACAAATCAAGCCTAAAGTCATAATTCATAGACCTGTATCCTTTCCTTATAAGGATAACAAAATGGTTCCATGGACCTACAATTACAACATAGTGACACCGGGAATAAGAATCTCAGCTAATACTTCCAAGAAGGTCCAAAGAGAGGGATCTTATACACAAAGTGGGAGACTCAACGGCTCGATAAACGTCAGGATGGAACCAGCAAAGGCAAGTGATGTGCTAATCGAGCCTGAAGAAGAGCTAGAAAACCTCATCAATGTACCTGTGAAAGAAGAATAGGCTAAAGAATTTTTGAAATTCTTAAAGCACAGTGAATATAGTGTGGTGGAGCAATTGCATAAACAACTGGCCCATATTTCAGTGCGAACCTTACTTTTAAGTTCAAAAGTTCATCGAGAAGCTCTGATGAAGGTGTTGAATGAGACATATGTTACTAAAGGCATATCTGTCAATAAACTTGACCGATTAGCTAGTAACATAAGTCTTGTAATTTTATTTCCTTCAGTGATGACGAGATTCCATCTGGGGGTATGGGGTCGACCAAGGCCCTACATATAACTACTCATTGCAAAAGATATACTTTACCAAGCGTGTTGATTGACAATGGGTCAGCTTTGAATGTTCTACCATTATCGACACTAAAGAGGTTGCCAATAGATAGTTCTCACATAAAGGCGTGCCCAAACATAGTGAGGGCGTTTGACGGTACTAAGAGAAGGGTGATGGGAAGAATTGACATACCTTTGCAGGTTGGCCCAAACATATATGAGGTGGACTTTTTAGTGATGGATATAAAGCCCTCATACAATTTCTTGTTGGGAAGGCCATGGATTCATTGACAAGAAGCGATTCCCTCATCTCTTCATCGAAACTAAAGTTGGTGACGGATGGTCATTGGTCACTATAATCTGGAAGAGGACATTATAGCGACTGTTACTAATGATGCGCTATATGTAGAGACAAATGAAGAGGCCATTGAATGTTCTTTCCATTCTTTAGAGTTTGTCAATGCAACATTCATCTTAAAAGGGAGTAAAATCCTTGTGCCTAAAATGTCTAGGACCACGAGGATGGGTAAACAAATGATGGTGGGGAAAGGAGCCTTACCAGGGAAAGGATTGGGTAGATACCTCCAAGGGGAAATTCAAGTGCCATTACTAAAAGAGAAGAGGATCGTTTAGCTTGGTTTCGGGCGGATGTTAGACAAAGAAGGAAGGACATAGAGAAGAAGCGGGGAGAGGAGAAAGGCACGCTTGAATGGAGAAGATGCCTAGTGGGAACCAATGATATTCCGCATATCCAGGACCTTTGCATCGGGAGGATAATTTACCACGAGAGGGGTTATTGGAAAGTCCTCACATCAATGCCATACATGAGGAAGGAATGGAACAAGGGAACTGATGAGTATTTTCCTTATGAACACAGGCGTTCTAGACAATTGGATCGTGAGGAGCTCCACATAATTTTTAGGAATTACGAGTAATATTCGAGCGCTTTGTTATTTTCTAGCCTAGGAACAATAAAGATATCTTTGTGAAATAGGCTTATGTTGAAACTTATTATTTCAATAAAATACATTTTGGATAATTAACTTGAGTAAAGATTCTTTCATTTCATTCTTTTGACATTCTAATTTCTTCTCAAAATTGTATATTCTTTCATTCATATCATGTGAATATTTTTTCCCAAATTCATTGTACATCTTTTCACACCCATCACAGGTCCCTAGATATCAATGGCATGAGTAACGATATTATGGATTCAGAAGTCCATTTTGAGTAAGACATGTGTTTTGAGGAATCTCGGGATTTTGAAGGTGACCGAGATTGTGATTTATTTCCAGATTTGTTGAGAATGGTAAAACAAGAGGAGAAACAGGTTTTACCCCATGAAGAAGAAATAGAGAACATAACTTTAGAAGAAGGAAAAGTTTTGAAAATTGGGACGCATATAGCCAAGGAGATGAGACAATATCTTATTGAGTTATTGCAAGAGTTCAAAGATGTCTTTGCATGGTCATACCAAGATATGCCTGGGTTAAGTACTGATATTGTGGTACATCGCCTTCCCATCAGAGAAGAATGCAAGCCAGTTCAGCAAAAGCTACGAAGGATGAGGCCTGATATAGTTTTAGAAATAAAAGAAGAGGTACAGAAATAGTTTGATGCTGGTTTTCTACAAGTGGTCAAGTATTCAGAATGGGTCGCTAACATCGTTCCTGTTCCCAAGAAGGACGAAAAAGTTCGGATGTATGTAGATTACAAAAATCTAAATAAAGCTAGCCCAAAGGATAATTTTCTTTTGCCTCATATTGATACGTTGGTGGACAACACGGTAGGATTTTCGTTGTTTTCTTTCATGGATGGCTTTTCAGGATACAATCAGATCAAAATGCACCACGAGGATATGGAAAACTACCTTCATAACAACGTGGGGTACCTTTTGCTATAAAGTAATGCCTTTCGGACTAAAGAATGCTGGGGAAACCTATCAAAGTGCTATGGTAACCTTGTTTCACGACATGATGCACAAGGAGATTGAGGTGTATGTTGATGATATAATTGCCAAATCTCGAACAGAAAAAGAACACATTGAAGTCTTGAGAAAGTTATTTTTGAGATTTAGAAAATTTCAATTAAAACTCAATCCGACAGAGTGTACTTTCGGAGCTCGATTCAGAAAGTTGCTGGGTTTTGTGGTGAGTGAGAAAGGAATTGAAGTTGACTCAAGCAAGGTCAAAGCGATATAAGAATTACCTCCACCGCGCACTCAAAAAGAAGTCCGAGGTTTTCTGGGAAGGCTGAATTACATTGCTCGGTTTATTTCACAATTAACTGAGAAATGTGATCCCATATTTCGTCTTCTCAAGAAACACAACCCAGGTGTGTGGGACGGTGAATGTCAGAAAGCTTTTGACAAAGTCAAAATGTATCTGTCAAATGCACCAGTACTATCTCCGCCAAATCCAGATAAACCATTGATACTATATTTGTCGGTATTCAATAATTCCATGGGATGTGTGCCGGGACAACAAGATAAGACAGGGAGAAAAGAAAGGGCGATATACTATCTCAGCAAAAAGTTCACTGATTGTGAAATGAGGTATTCATCAATCGATAAATTGTGTTGCGCTTTGATTTAGACAACTCAGAGATTGAGACAATATATGCTATATCATACAACTTGGTTGATTTCTATGCTTGATCCATTAAAGTACATGATGGAGTCCACTGCTTTGAATGGAAGAATGGCCAGATGGCAGGTTCTGTTATCTGAATTCGATATAGTCTATGTAAATCAAAAGGCTTTAAAAGGAAGTGCAGTAGAAGACTTTTTGGCTAGCAGAGCTTTGGAGGATTATGAACCTTTGAGTTTTGATTTCCCAAATGAAGGGCTGATGTACGTGGCAAATACTGAAGATTGTCGGTGGAAACTGAATTTTGATGGAGTATCGAATGCTATGGGAAATGGAATTGGGCAGTCTTGGTATCCCCCGGTGGTGATTATTATCCATTCACATGCAGATTGGAATTTGACTGCACAAATAACATGGTAGAATATGAAGCACGCATCATGGGACTTCAAGCGGCCTTAGAGCACAAGATCAGAGTGCTAGAAGTATATGGAGATTCTGCTTTAGTATTCTACCAGCTTAAAGGAGAATGGGAGACAAAAGATCCCAAACTAATTATTTACCGAAAAATAGTTCTGGGATTGATTGAGGAGTTCGACGACATTACCTTCAATTACCTTCCACGCGATGAAAATCAGATGGTAGATGCATTGGCGACCTTGGTTTCTATGATCAAAGTAAATAGACCAGAAGATATAAGGCCTATTCAGATGAGTATTGTCGAAGTTCCAGCCCATTGTTATGACATAGAGGAAGAGGAAAGAGATGTCCATCCTTGTTATCAGAATATATTGCGATACGTGAAAAATCGCGAAATCCCAGAGAATGCTACTGAGAATGAGAAAAGGACTTTAAGAAGAATGGTCACTGATTATGTCTTGGATGGAGACATTCTATACAAAAAGAGAAAATATCAAGTACTATTGAGATGTGTTGACGTTGTTGAAGCCAAGCAAATCCTTGAAGAAGTTCATGAAGGAGTTTGTTGAACACACACTAATGGATTCACAATGGCCAGGCAGATAATGAGATTTGATATTATTGGTCTACCATAGAAGGTGACTGTATCAGTTATGCTAAGAGATGTCACAAGTGCCAGATTTACGGAGACCAGATTCATATGCCTCCGTCACCTTTGCACGTTATGACTTCTCCATGGCCTTTCTCTATATGGGGCATGGATGTTATTAGACTGATCTCGCCAAAAGCATCGAATGGACATCGGTTCATCTTTGTAGTAATTGACTACTTCACAAAATGGGTAGAAGCTGCTTCATATGCTAATGTTACTAAATCAGCCGTTAGTCGATTCTTGAAGAAAAAGATTATTTGTCGATATGGAATGCCCAAGAGGATCATATCAGACAACACGCTGAATTTGAACAATAACTCAATAGAAGAAATTTGTAGCCAATTTGGGATCAAACACCACAATTCATCTCCATACCGACCAAAAATGAATGGGGCAGTAGAAGCGGCTAACAAAAACATTAAGAAGATAGTAAGGAAAATGACTGAGACTTACAAAGATTGGCATGAAAACTACCATTTGCACCCTATGCTTATCAGGCATCTGTCAGAACCTCTACTGGGGCAACACCTTATTCTTTGGTTTATGGGATTGAGGCTGTCCTGCCTATTAAAGTGGAAATCTCTTCTCTTCGCGTGCTGTCAGAAATAAAGTTGGACGAAGCTGAATGGATTCGGGCTCGATATGATCAGTTGAACCTGATTGAAGAAAATAGACTAAGGGCTATTCGTCATGGTCAAATGTACCAGAAATGAATGGTACGAGCCTATAATAAGAAGGTTCGCCCAAGAGAATTTCGTGAGTGAGACCTTGTGCTGAAACAGATCCTTCCAATACAAAAGGATTTTAGAGGTAAATGGATACCAAATTGGGAAGGACCGTATGTGGTGAAGAAAGTTTTTTTTGGAGGAGCATTGATCTTGACCGAGATGGATGGGAAAAGTTTACCCAATCCTGTGAACTCGATTCGATGAAAGAAATACTTTGCTTGAAAAGAAAAAAAGCCAAAGTGAAAACCATAAAGGGCACTTTGAGTTCCTAAAAAAGAGAGAGGCCAAGGCGAAAACCTGCAAAGGGCGCCTTGTGACCAAAGGAGTCTTGAGTTGAAAACCCAAAAAGGGCGACTCAAATTCTGTACGGACGAACAGTCATCTCGCTACAACAATGAAAGGAAGAATGTTGCATAGCGGGGTATCAGCAAAATACTTTGGATTTTCTAAACACATGTTGAACTCAAGACAGTCTTCATAAAGTTTGTATATGAAAGCTTAATCCGCGATATCTAGGGCATCTGAAATTTGTCTTATTCATTCTACTATCTTTGGATTCTTTTTTTTTTCCTTTTCAAAGATATGTTCCGGATAATTTTTCTTTGTATTCTTTTTATAAATTTATTCAAAGTTTAATCCTTCTTTTGTGATTAATTTGTTACCCATTATTCATAAATGAGTTGCATTGAAATAATGATTAACGAACTAATAATTTCACAAAAGAGAAGTTTTACATATTACTTTGGAAATTTCTAGATAAGGCAAGGAACCAAAACATGACAATTGTTTAGAATTTCCATGTACATAGAAATATTTGAGAAAGAAGAGTCTGGATAGAGACTATTACTCTGAATTCTTTATCCAATTGATAAATGGACATGATGTCATCTTATCATGACACTTGGGGTGGTATGGTGAACCAAGAAACCCTGAATTGTGGTGGAGTGGGTTGAATTTGAGATTAGCCCTATACCCTAAATTTGCAGAAGGATTAGATTGAAAGGGTTTTGACTCTCAATGGGGTGGATGAAACAAGCCTTGTGTTTTCAAGATCCAAGTGGAGTTGACTTTGAAATTACATTGGGGCAAGCTGGTTAAGCAGAATATGATTGATGAACAAAAATGATGAACAAATGAGTGATAACACCAATAGTAGGAATTATATTCATAACTTTTTTGTATCATAGCAAATTTCATTAGATGCATTTAATTCATTCTGGTCATTGCATTCTAATCCTAATTATTTTCACGACATGTTGCATTCATATCACTCATAACACATGAAACCGAGTAGACGGTGTAGCGATATCGGTGAAGTTTCAAATCATATCTTCCTGAAGTTGTAGGAAGCAGATCAAAGACATTTTAGTCTTATCTCCCTGAGGTTGCAGTGGAGTAGATTGAAAACAGAAGATCTTATCTTCCTAAGGTTGTAGGAAGTAGATCAAAAGACATTTAGTCTTATCTCCCTGAAGTTGTAGTAGAGCAGACTAAAAACAAAAGATTTTATCTCCCTGAAGTTACAGTGGAGCTAATCGAAAAAAGAAGATCTTATCTTCCTAAGGTTGTAGGAAGCGGATCGAAGGCGTTTTAGTCTTATCTCCCAAGTTGCGATGGAGTAGACTAAAGGCGTAAGATTTTATCTCCCTAAAATTACAGTGGAGTAAATCGGCGCGAGATCTTATCTTCTTAAAGTTGTAGGAAGCAGATCAAAGACATTTCAGTCTTATCTCCCTGAGGTTGCAGTGGAGTAGATTGAAAATAGAAGATCTTATCTTCCTAAGGTTGTAGGAAGCAGATCAAAAGACATTTAGTCTTATCTCCACGAAGTTGCGATGGAAGCGGACTAAAACAAAAGATTTTATCTCCACGAAGTTGCGGTGGAGCTAATCGAAAGCAGAAGATCTTATCTTCCTAAGGTTGTAGAAAGCAGATCGAAGACGTTTTAGTCTTATCTCCCTAAAGTTGCAGTGGAGTAGACTAAAGACAGAAGATTTTATCTCTCTAAAATTACAGTGGAGTAAATCGAGAGCAGATCTTATTTTCCTGAAGTTGTAGGAAGTAGATCGAAGACACCAGTTTGGTGATCCCTGAGTTTGCAAGGATCAGATTGAAGATAGCAGATATTATCTTCCTGAAGTTGCAGGAAGCAGATCGAAGACATCAGTCTGGTGATCCCTAAGTTTGCAGGGATCAGATTGAAGATAATAGATCTTATCTTCCTGAAGTTGCAGGAAGTCGAAGACATCAGTCTGGTGATCCCTGAGTTTACAGGGATCAGATTGAAAAAAGCAGATCTTGTTTCCCTGAGTTTGCAGTGGAAAAGATCAAAAGATAGTGGATACTGCCTTCATGAAGTTGAAGCTATCAAACTTACTGAAATCAAGATGAAGTTCCAATACCGGTGAAGTTGCAGGGGATGGGAAACCGTTTGAAGAAGACGAGGATCAAAAAGTCGAGGCACGGCCAAGACCGGGCAAAATTGGTCCTTTTATAGTCTTTGCTCTATTCTCGTTACACGACAATGAGCTAAGAGGGGCAGCTGTAATAGCCCATTTTTGCCCGTGCTGGAATAAACCAAAATAAAAATAAAACCAGTGTTTATTTTAAGCGGTCAAAACCATCGGGTTACCTTACAAACCCAATACCAGTTTTAATTACCCACGGACTAGCCCAAAACCCATTACACCTCAAGCCCAAACAGACCTGACTCAACAACTTAGACCCAATCTAAATCGGAGCCCAAAAGGCCCAACGCCTATATAGAGACCGGGGTTTACGCTAACCCTCGTGCATAGCGGAAGAATCGATGGTCGCGCAAAAGCTTCGCGCCCGAGCCAACAAATCGAAACCAATCGTCGCACCACCACCTCGTCCTACCGTTCGTGCCTTGATTCGGGCTTGAATCACCACCATCATAAGATTTCAAACTGCAAAGGAAAGAAATAAGCAGACAAAGGGAATAAATCGTAGCAAAATAAGAAATCACAGATATGGAAAGATACGAAAAGATATCTTTTCCATTTCTTTTATTTTGTTTTTGGGTATAAAACCCTTGTAGAAATTTGTAAAAAATAGAGGATTTTTTTTAAAAAAAAAAAAGAAAAACGGAGACTATCGCAAAATACAGAGGCAAAACACAGAGAGAAAATAGTCACAACCTACAAAAACACAGAGAGATTTTGTAGCAAAATACCGAGAGGCACATACACAGAGAGAAACATTCACAGAAACAGAGTTCAATAAAAACAGTTTTTTTTAAAGGTAATCTGTCTTTTATGCTATTTATTTTCGTTTTATATATATATATATATATATATATATATATTCATGTATAACGATCGTGAAAAGGGACAAAGAGAGGTATCGTGTGAAAAGCGAGAAAGAACGAAGGTTTTGGGCCTCCGGCCACTGTCTATGGAGGCGCGTACGGCGCGTGGCCCTGGAACCTGCGATCGGAGCTGACGAGGGGGGGCTTTTTCAGAGCGTTTTCAAACCTTTTTTTTTAAACCTAAAACTAAATGATTTTTTTGGAAAAAAACTAATATTTATAAGAGAATTGGAGCAGCGTCGTTTAGCGAGCGAGGTCCATAGCGTCGACCCGGATCGAACAAGGATCCGCGTGTTTTTCTTTGGAAGCGAAATTTACTCTTTTGGTCCCTCCGTTATTCTATTTAATTTACTTATGCCCTATTAGTTAATTTGCCTTGCGAATTATCCTTGAAATTTTGTTTAAAATTTCAATTTAACCCTCTTTAAAATTCTTTTTATATATGTATTAAAATTGGTATAAAATTAAGTTTATATTAAATACTTTTTTATATACTAAATTATATAATTATTATTATTTTGTATATTTTATTACATATCATTTAATGTTTATATATGTATATACGTAGTAGTATATTATTTTATATTATATAATATTATATTATATCCTATGTTTAATTATAGATTATTTATAATATATTTCATCTACAAATATTTTTAAATCATTATACATTTTTAACACATTGTTTATATTATTTATTTTTTATATATTTAAATTTGCATGAAATATGTCCATAATAAATTCTTTTGTTCATTATATTTGTCTATGTTTCATCATATTTGTACTTACTTTAGTATAGGGATCATTATTTGTATCTTGCATAATATATATTATAGAATTGTAATTAATATGTATGTTACATTACTCATGCCATTTTTATGAAAATACCTTTTAAATTAAAAAACTTTGTTTTAAATATTTTTGGTGATATGTGATATTTGGAAGTTCTGAAAAGAATCGTGCCCAAACTTATTGGGTTGTGATTTTTCTCACAAAGTTCAAAGTATTACGTATCCCTCCACTTTCAAAATCCAAGTTTAAAATAAAAACTTATTCTTGAGAGCTCAAAATGTTGTATCCTAACTTATTGGGTGTGATGCTTTGTCTCTCAAGGTAAGAATTTTCCTAAATGTAGAAGCACTTAGTTTCAAAGTTATGAGATGCTGTATCCTAACTTATTGGGTATGATATTCTTATTCCTTTGAAATAGGTAAATCTCGGTTTTTCTTGCTAATAAGGGATTTTTGTAACACCCCAAACCCGCCAAGATGCCATGACCGAATTTGAAATGCCATGCGGAAAAACGTTTGTAAAACTTTTGACTTAGAGTTAAAAACATAAAATAAAATTTGTTGTCTTTACTAAGACATTGTGTAATTAAAGTTCCAAATAAAATTGAGTTGTTTAAAATAAAACATTTTTAAATAATAATAATATAATCGACAATCCAACTTAAAACATAATAAAATCCTTAAATACTTTAAGTGGTCATTATTACAATAAATAACCTTTCATAAATAAAATGTGTAAAACAAATAAAATATCTTACGCATGGGCCACCTCGTATCCACTCCAACCCGGTCCGAGCATCACCATAAGGTTTGAGAAAAAAATTGGGTGAGTCACACAGACTCAAGGTGTAATTAATCCACTAAATTCCACCCACATGTTAACCACATTTTAACCCATATCGAGATAACAAGATATCATATTCACTTAATAACACATTACGGGCTTGGCCCATATTCATATCACTTATCGGTAACAGGTAATTAACATAAATCCACATATCGGGCTTAACCCATTTCTACACCGATCCACATTCACATACTGGGCTTGGCCCATTTCTAATTAATCCACATACACATATTGGGCTTGGCCCATTTTCACATCAATTACTCATACCAAATAAAATTATGCAAAGTGCACCCAACCCCAACCTAGGGTCCATCCTCTACACACCCCCGTATCCATCCACCACACACCAGGGGATTATCAAATCACCCTCTCCTTTTTACTCCAAAAGGCAATCAATGCCGTCCACGTGCAATTAAGCACAATAATCCACAACGCGACCTCAGTCAGCGCCAATCCACGATGTAGCCGTAGCTAACACCAAAACCATGATGGGACACATAGTCACTCATCAACCACGATATGGCACATAGCCTATATCAACCATGATGAGGCACATAGCCACTCATCAAGCCACGCGAACTAAATCGCAATTAATCCACAACGTGACCTTAGTCAACGTCAATCCACGATGTAGCTCGAGGCTAACATCAAACCACGTACTCGAAGTACACCCGTACCTTCTTTCATATCATATCCCAACCCATGCACATGCAACATTCCATAATGACATAATATAATGATGCATGAGCATGCTCATCAAGCATATTATCACAAATTCATATTAGAAATCACTTTTTATCAGATATGGTACTTACCGAATTATCGACATACCCCTTGAGCGTATCCACATCACAATTTTCATTGCACTAGTTAGTACATATTTAACACATACAGATATAACACAAATACCCGGGAAATAGTAGGCTAACTACACACCTGCCTATTAGCGAAATCTCGAACCACTCGAATCTAACACGATCTCGAGCGTGGTTCTTCCTTCTCCTAAATTCGATTTGGTCTTCTACCAAATCCGAATCACACTCGAGTTCCCTTTGCAATCGGCCACCCACTAGTACCTATAAATAATTAGCCTTGACTTATCAACCATTTAAAAAAATGATAAACTAACATAGATACCCTTACCACTTGACTTACCAACTTCGATTGCTAGAGAGTAAGACTTAGATCGACTGCTTCCAAAGTCCCAAAGAGCCTTCTTAAAATCGATTGAAGAAACAACCAAAAAGGAATCAAGGCTTGATTGAGATTCGGCCAAAATATCAAAAAGAAAGAAAGAAGATTCGGCTATGGTTGATTAAAAACAACAATTAGAATTCGGCTAGAGTGGAAAAAGAGGAAGAAAAAGAAAGTAAAATGAAAGAGAGGAAATTCGAAAAAGGAAGATGGAGAGGATTTCGGCACAAGAGTTTGAGAGAAGAAAAGAAAAATGAAAGGGTGGAGATGAGTACTTTCGATTTTGAGCAAAAAGAAAGAGAGAAAGAGAGAGAGAGTTGGGAGAGTAAAGTTTCGGTTTCAAGAAGAAAAAGAGAGAAAGCAAATGGAGTTTGGCTCAAAGATTAAGAGAGTAAATCGACAAATATTACTTTGGTTTGGGTTTGCTTCAACCGAAAGCACTAGGAGAAATCGGCAATGCTAAGGAGATTTTGACTTGATGCAAAACAAAGAATAACACCTTCAAAGCTAACAAAATGTCACCTAACTACAAAGGAAATTTCAGCACTTTTCCCCTACACAAATCAAAATTAAGCAATCACACCAAAGTTCTTCTTGCCATCAATTCAAATAAATTTGAATTAAACACACTCTAATTTTCTCCCTATTTCCTCCTATTCACTCACAAAACTTAAACCAACCCCCTTCGTCCATGAAACCGTCCACATTCATGGTCTTCAAAGTCAAACCTATCCACACAAAACTTACCATAACAACGCACCTTACATCAAGCCTTATGTTCTCACATTATCCTTAATCAACATGATTCTTTCCCAAACATCAAGCTTACCTAAATTATTATTCAACTTGCCATAAAAATTGAAAGTCCAACCTTATCATAAATAAAGTTGACTGAATATAAATGCTAAGATGAACAAAAATAAAATCCTCAATATTCTTTCCATGCTACTCGAACCACTTCCCTCAAGCAACTTTTCAAGCTCCATATCCACTATGCCACTAACTACTCATGTGCTTTAATTTAACACTTAATTTAACTTAAGTGTCAAGCTCACTTAATCCACTTTATTAAATAAACCATACTAACAATTATTCTAACTTCCTAAATAAAATCAAACCTTCACAAGACTATGCTAAACACACAAACAATCCTACCCGAGCTAACACAAGTAACAGGATGATACTCAAATTTTTCCTAAAGCCCAAGGCCCAATCCTACTAGGCCCAATTTCAGGATGTTACAATTTTATTTTTAATTTTTTAAAAATTTTAAACATTTGGACATGATTTTATCAATTAGGTACCAATTTTGGGCGTTATGAGGGCGCTAACCCTTCCTCATACGTAACCGACTCCCGAACATATTTTCTCATTTTTCGTGGGCCAAAATTAAATGTTTTAAATAAAACGTATTATAAGGTGATCCAATCACACCTTAGTAAAAAAGATTGGTGGCGACTCCCGTTTTTGTTTTTAAAGTCGATCCTCATTTTTCAAAACTCGATTTTAAAATGGTTTCGACAGATACCAATGTTAATGCTTTACTTAGAATGAAAAGAATGTGGATTTCTTTCTAATAACACATTATGTATAACAAATAATGCCTTACCAATATTCATTTCTTAATATTAATAGAAATTATTATATTCTAAATAAATTGACTATTTTGTTTTCTTAATACAATTTTTTTTCTAAATTGGATCCATTCATTAATGTTACATTTCCATTCAAAGTCTATACCATATTTTTCGAATTTCTTCTCGAATAAAGAGTGAACCTAAAAATACAAGGATTCAAATACTATTTTAGTTTAATCGTATTCTTCCTAATAAATTATAGGCAAAATTGAAATATATATAGAAATATAATACTGAATTAATGTTGATACGAAAATGTAATTTTATTTTGTTCATAGTATTGTTTAATTTGAATTTCTTGATTATATTGGTATTTATATTTTATATTCAAATTAAGAAATAAATGATATTTTAATGCTTTACTAAGAAAAAAATATGTAAAAAGAAACTTTGTTGAATCTTGCTTTATTTGGGCTATACAACTATCTATAATTTATAATTGTCTTAGAATTAATATGACATGAGGAAATAACTAAGCTCTGCTTGACAAGGACATGAAAGATTAATGTATGTAAAAAGTAAGTAATTTAATTTGTTGATTATTGGTGAATCAATATCGTTGTTCGTAAAAGAAATTGGATATAAAAGATAGGATATACAAATGCAAAAGAAATCATAATATTCCCAGATTAACTTGCCTTCAAAAGCTCTCTTTTACTATAAAGAACAAAGTCCTAACAAACTCAACCCTATAAATATGGATTTTATTCAACCCTTCACATTGCACAATAAAATATAACCAAAAAAACACACATAAAATAAACTAGAGACAATATTGTGTGTTGCAGCCATGGGTGCAAAGAATATGATGGTGATAAGCTTGATGGTGTTGATGATGATGGCTATGCTAGTAAATGAAGTTCGAGCTATTGAAAATTTAGATGTTGAGCGTGGTGTAAAAGAAGGGATAGGCTCCTGTGCTAAAGAGTGTGCACTTAAATGCCTTCTTGAAATCAGTCCTCCACGTATTGCAATTTGCACGGCTCTTTGCATAATTGCATGGAAACTTAATCCCCCACCTGCCATCTTCGATTGTACCACAGGCTGTGCAAACTCCATAATCAAAACCTACAACCCTACTGGTATATATATTATTTTGTATAAATACAATAAAATCTCCCAATATAACATTTTAATGGATTTTCAATTGTTTTTATATTGCAGATGCAAGAAAGATAGATAACATCGTCGATTCTTGCTACGAGACTTGCAAGAATAACAATTAGTAGGCTCGGAGCTCCTATATTTAACAATGTTATTTACTCTCGTCTTATTTTAGGATTTAAATGGTTAAAAAGGCATATTAAGTATTACTATTTTGCTTTTGTAACTAGCAATCAATTTGAATAAAAAAATATTTTCATTTTAAGCTCTTAGTATATTTGTTTCATATCTTACTGCATATATTTTGGGATTAAATGTCTCTCTTAATTTTCTCTTAATCATCTTTCTTAACTCGGTTATGGTCATCCGAGAAAATGTAACACCTTATACCCGGCTCGACTGCGAGCCCGAATAACAGCACGCAACACCAACATCACATCATCACACATTACACTGAGTCTTATTGGCATACGAACATCATTAGAATCAAACAATTACAGGAGGTTTAAGTCTAAAATACCCTAGATGAGGTTAAAATTACTAAACATAGATTAAACAACCTTATAACGAGTTAGAAACATGCTTAAAGAACACTTAATGAAAATTTCCAAATAAATCACGTAGGTATCGGTACTCACTCGTTGGTACCGATATTTCTCATAATGGGTATTGATACCATTTAGAAATCAGTACCTTCTTGGTATATTGTTTCTTAGCAAAATTTAAAACCTAGCAATTTATCGATACAATTCAAAAAGTATCTATATTTTTACCCCGAGTACCGATACTCAAGAATTGTTATTAATACCAAAATGAGCTACTAACTCACTGCACATATGAAATAATATGGAGGTATCGAGATTAAATACCTGATTATCGATACCTCTGCACAAAACAACAAAATTAACACCAAAACAGGGCATTTAATTCAATCAGACATATACCACTTCAACAAGTTTATAAAACCTCAATATTCATCAACAACACCTTCATTTTTGATGTTCAATGCGTTATCAATAATTTAAGCTGAGCAAACCAATGAACTAATATCAAACATCCATAAATTCTATGAGTAATAAAATCAAGCAATCATCTATACCAACATGGAAATAGTCAACCAACAAATCTATCACACTACCTTATTCCCACAGTCCAAAATAATAGCTATAAAATCACCTACTCAATTACTAAGTCTAACATGGATCACTTCCTTGGTATTTTTGCACCGCTCACACTACAACGCTAGCTATTTGCATATGTTTAAAAACAGTAGATGAGCTTAAACAAGCTCAGTGAATGATCGAAACAACCACAAAAATAAACATGAATTCACACGTTAAATGGAAATGACCAAACCACAATTACATACACAATTTACTATGATGACATTCTAAAATATTCATGCAGTATTTACCAACTCATCTAGCTTATTAAACACATGTTTAGGCATACATCACATATCATAATATTTCATTTAATGATGAATTGGCACTTGAGGTTATGAAACATATAAGTGGGCTCTATCACCACATATTGGATACTTGGATCTCTAACACACCATTGACTTGATGAGTCGAACATATCCCAAAAGCATAGCATTTAACTAACACTCTGCAACACACCAACATACCCCGATGAATGAAGCTAACTTTCCATTTTTTTATCTCTCTAAAACAGTCCCCGGACTTAACGCCCCAAAAACATAATGCAAAGGGGTGAGTACTCACAAATCCCATGGCATGCCAACTATATCTAATGATCCCAAAGATTATAAGGCCAAAATATCTGCAATTATTCATACATTTTTACTTACTATTTTCTGCACTCTTTCATTGCACATTCACATTATAAGCACAACATTATCACCAATTTGCTTGTATAACATATCCACCATTAACACATTCACAATAGCCATCACTGCAACACCCTAAACTCGGCCTAGACGTTATGGACAAATCTGGAGATGTCACCGAAAATGTAACAGCCCAATTTTCAGTGGTTTTGGAAATAGTGATTTGAGATCACTAAATCCGACAAGTGAGTTTTAAAATTTAAATAAATTAACATTTATGATTCAAGTATGGGATTATAAATATTTCAATTAGTGAATTATGTGAATTAAAAGAATTAATTAGAAAAATTAGGCTGAAAACGAGGTATTGAGACCTTGAATTCATAAAATGAGCCATAAATATTTTTAGAAATATTTATAGAGTGTTATTGAGTTAGTATTAAAGTTTCATCAGAAAATTTTAACGTTTCGGTAGTCAATTAATTAAAAAGGACTAAATTGAAAAAGGTGTAAAATTTGTTAAAGTGATTAAATAGCCTAATAGTAAATAGATGAGGACTAAAAGGAGAAACAGGCCATCTTAAATGGATGAGGTGGCATAACATGAAAAATATCAAAGATATTTTTTGTGAGTAGGGATAAAATTGAATTAAAATAAAGTTTATATGGCCAAATGTTATTTTAATAGTTTCTAGACATTTTCTTTATCAATTTTTCTGTAAAAAACAGCAATTGTAGAGTTTTTGAACTGGTATTTCATTTTTTAGCTTCAGGTAAGTTCATTCTTACTTTTTCTTAGTAATTTTTATGTTTTGTGACTTTTACAATTAGGTACACCAATTGAATTCATTAGTTTTTGATTTGATGAGTGACTTTAAAAGTTACCTTGAATGAGTTTTGTATGTTTATGATGAATTTACATGGATTTGAATTCATTAAATGATTATTTTATTAAGTGATTTTAATAGAAAATGATTTTAGGACCTAATTGTGAAAAAGTCGTGAATTAAGGTTTGGTGTTGAAATTATTATTTTCAAACATTATGTAGTAGCTTATAATGATGAAATAAAGTGTTAATTGAGAAATACAAGTTTAATTGAAGGATAAATTGATTAGGGACTAAATTGTAAAAACTAAAAAAATTAGGGTAAAAGTCTAATTTCAAAAATTAAAGGGCATAAATTGTGAAGTGAATTAGAATTGAATTAAGTGTTAATGAATGGAAAATTTTATATTTTAGATCAAGAACCCGTGTGCCCACTAGACATGGCTATGTGTCCCGAAACACATGCCTGTGTGGAATCCTTAAATCCCCAATTTAGCCACACGGTCGTGTGACTCCAAATCACTCAAACCCTAATCCTCAAACTCTCACACCCTTGTGCCTGAGAGGCACGGCCTTGCGAGAAGCGATAAAATTTCCAAATTGGCCACACGACCGTGTGGCACCCAAATCAGCCCTAAAACCCTAATTCCCAAAAGCACACGGTCAGTCGCGTGAACGCTGCACACTGTAGAAACCCAGTGTACGAAACCACCCTAAAATAGCCCCAAAAACATGCTTCCAGCCCCGAAGCACTCTCTAGCCCTCGACGATTCGAAAATATACCAAAACACACAAATTCTAAGCATAATACGATGGTACAACATCGAGGTTAGCAGGTTTACAAACATCCACACCTATGATGTCGAATTTTAGTAAAGGCGAAGAAGAATTTGCAATTAAAACAGAAAGAGATACATAACCCACACCTGTTTGATGACAGAGGAGCGAAATTATTTGAAATATGCCTAGCATAGATCATTTGCAAAAATCAAATAGCAAAGGCCAAAAAGCAAGAAGACAAAGAAAAAGGAAAAAAAAAAAGAAACGTCCAGCAAAAGAAAAATAGCCAAAATAAAATAAAAAAATAAAACAAAAAGAAATAATTAAAAGAAATATTAACTTAAAACTAAACAAAATAAAACACAATAAAAAGTTCACACAATGCGTAGATAGCAACTCGAACCCAAAACCTAAAAGGTCACTAGCATTCACTCAACCACTAAACCAACAAGCCCATTCTGATACTTAAAAGCGCCACTAAGCTCAATAGCACCACCAATTCTCTTACCCTAACCACAAAACTCAAAACTTCTAACCACAAAACTTAGGGTGTTACATATAGTTTGAAATAAGTTACACACTAAGCTCGTAAGCTCACTTTCTATTTGTCTGCTCTTAGGTAATCCATAGACATAGGACGGATCGGTGCGATGGGACCTCGATTATATATATTGTTGTTGCATTTCTTTTAACTTTGTTCATATGAATCTGTTTTACTCGGTGCACTATTTTAGGACTTTTAAGACCATTTTTTTAAATTATGGATTTTATTTTTTGTTTTAACATTTTTAGATTATATTAATTCTATCTGCATAATGTTGAATTTTCAAAAAGAAATTGCATTTTCCAAAATTGTATTTAATTAAGGGCTTCCACTGCAAGTCTAAGGGGTTTTATTAAGTATTTTCCCAAGTAAACTGGAATTTTAATCATCAAAAGCCAATACAATTTATTTTACAAGTCTCAAAATGGTTTTGGGATTTTCAAATGAAATGTGATAACAAGTCCAGATCTGGTCATAAAGTTTACGCTGAATTTAGGGTGTTACATTTAGCCACTCCAACCTATACACATTTTTAACTTCGTCATTCAATGTAATTGCATTTATCACCATAGAAACTTTTGACATGGGGTTATATTTTACACAAATATAATATTCTTCTTGTTTTCTCATTATTATATTGTTTCTTAATACAACAATAAATTATCTTTAAATTTATATTCAATTAATATAATAGATACCAATATTAATGCTTTACTTAGAATGAAAAGAATGTGGATTTCTTCCTAATAACACATTATGTATAACAAATAATGCCTTACCAATATTTATTTCTTAATATTAATAGAAATTATTATATTCTAAATAAATTAATTATTTTAGTTTTTCTTAATACAATTTTTTTTCTAAATTGGATCCATTCATTAATGTTACATTTCCATTCAAAGTCTATACCATATCTTTCGAATTTCTTCTCTAATATAGAGTGAACCTAAAAATACAAGGATTCAAATACTATATTATTGTAATCGTATTCTTCCTAATAAATTATATGAAGAATTGAAATATATATAGAAATATAATATGAATTAATGTTGGTACGAAAGCTGTAATTTTATTTTGTTCATAGTATTGTTTAATTTGAATTTCTTGATTATATTGGTATTTATATTTTATATTCAAATTAAGAAATAAATGATATTTTAATGCTTTATTAAGAAAAATATGTAAAAAGAAACTTTGTTGAATCTTGCTTTATTTGGGCTATACAACTATCTATAATTTATATTTGTCTTAGAATTAATATGACATGAGGAAATAACTAAGCTACTACCGCTTGAAAAGGACATGAAAGATTAATGTATGTAAAAAGTAAGTAATTTAATTTGTTGATTATTGGTGAATCAATATCGTTGTTCGCAAAAGAAATTGGATATAAAAGATAGGATATACAAATGCAAAAGAAATAATAATATTCCCAGATTAACTTGCCTTCAAAAGCTCTCTTTTACTATAAAGAACAAAGTCCCTAACAAACTCAACCCTATAAATATGGATTTTATTCAACCCTTCACTTTGCACAATAAAATATAACGAAAAACACACACATAAAAATAAATCAGAGACAATATTGTGTGTTGCAGTCATGGGTGCAAAGAAAATGATGGCGATAAGCTTGATGGTGTTGATGATGATGGCTATGCTAGTAAATGAAGTGCGAGCTATTGAAAATTTAGATGTTGAGCGTGGTGTAAAAGAAGGGATAGGCTCCTGTGCTAAAGAGTGTGCACTTAAATGCCTTCCTGAAATCATTCCTTCACGTATTGCAATTTGCACGGCTCTTTGCATAATTGCATGCAAACTTAAACCCCCACCTACCATCTTCAATTGTACCACAGGCTGTGCAAACTCCATAATCAAAGCCTACAACCCTACTGGTATATATATTATTTTGTATAAATACAATAAAATCTCCCAATATAACATTTTAATGGATTTTCAATTGTTTTTATATTGCAGATGCAAGAAAGATAGATAACATCGTCGATTCTTGCTACGAGACTTGCAAGAATAACAATTAGTAGGCTCAGAGCTCCTATATTCAACAATGTTATTTACTCTCGACTTATTTTAGGATTTAAATGGTTAAAAAAGCATATTAAGTATTATTATTTTGCTTTTGTAACTAGCAATAAATTTGAATAAAAAAATATTTTCATTTTAAGCTCTTAGTATATTTGTTTCATATCTTACTGCATATATTTTGGGATTAATTGTATCTCTTAATTTTCTCTTAATCATCTTTCTTAACTCGGTTAAGGTTGTCCGAGAAAATGTAACACCTTATACCCGGCTCGACTGCCGAGCCCGAATAACAGGATGCAACACCAACGTCACATCATCACACATTACTCTGTGTCTTAATGGCATACGAACATCATCAGAATCAAACAATTACAGGAGGTTTAAGTCTAAAATACCCTAGATGAGGTTAAAATTACTAAACATAGATTAAACGACCTTATAACGAGTTAGAAACATGCTTAAAGAACACTTAATGAAAATTTCCAAATAAATCACGTAGGTATTGATATTCACTCGCTGGTACCAATATTTCTCATAATGGGTATTGATACCGTTTAGAAATCAGTACCTTATTGGTATACTGTTTCTTAGGAAAATTTAAAACCTTGCAATTTATCGATACAATTCAAAAAGTATCTATATTTTTACCCCGAGTATCGATACTCGAGAATATGTATTAATACCAAAATGAGCTACTAACTCCCTGCACATATGAAATAATATGGAGGTATCGAGATTAAATACCTGATTATCGATACCTCTGCACAAAACAACAAAATTAACACCAAAACAGGGCATTTAATTCAATCAGACATAAACCACTTCAACAAGTTTTTAAAACCTCAATATTCATCAACAACACCTCCATATTGGCAGTTCAATGCTTCATCAATAATTTCAGCTAAGCAAACCAATGAATTAATATCAAACATCCATAAATTCTATGAGTAATAAAATCAAGCAATCATCTATACCAACATGGAAATAGTCAACCAACAAATCTATCACACTACCTTATTCCCACAGTCCAAAATAATAGTTATAAAATCACCTACTCAATTACAAAGTCTAACATGGACCACTTCCTTGGTATTTTTGCACTGCTCACACTACAACCCTAACTCTTTGTAAATGTTTAAAAAGAGTAGATGAGCTTCAACAAGCTCAGTGAATGATCGAAACAACCACAAAAATAAACATGAATTCACACGTTAAATGGAATTGACCAAACCACAATTACATACACAATTTATTATAATGACATTCTAAACTATTCATTCAGTATTTACCAACTCATCTAGCTTATTAAACACATGTTTATGCATACATCACATATCATAATATTTCATTTAATGATGAATTGGCACTTGAGGTTATGAAACATATAAGTGGGCTCTATCACCACATATTGGATACTTGGATCTCCAACACACCATTGACTTGATGAGTCGAACATATCCCAAAAGCATAGCATTTAACTAACACTCTCCAACACACCAACATATCCCGATGAATGAAGCTAAGCTCACATTTCCTTATCTCTCTAAAACAGTCCCGGACTTAACGCCCCAAAAACATAACGCATAGGGGTGAGTACTCACAAATCCTATGGCATGCCAACTATATCTAATGATCCCAAAGATTATAAGGCCAAAATATCCGCAATTATTCACACATTTTTACTTACGTCTTCTGCACTCTTTCATTGCACATTCACATTATAAGCACAACATTATCACTTTCAATTGGCTTGTATAACATATCCACAATTAACACATTCATAATAGTCATCACTGCAACACGCTAAACCCGGCCTAGACGTTATGGACACATCTGGAGATGTCACCGTAAATGTAACAACCCAATTTTCAGTGGTGTTGTAATAGTCATTCGAGATCACTAAATTCAACAAGTAAGTTTGAAAATTTAAAAAAAAAAATTAACATTTATGAGTCAAGTATGGCATTAGAAATATTTTAAAATTAGTGAATTTTGTGAATTAAAAGAATTAATTAGAAAAATTGGGCCGAAAACGAAGTATCGAGACCACGAATTCATAAACTGAGCCATAAATATTTTTAGAAATATTTATGGAGTGTTATTGAGTTAGTATTAAAGTTTCATCAGAAAATTTTAACGTTTGAAGAGTCAATTAATTAAAATGGACTAAATTAAAAAGGTGCAAAACTTTCTAAAGTGATTAAATAACCTAATATTAAATAAAAGAGGACTAAAAGGACAAATAGAACATCTTAAATGGCTGAGGCGGCATAACGTGAAAAAAATCAAAGATATTTTTAAATTATCTTTTAAATTTATATTCGAATCAATATAATAGATACTAATATTAATGCTTTACTTAGAATGAAAAGAATTTGGATTTATTTCCTAATAACACATTATGTCCTCAATATTTATTTCTTAATATTAATAGAAATTTTTATATTCTAAATAAATTGATTATTTTAGTTTTACTGAATTTTTTTTTTTCCAAATTGGATCCATTCATTAATGTTACATTTCCATTTTAAGTCTATACAATATTTTTTTGAATTTCTCCTCAAGTTAAGAGTAAACCTAAAGAAACACGAGGATTCAAATACTACATTAGTGTAATCATATTCTTTCTAATAAATTATAGGAAGATTGAAATATATATAAAATACAATTAATGTTGGTACGAAAGCTGTAATTTTATTTTGTTCATAGTATTGTTTAATTTGAATTTTTTAGATTATATTGGTATTTATATTTTATATTCAAATTAAGAAATAAATGATATTTTAATGCTTTATTAAGAAAAAAATATATATGTAAAAGGAAACTTTGTTGAATACTGCTTTATTTGGGCTATACAACTATCTATAATTTATATTTGTCTTAGAATTAATATGACATGAGGAAATAACTAAGCTACTACCGTTTGAAAAGGACATGAAAGATTAATGTCTGTAAGAAGTAAGTAATTTAATTTGTTGATTATTGGTGAATCAATATTGTTGTTCGCAAAAGAAATTGGATAAAAAATTTCACCATCAAATTGATTCTGAAAGATAGGATATACAAATGCAAGAGAAATCATAATATTCCCGAATTAACTTTCCTTCAAAAGCGCTCTTTTCCTATAAAGAACAAAGCCCTTGATCAACTCAACTCTATAAATATGGATTTTATTCAACCCTTCACTTTGCACGATAAAATATAACGAAAAATACACACATAAAAATAAATCAGAGACAATATTGTGTGTTGTAGTCATGGGTGCAAAGAAAATGATGGCAATAAGCTTGATGGTGTTGATGATGATGGCCATGTTGGTAAATGAAGTGCGAGCTATTGAAAATTTAGATGTTGAGCATGGTGTAAAAGAAGGGATAGGCTCCTGTGCTAAAGAGTGTGCACTTAAATGCCTTCCTCAAATCAATCCTCGACGTATTGTAATTTGCACGGCTCTTTGCATAATAGCATGCAAACTTAATCCCCCACCTGCCATCTTCCATTGTACCACAGGCTGTGCACACTCCATGATCAAAACCTACAACCTTACTGGTATATATATTATTTTGTATAAATACAATAAAATCTCCCAATATAACATTTTAATGGATTTTCAATTGTTTTTATATTACAGATGCAGGAAAGATAGATAACATCGTCGATTCTTGCTATGAGACTTGCAAGAATAACAATTAGTAGGCTCGGAGCTCATATATTTAACAATGTTATTTACTCTAGACTTATTTTAGGATTTAAATGGTTAAAAAAGCATAATAAGTATTACTATTTTGCTTTTGTAACTAGCAATCAATTTGAATAAAAAATAATTTTCATTTTAAGCTCTTAGTATATTTGTTTCATATCTTACAACATATATTTTGGGATTAATTGTATCTCTTAATTTTCTCTTAATCATTTTTCTTAACTCGGTTAAGGTTATCCGTGAAAATGTAACACCCTATACCCGGCTCGATTGCCGAGCCTAAACAACAGGATGCAACACCAACGTCACATCATCAAACATTACTCTGTGTCTTATTGGCATACGAACATCATCAGAATTAAACAATTACAGGTGGTTTAAGTCTAAAATAACCTAGATAAGGTTAAAATTACTAAATATAGATTAAACGACCTTATAATGAGTTAGAAAAATGCTTAAAGAACACTTAATGAAAAGTTCCAAATAAATCACGTAGGTATCGATACTCACTCGCTAGTATCGATATTTCTCATAATGGGTATTGATACAGTTTAGAAATCAATACCTTCTTGGTATTCTGTTTCTTAGCAAAATTTAAAACCTAGCAATTTATCGATACAATTCAAAAAGTATCGATATTTTTACCTCGAGTATCGATACTCGAGAGTTGGCATTGATACCAAAATGAGCTACTAACTTCCTGCACATATGAAATAATATGGAGGTATCGAGATTAAATAATTGATTATCGATACCTCTGTACAAAATAACAAAAATAACACCAAAACTGGGCATTTAATTCAATCAGACATATAACACTTCAACAAGTTTATAAAACCTCAATATTCATCAACAACACGTCCATATTTGCAGGTCAATGCGTCATCAATAATTTAAGCTAAGCAAACCAATGAACTAATATCAAACATCCATAAATTCTATGAGTAATAAAATCAAGCAATCATCTAAACCATCATGGAAATAATCAACCAACAAATCTATCACACTGCCTTATTCCCATAATCCAAAATAATAGCTATAAAATTACGTACTCAATTACTAAGTCTAACATGGATCACTTCCTTGGTATTTTTGCACCGCTCACACTACCCCCACTAAAAATTTAGGAGTATTTTTGGGAAATTTTTAAAAACAAAAAATTTCAAAAACTACCCACTACCCCCACTAAATCTGATTAATTAAACTATCAGATTTTACCTTTAGAGTTAAAAATAGAAAAAAAAAATCCACTACAAGACCAAAAGGTAAGCTAATACCTTATCACTGAACCAACAAATTCATTCTATCATTAATTGTGTGAAAATTAAATTTAAGCCAAATGACCAAAGGTAGGGATTGAGTCAAAATTTAAAAAATTACAAGGGAAGGGTTCAAACCCAGAACCTCACACACACAAGCAATACATTTAACCACTAAACCAAATTAATTCCTTTTACATAATTTTCAAAATCTTAACTTAAAATTAAGACATGAACATTATTGGTTTCACTAACCCAATTTATTCTAACCAGATTTTTGGGATGTGACGTATCTGGTGGCTTAGCCATGTATATCTGTTTCTGCCGGGTTACCGCGTATTATTCTGGTAGCTAGATTGCAATTTTTCTGAAAAGTGACCTACGATCACTTAGTGGTGTGTGGGGCTGAATGGGTATTTAATACCCTAATTGGTGTGTAAGGATGGTTAGAGATGGTGTGCAGCGGATGGGGTAGGATTTGATTTGTATCTATTATCAATGTCTCTGTATCTGTCTATGAATGTAACATCCTAAATTTATGGGCCTATGCATTTAGTGTGGGGATATGTTTAATATGTTAATTTAAGTGATAGGGTTCAAAATTGGGCTTAGGATTAGGCAAAGGCCTTGATTGAATTATTTTAAGGTGGCATCATTAACAATAAAAGAGGCCCAAGTTTTGGCCATGAAGGAGCCCATGTTTTAGGGCCATTTTCGCACCTAAAATGAAGCAAGGAGTGACGCCACACACAAGGAGTTAGGGGCCCAAAATTTAAGTTTAATAAAGCCCAAATCTTTTAATTTAAGTGAGTTAAATTTAGGCATTAAGATTTGGTGAGGTGGACGGCTACAAGGCTCAAAATAGGAAGATTTAGATGGATTTTATAATTGATAAAATAGTAGATAAAAAGGAGAAAAGTTAGGAGCTTATCTTCAAGGGAAGTATTGGCCAAAAATCCACTGCCTAGAGGAGTGTAAAATTCGGCTACTGCATGGCAAAGAGGGTGCCGAATTTCCTCTCTCTTTTAACTTGATTTTAAGGGCGTTTTCGATTTTTAGCAGTAGGTGCTGAAATATCTATAAATAGGGGGGATAGCTCCTTGACTCTGACATTGAAAACCCTAATTTCTTCTCCCATTGTGCCGAAATTCCTTAGCCTCTCCCTCTCCAATTTCTTTTCTCCAATTTCTTCAAAAGCCGAAACTCTTCTCCACTTTTTCCTCCTTGTGCCGATTTCTCTAAAAAGCGGAAGCATCCATAGTCTTCTCTTTTATTCATCTTATTTGAGAATTAGTTCTATACTTCCGGCATTTAAATCTTCCATTGGCATTGCCGAATCCTCTTTCTAGTGCTAGCCAAATCTCTTATGCTAAGGTAAGTGTCGATTTTGATTAGTTCTCATGATCTATTCTCGATTTTTGAAAGGCAAAAGCCGAAAGCTAATAGTTTAATGGTTTTATGATGGGCGGCAATTTTGGATTTGAAGAAAGCTTGGTCAATTAGATCTAAAAGCCGAAAATAGCTAGTCTCCACTTTCGGGATTTTTAAGGTAAGAAGATTTCCCTAGATTTCTAGTAGATTTGATCACTATATGCAAGATCTTAAGGTTATAATGAGAATTAACGATTAAATATTGTGATAATAGTTCTGATAAGGACTTGTGATGGAATTAAATATGGATCAGGCAAAGGAGAAAATACCTAAGTTTAAGAAAAGAGCAGTATCTACCATTCGAGATTGGCCACTTGGTTGTGGACCGGCTTCTAAACAACACCTTAGGCAGATAGCAGTAGTGTTGACTAAGGATAGTGTCGACATAGAAAGCATCGTCTTATCGGTAATCAGGTGTGTAGATCTCTAACACGCTAATAAAACTGTATGTATGACTATATATATGTTATGGGCTTAAAAGCCGGAATGAGGCTGTATAGACAGTCGAATGGAACCCTAAAAGGGTTAGGCAAAGATGCCAGGTACGTAAACATAGAACTCCCTATGTGTATTAGAAAATATATATGATCGCATGATGTTTTCTTTATGTGTATGCATGGGGTGGGAATATGATATTGAAGGGGAAGTGCATGATAGGTCACTTGGTGATCGGTGGTGGAAATCCCACATATACAAATGTTAGGTCACATAGTGATCGGTGGCTATGCTACATTCAATGATTCCTAATTAATAGGAATAGGCAGTGAGGCTGTCGTTTTGGTGTGTAGCGGATGGAGGGTTGATTGTAGAAATCCCCAATGTGTGATGGTTGGTACGGGTTGGTGTGTAGAGGATGGAAACCTAGGATGGGTTGGGTTATTCATTATTTATCGTTTACCATGTGATTATGATTGTTACCTTCATGTATGGGCCAGGGCCCATAATGTGTTTGTGGGCTCGGGTCGTTGTGTGTTTTGAGATTTATACACTGAGTCTTGGTGACTCACGCTTTCCTTTTCTCTACTCTTCCAAATGAGCAGTAGATCGTGGACATGGGAGCCGAGACGGACTCGAGAGGCCATCAAGTTTTATTTTTACAAATTATTTTTGGGATTTCTTTAAATTTTATTTTATTTTATTTGGGAATATTTATGTAATAAGGCCCCTAGTTTTATTCAACTAAGAAGTTTTCAATGTTATGCAACTTATGAATTCATGATAAGGTTTATTTATACGTAATAATAATACAAAGAGGTTTATTTCCAAAAAGTCACTTCTTTATTCAAATTTTAAGTAATTAACTTGTGTTTTCAAAATCCGATAAAGTGTTATGTGTTCCATAACACGCCAGATCTGGTCGAAACGCATGGGCCGAGTTTGGGGTGTTACAATGAAATACATCTAAATGGTATTTGGGCATGTAATTGCTAAATTATCTGATGAACCATGTATGGTTGATTTATTGTGTAACACCTAAAACCCGACCTAAAAATTTAGACCGAATCCCAGATGTCACATTGGTCAATTCCATTTAACGTGTTCAAATTTTACAAAACAAGTTCTCAAGTCAAACCGAAACATTTAAAACCCAGTATATAGAATTACAATTAGGTAAAACATATAACCGAAAGTAAATTAAAACGGAATTTGTACCACAGTTTTATAAAATCTTACAGTCCAAAAATCGTTTAGCCAAAAATAAGCTGATAATATAAACCTATAATCATTTATTTCCTCCGAGACTGTCTGAGACCTCCGCACACCGAGTCTAGCATCAAAATTTAAGAAAAGGTACCTGAATAGGAAACACTAAGAGGGGGTAAACTACACGAGCTTAGTGTGAGTTCCAAAATGGTTAAAAACGGATTTCAGAAGAGAACACCAGATGGATGTTCAAAACAAACATACTTACAGATAAATAAATTTATATTCGAATCAATATAATAGATACTAATATTAATGCTTTACTTAGAATGAAAAGAATTTGGATTATTTTCCTAATAACACATTATGTATAACAAATAAAGCTTTCTCAATATTTATTTCTTAATATTAATAGAAATTATTATATTCTAAATAAATTGATTATTTTAGTTTTATTGAATTTTTTTTCCAAATTGGGTTCGTTCATTAATGTTACATTTCCATTTTAAGTCTATACAATATTTTTTTTTGAATTTCTCCTAAAATTAAGAGTGAACCTAAAGAAACACGAGGATTGAAATACTACATTAGTGTAATCATATTCTTTCCAATAAATTATAGGAAGATTGAAATATATATAATACTGAATTAATGTTGGTACGAAGCCGTAATTTTATTTTGTTCATAGTATTGTTTAATTTGAATTTCTTTAGATTATATTGGTATTTATATTTTATATTCAAATTAGGAAATAAATGATATTTTAATGCTTTATTAAGAAGAAAAAATATGTAAAAAGAAACTTTGTTGAATACACTTTATTTGAGCTATACAACTATCTATAATTTATATTTGTCTTAGAATTAATATGACATGAGGAAATAATTAAACTACGATTGCTTGAAAAGGACATGAAAGATTAATGTATGTAAGAAGTAAGTAATTTAATTTATTGATTATTGGTGAATCAGTAGTGTTGTTTGGAAAAGAAATTGGATATAAAAGATAGGACATACAAATGCAAAAGAAATCATAATATTCCCAGATTAACTTGCCTTCAAAAACTCTCTTTTACTATAAAGAACAAAGTCCCTGATCAATTCAACCCTATAAATTTGGATTTTATTCAACCCTTCACTTTACACAAAAAATATAACCAAAAAAACACACGTAAAAATAAACTAGAGACAATATTGTGTGTTGTAGTCATGGTTGCAAAGAAAATGATGGGGATAAGCTTGATGGTGTTGATGATGATGGCTATGGTAGTAAATGAAGTGCGGGCTATTAAAAATTTAGATGTTGAGCGTGGTGAAAAAGAAGGAATAGGCTCCTGTGCTAAAGAGTGTGCACTTAAATGCCTTCCTCAAATCAGTCCTCCACGTATTGCAATTTGCACGGCTCTTTGCATAATTGCATGCAAACTTAATCCTCACCTGCCATCTTCGATTGTACCATTGGCTGTGCAAACTCCATAATCAAAACCTACAACCCCACTGGTGTATATATTATTTTGTATAAATACAATAAAATCTCTCAATATAACATTTTAATGGCTTTTCAATTGTTTTTATATTGCAAAGGCAAGAAAAATAGATAGCATCGTCGGTTCTTGCTACGAGACTTGCAAGAATAACAATTAGTAGGCTCGGAGATCTTGTATTTAATAATGCTATTTACTCTTGACTTATTTTAGGATTTAAATGGTCAAAAATATATTTTTCTTTTGTAACAAGCAAGCAATTTGAATAAAAAAATATTTTCATTTTAAGCTCTTAGTATATTTGTTTCATTATAATGTTTCTTAACATAACATTAAATTATATTTTAAACTTATATTCGAATCAATATCATAGATACCAATATTAATACTTTACTTAGGATGAAAAGAAAGTGGATCTTTTCCTAATATTTATTTCTTAATATCAATAGAAATTATTATATTCTAAATAAATTGATTATTTTAGTTTTTCTTAATTTATTTTTTTCTAAATTGGATCCATTCATTTATGTTACATTTCTATATTTTAAGTCTATACAATATTTTTTCTGAATTTCTCCTCAATTAAAGAGTGAACTTAAAGAAACACGAGGATTCAAATACTATATTAATGTAATAGTATTCTTCCTAATAAATTATAGGAAAAATTGAAATATATATAACAATATAATATGAATTAATGTTGGTACAAAAGCTATAATTTTATTTTGTTGATAGTATTATTTAATTTAATTTTTTGGGATTATATTAGTATTTATATTTTATATTCAATTTAAGAAATAAATGATATTTTAATGCTTTATGAAGAAAATAATATGTAAAAAGAAACTATGTTGAATAACGCTTTATTATACAACTATCTATAATTTATATTTATCTTAGAATTAATATGGCATAAAGAAATAATTAAACTACGACCGCTTGAAAGATTAATATATGTAAGAAGTAAGTAATTTAATTTGTTGATTATTGGTGAATCAGTATTGTTTGTCACATCTCGAAAATCAGGTTAGCAAAATTTTGATTAATAAAACATCGAATGGTCATGCTTTGATTTTGAGTTAAGATTGTGGAAATTTTTCAAGAAATTTGATTTGTTTTAATGGATAAGTGCTTTAGATGTGTGCTTGAGGTCCTATGTTTAATTCTCTTTTCTTAGAAATTTTTGTTATTTTTGTCCCTATCTTTTCTCTGCATATTTTATTTAAGTTTAATTCTCGAGCAAATGTTGAAAGAATGCGTATTGGTTTAGTGGTAAAGTGTTAGCCCCACTAGTATATATATTATTTTGTATAAATACGATAAAATCTCTCAATATAAAGTTCACTTATCAAGTGTTCAATTTCACCACCAACTCGGGGACATTTTATCATACCATCATCAATTTCACCACCAACTCGGGGACATTTTATCATACCATCATTGGTTAACACTTTAGAAAAGTATTTCTATTGCATGTATAGAAATCTTTCATTCAATACTTTTCATGGAATTATACCCAACAAGATTTGAGGCATTCAATTTTTATTTTTAAATTAATACATGCTATACATACAACCAATCATACATATCATTAACAAACCATTCCTATCATACCAATTAATTAACCATTCAGTCAACCATGCAACCTTGCAAACATGCCATATAGTCTTGATTTAGCCACTTTAAAACATTCACCTAGTCATTTAACTAAGCCCGTCCAGCAAGCTTAATCTACACTTATATCATTTAAATATTATTAAAACATTCAAGTTAACAAGTTAAGACCCGCACATTATTTTCGCACTATTGCAGCACTATTTGCGAGGCAACGAGTTCTCCTTAAAATTTTAAATCGAACCTAAATTAAAATAAATAGGAATTTATCAATTTAGAACATACCCATAATAATTTAATCGAATCGATGTTTCCATAAAAATTCTCGATCCAAAGCAACTAAATTACTTACACTGATTTAACGTGAAACGTACGCGCAAACGTCTAAAAGCATCACTATTGGTTCAGGGCGTTTAAGTATGCACCTAACATAATTAAATACTAAAAAATAAGTAGCTATTCAATCATTAAAAATTTTAATTCAATCAATTAATGATTTCTCCAACAACTAAGTCAAAACTACGCATTAACCCGCAATCAATCGCACTTACGCTTCTCGAATTATCAGATTTGAGTTGTCAGAACAACCAAGATTGAATTTTCCTAAGCCACACATTATTAAAGGCTGATTAAGAAGGGTTTAAGAGATCAAGATTTTTCTGAAAATAAATGGTAAAAACTAAAGAAAACAATAGCCCCTTTTTGTGCCTCTAAGTGTAGCGTACCACCACCAACAATGGCAAATCGAGGCTGATTTGAAAGCGAATTAAAATCACTTTTGAAGCGGGAATTTGACCCATAAAATCATTAAAACTCACCCCAATTCCAGATCTAGAAAATTGGGTATTTTCTTGAAATATTCACCAAGAAAATGAAAGAAAATTAACACTTACACTAGCTAGAAGGAAGGGGCAGCAATGCAGATCGTTCATGGGGGCTAAAGATTTCAGATTTCGGGCTGGAAAGACGGCAGCAAGAAGAATAGGAAAATGGATTCAAACTTGAGACTTTGATCAAATTTTTCATGGATTCAAAGGAGCTGATCAAGATTTACTTCAAGTGAGATTAAATTTTGTTGAATGTTGCAAACATATCATAGTCTGACTTCGAATAAAATTGTACAAAGCTTATTAAAAGGTTACCATACAGGAACAACAGGGGTGTTCTTTTGGAGTGTTCTCTTATTGAGTATTTCACTATCTTGTACCAAGTATTTTGGCACATTTTTCTTAGGCATTCTTTGTGGAGTTTAATTGATTGTATTGTCGGGTTTTGGGAGAATGATTATAACAAATGGGTGCAAGTGGTGTGAAGGTAGATTAGGCTTAAATTATGATTTCCATTGAGGTAACCGATAAATAAAATCATTCTATGAGCAAAGCACCACAAACATAGGAGTGGTGAATCTAAAGTATGGAAGCTGTTAAAAACTCCTTGACATTGTGAGATCGAATAGATTTAGGTGTGGAATTAATATCTTCTCATTGGCATATACTTAGTTTATGCTTGGGGTTTATTGACAATTTTGTAAATGTCAAAAAATTCCTCAATAACGATTAAATTTTATGCTTTTTGAAAGGATTCATGATACAAATAATTAAATCATTCAAGTAAACTATAAGTCCTCGCTCGAGAATATAAACAAACAAAAATCAAATTTAATATCTCTCTTATAAGCAAGTAGATATCAAGATCCTAAGGGATAACTCCATGTTTTTCCAAAATTTCCATAGTTATGATACTGCCCTGAATTATGTACCAAATCAAAATTTTAGTCCTTGTACATGTAGTTGCATTTATCACCATCGATACATTGGACACAATATTATATTCTTCTTCATTTTGCTCATTATTGTATTTTCCTAATAAAGAATTAAATTATCTTTTATTTTTAAATTTGAATCAAAATGATAGATACCAATATTAATGCACTAAGAATGGAATTTCCATATTTTATATTCATTTATAGAAATAAATGATATTTTAGTGCTTTATTAAGACAAAATATGTAAAAGAAAATTATGTTGAACGTTGCTTTTTTTATGTTATACTAGTATATAGTATTTTTTAATACTGCTTTATTTAGATTATCCTGCCTTTCAAAGCACTCTTTTCCTATAAAAAAACGAAGTGCTTTATTAGCTCAACCCCATAATTACAGATTTTATTCAACCCTTCACTTCACACAAGAAAACATAAGGAAACATCATACGCAAAAATAACCAAGAAACAGTAATGTTCTTTGTAGTCTTGGCTGCAAAGAAAATAATGGCGATAAGCTTCATGGTGTTGATGGTGATGGCTCTGCTAGCAACTCAAGTGCAAGCGGTTGAAGAATCAAATATTGATGGTGGTGTAAAAGGAGGGTTATACTCATGTATTGTAGAGTGTGAACTTAATTGTCGTCCTGAAACCGGTACTTCACGCTTTGCAGCTTGCATGACTCTTTGCATGATAGGATGCGAACATTCCCCACTTGTTGCCTTCGATTATACCACTGGATGTGCAAACTCCATAATCAAAGCTTACAATCCCACTGGTATATATATTTGTTCATATAAATACAATAAAGTCTTTATCTAAGAAATATTCCATTGTTTGTTCCATGTAACATTTTTAATGGGGTTTCATTTGTTTTGATGCTGCAGATGCAGGAAAAGTTGGTAGCATTATCAGTTCTTGCTACAAGACTTGCAATAATAACAACTAACAGGACTGGAGCTTTTATAACTAACAATGTTTTTTTACTCTCTACTCCTCGTTTTAGGATTTAAATGTAAGAACCGTAAAAATAAATTTTGGATCTATCAAGTAAAATCATCAAGAATAAATCAAGAATAAAATTAGATGTGGAAGCTGTTGAAACCTCTTTTTAAAGGTCAACTTTTTATTTTAAAAAAAAGAAAATAGAGTCGCCACCAATCCTTTTCATATGAGGTGTAATCGGATCACCTCGAAATTTGATCTTTTTAATAAAAGGTTTGATTTATTAAAATAGTATTTTTTGGTCCACAAAAATCCGGAAATGGGTTTGGGAGTCGGTTACGTATGAGGAAGGATTAGCACCCTCGTAACGCCCAAAATTGATACCTAATTGATTAATTAATGTCTTAATGTCGAAAGTTAAAAATTCGAAAACAATTTAAAAACGATCTCTCTTTGTATTATGTTATTTTTAATTAAAAACCGCTTGAATAAATCGAAACAAACGTTAAAGACCCTCTCGTCTCGTGATAACAAGATGTCACATCTCGTAAGTTAGGACACGACACCTTAAACCTTTAAGAATAAGCTTGCCTTTATTTTCTATTTGAAATCTTATGTATTTTAATTTTAAAAGGATATTTGATTATTTGAGTTTAACAAGAAAATCGAAACCCCGTAAATTAGGGTACGATTTCTCGAATCTCCCACATATGAAATATTGTCTTATTTTGTAAATTTCCTTTTTGCGTATTTGGGTAAAATTTAATGTAATATTAAAAATGATGAATGACAACAATATAAATGTACTAATAAACAGTTCATAATGCATATAATGGCAATAATCACATAATACATGTCATTTTAATACCATTATTATCAATCAAAGAGAAATAAATAACGAAACAAATAATAACAATGATAACAATAATAACAAGGACAAAACAATGCACAAAGAAGAAAATACCAATTTTTTAAAAAAATAATAAGGACAAAGGAATAAATAAATAAATAATAAAAGAATATTGAGGAAAACAATTTATAAAATATTGAAATTAAAGGACCAAATTAAAAAGAATGAAACTAAATGGCTAAATCTAAAAAAGGAAAAAGAAAACAGGGCCTAAATAAAATGCGGCAAAGAGGCGGGGACTAAATGGGAAATTATTCCCAGTCCTTGAAGTGTGTCGTTTCATGAAGGACTAAAATAGAACGAAAACAAACTTACGCGGGCAAATTTAAAAAATAAAAAGGACTATATTAAAAATTAAATAAAATACGGGGTTAACTGCGCAAATAGTCCCATTTAAACCAAACACGCTGACACTCTAGGCGGGTCGGGTTGGCCCAAAACGACACCGTTCTAGGTGTCCGCCTCTTCAAATGGTTTGAAGACCATATTGAAACAGAGATAAAACTAAATGGCAAAAATTAAAAAAAAAAGGAAATAGTGTAGGGCCTAACTGAAGCGCGCCGCAAAAGCGAAAGGACCATTCGCACAAATAGCCCATGTTCTAAAAACACGCGGATCCTGAGGCCTTTCTGGGTCGAATCTCGGGTCAAGCCCCAAAACGGTGTCGTTTTAATGCTACTGGAATCAGCCTTAAACGGTGCTGTTTTTCATAGCCTATAAAAGTCAAAAAATTTTAGAAAAAAATCATTCCAACCTTCTTCTTTAAAAAAAAAAAACAAAACAAAACACTCTCCTTCACTCTCTCAAGGTCACCCCCCACATCTGGCCTAGGGGTCCGGTGAGTCCTTCGACGGCCATCGGTTGCTGGCAACAGACTTCGCCATCCCTGGTGGCCAAAAACACCAAAAGCCCCCGTTTTGAAGCCCGTCGCTCGTCGAACGTCGATCTTGGACCCAAACCCTCGCAAACCCGGCCAAACTTGGAGGAGGAATAAGGAAACGTTTCGTTTCTTCTCCGTTTTCGACGTAGCCTTTAAACGAATCCCTAGGGATTCGGTGGCTTTCTAAACCGACGGTGACCATGCACGTTAGCGATGCAGTGAAAAAGTAAAAAACTAACTCCTATTTTTTAAAAAATGATTATCCTTGTTCTATATTCCGTTCTTCTTTTTATTTTTTATTTTATTTTTTTGAAGAAAAATAGATACAAAGAAAAAAATAATAAAGCAAATCACCTTTAAGATCTTTCTTTTTGATTACTCTGATGTATGTTCATAGAAAAATACAAGTAGGAAATGTGGCCCTTTTTATAGTCGAAATACAAACTGTCCATTACAAATATTTTTTTGTTTACTTTTGTTTGCTTCTGCCTTTTGTTTTTTCTTCGTTGTTTTTTTCTCGCATGTTTGTTCTGTTGCGTGTTGCAGGTGACATAGTGACAGTGGCTGACAATGACAGTGGCAAAGGCGTATAGAGAGGAGTGCCAATGTGGCATGCGGCTAGGGTTTCTTCCCTTTTTTTTTTTTTTACTGAAAATTAATTTAGATTTGGGCTACTAGGATTTAAATTTATTTTAGGCCATTTGGGCCTATTTTGAAATTGGATTTTGGGGACTATTATTATTTTGGTTTAAGTTTGTTTTATTTTTGTAATCTGGGCCCGGGCCAAAATTGGCCTATTACAGAAGCGTACCTGAATTCATTAATTTCTTGAAATCTTCGAATATTATGATTTTGATTGTCCAAATTAATAGATAAGTAATCTAAAGAAAGTAGCTCTAAAGATGACATATTAGAAATATTACACTAGTGTAATTTGGAGACCGTAACTCTAATATATAACTTTTACACATTAACCCTAACTTCTAATCAGCCCATCATCAAATAGAAATTAGTTACTAGTGTATTATACATATTTGACCCATACTTTATTTAATAACTAAAACCCAATAAACTTTAATTAAATTAGATTACTTTTAATTACTCTTATTATATATGTGAAGCCAATATTTTCCAACAATCTCTCACTTTGACCACATGTATATACCAATTACTTTATAATTATATGTCATTATATAACCTTATGAGTTTCAAATCCTTGCTATCATATTCAAAAGGAAATTTTTAATTTTTATTTTTAATTTTAATTATTGCTTCAAATATTCAATTAATTTCCTACTAGAAAATGTTTAACTAACACATACTTACCATAATAAACAATTACTAAAAGAGTCCTAAAATTTTCTAAATTGGATAAACAGAGCAACTAAAAGTAACTTAAGATGATATGATCATATATTAAGAATCCTCCGAGAGGGTTGCTATTAGGATTAAGGTGGCACTGCAAGGCTGCTCAGAACGATGCTGCATCGATGATAAAGTCGAGGAACTTGTTTAGGAATGAGGCTGCGTACGACCACATTGAAGGACCTGTCGGATCTAGGAAAAGAAACAGTGGAAGTTGTTCGGTCAAACTTGGAGGCCATGGAGGTTCAAGATGATAAGGAAGATCTAGGGTTTATTCTACTTTGTTCGTTGCCCCCGTCTTATTCAACCTTTAAAGACACGATTTTATATAGCCGCGAGTCTCTCACAGTTGATGAGGTTTATGATTCTTTGACCTCGTATGATAAGATGAAGCATCTTGTGGTTAAACCCGACTCCCAGGGAGAGGGTCTTATTGTTCGTGAGAGACAAGATCAGAATGCTAATGATGATCATGGAAGGACACAGGATCGGAATCCTCGCGATAAAACTAAGGGTAGATCAAAGTCTTCAAATAGAGGTAAAACTTGTAACTTCGCAAGAAGAAAGAGCACATTAAATCTGAGTGCTATAAGCTACGAACAAGATCAAAAGGAGGTGTGAATCAAAAGGAAAGCAACCGAAAATTCAGGTGAAGGCGATGTTGTAGAAGACTACGGCGATGGTGAACTTCTAGTCGCCTTGGTCAACAATTCAAAAGTGGCGAGGTGGATACTTTATTCGGGTTGCACCTTCCACATGAGTCCCAATCGGGATTGGTTTACAAATTACGAAATAGTGTCGAAGGTGTTGTTTTGATGGGAAATAATACTTGTGTAAAATCGCGGTGTTGGAACAATTAAAGTTAAGATGTTTGATGGAGTTGTCGAACACTTAGTGACGTATTTACCATGTTCGAGAATTGAAGAGAAATTTAATTTAGTTGAGTACTCTTGATTCAAAAGGGTACAAATACACAAATTGAAAGTGGGATGTTGAAGATTTCAAAGGTTCCTCATTGTGATGAAAGGCGAGAAAGACTACCAAGTTATATGTTTTGCGGGTTCTCTTGTTATTGGTGATGCATTTGTCGCTTCCTCTTCTTTGTCGGATGATGATATTACTAAACTTTGGCATATCGCCTAGGGCATATGAGTGAGAATGAGATGGCGAATTGAGCAAAGAGGACTTCTTGATGGGCAAGGAATTTGCAAAGCTGAAGTTACGTGAGCCTTGTGTTTTGGGAAGCAAAGAGAGTTCGATTCACGGAGGAATCCATAACACGAAAGGAATGTTGGAGTATATTCATTACGATCTGTGGGGCCATCAAGGGTGCCTTCGAGAGGTGGAGCTAATTATATGCTAACTTTTATTGATGATTTTTCCAGGAAAGTTTAGGCATTCTTCCCGGCGAGAAAAAGCGATGTGTTTTTCGCATTTAAGTCTTGGAAAACTATGATTGAAAAACATACGGGAAAACAAATACAATACCTCCGTACAGACAATGGCTTAGAGTTTTGTTCTAATGAGTTTAATAAACTGTGCAAGTCAGAAGGGATCGTGAGACACTTGACAGTTCGTCATACTCCACAACAAAATGGCGTTGCAGAACGAATGAACAGAATGATCATGGAAAAGGTTCGATGTATGTTGTCAAATGCCAACTTACCAAAGTCATTTTGGGTAAAACGACCTCTCTTGCATGTTTTTAATCAACCGATCTCCATCCGCTTGCCATTGAGAAAAAGACTCCACAAGAGGTATGGTCCGTAATCCCGCTAATTATTCGATTTAAAGATCTTTGGGTGTCCTGCGTATGCTCATGTTAATAATGGAAAATTGGAACCAAGATCCATTAAATGTGTTTTCTTGGTTATAAAGTGGTGTAAAAGGGTATAAGTTATGGTGTCTGAAAATAGAAAAGTTGTGATTAGCAGAGATGTTGTTTTTGATGAAGCGCTATGCTACCTAACTTATCTCTTAAAGACTCTTCCAATAAAGAAAATAAAAGCGGTGGAGCATCGATTAATACTGAGTCAACTCCTCAAGCCAATACAAAAATTGAGAATAGAGTTGCTTCTTCACCACAATACTCTATCGCCAAAAAGAACTAGAATAGAAATTAAACCTCCAAAGAAGTATCTTGAGGTGACCTAGTTGCTTATGCTTTAAATGTGGTGAAGATATAGATGCAAACCAAGAGCCGTCTAATTATTACGAGGCGGTTAATGTGAAGACTCAAAAGGTGGATGTTTGCTATGAAAGAGGAAATAGAATCACTCCACAAAAACAAAACATGGGATCTTGTGAAACTTCCTAAAGGTAAAAAGGTTGTTATTTGTAAATGGGTGTTTGAAAAGAAAGAAGGGACTCCGGAGTTGAAGAACCGGATATAAAGCAAGGCTTGTTGCAAAAGGTTACTGATCAAATTCCGAGTGGACTTCTGATGTGTTCTCCCCAATTGTGAAGCATAGTTCGATTAGAGCTTTGCTTGGTATTGTGCCATGCAAGATTTGGAGCTTGAGCGATTAGATGTAAAAGCGCATTTTTGCATGGAGAGCTTGAGGAAGATATTTACATGCAACAACGAGAGGGTTTTACAGTCTCAGAAAAAGAGGACTATGTTTGCTTGCTGAAAAAGTCTCTTTACGGTTTGAAACAGTCACCAAGACAGTGGTACAAGAGCAAAAGATAAAGTAGAGATAAGAAAGGTCAAAGCCCAACTAAGTGAAGAATTTGAGATGAAAGATTTGGGACCAGCAAAGAAGATACTTGGTATGGAGATTCTCAGAGATAGAAAAACAAGTAAGTTGTACCTAAGTCGGAAGGGTACATTGAGAAAGTTCTTTGCGAGTTCAATACGCAGAGTGCTAAGCACATTAGTACTCCTTTAGCGACCCATTTCAAACTTTCATCGGCTTTGTCTCCACAATCGATGATGAGATTGAGTACATGTCACATGTTCCATACTCGAGTGCGATGGGATCTCTCATGTATGCTATAGTTTGTTCACGTCCGGTTTATCATATCACGATCGGTCACGGTTAGCGGATACATAGCGAATCCGGTAAAGAACATTGGAAAGCGATTCGGTGGATTTTAAGATACTTACGAGTACTCTGATGTTTGCTTATAGTTTGGAAGAACTAGAGATGGAGTTATTGGATATGTTGATGCTGATTTTCTTTGGAGACCTTGATAGAAGAAGATCTCTCACTGGTTATGTCTTTACAATAGGAGGTTAATGAGACTGCACCATTGCTTGTTCATCATAAGGCCACATCTCGCTTATATCTGAAAGACTTGATTGATCTAGGAAAATAATAAGTAGTTCTTGTTCCTCTTCCTGACCTTGCTCAGCACAAGCCTGTCCGGGACGATCGATAGACAAGGCCGTTTTACGACCCGATCGTGGTTTGCCGATCTGCTTAAGTTCCATTTTCATCAATTCCAATTCTTTCAACACCTGTTTTTCGTTGTTATTCACTTTGATATATTGTCGATTGATTCAGGTTCCATGGGCTCAACAACATCACGATCTTCCAACTTTGGTGATCGAAACTTGTCGCTATCATCTCCGATCTCGACCTGTTCAAACTCGTTTTCGATCACCTTCAACAGAAGCGTACTATTAATAACTTTTGAATATCTGGATTCGGAATCAACTCGAATTCTTGTAATTTGGCTTCAAACTCAGCACCACGTTGCCTTACAATTGACTTGAATTGGTTCAAGTGTTGTTCAATAGTAGCTTTGCTGAATGAATCATCGGTTTCTAAATCAACCCATTCATCCATGTCCTGTTTGTTTGATTCAACGAACTCCATATAAAAAATCTAAGAACAAATATGTAATCTAATACTGGTTTTACCCTAAGCTTTCACTTGGACCTTTTTAAGCTTATAGATAATATATTAGAACAGTGTAATTAAACTTCGTGAAGGTTTAAGAGGTCTAAGTTACTTTATATGTTAATCTATATGAAAAATTATAATCCTCGCCTACCTTTCTCTCTCTCTATATATATATATATATTTACATTTTAAATTTATCAAATCATCTTAAAATGAATAGAAAAATTAATGTCTATCAACTTTATTGATCCGTCTACGCATATACCACATTAATAATTAATTAATTTTTACAAAAATATTTTTATTTTTAATAATTTTTTAATTTAAAAATTAATTAATTGTTGACGTGGCACATGTATACCACATCAACAAAATTACAGATGTTAACTTTTTTTTATCTATTTTGGGTTAATTTGACAAATTGTATAAATTTAAGGGTTAAAAAAGACGAAAATTTAAATGAATAACTAAAATAACAATTTTTACAAAGTTGGAGGACCAAATAAGTTATTATGCCAAAAAAATATTAAAACTAATTATTTTGTGGGATTAGTGGTTCAAAGTATGTAAGTAATCTAATTGCATTTAAAAAAAACTTTTAGCCTAAGAAAAACAGATTATTTTTTATTAATTTATATGAAATTTTAATTTAAAACAAAAACAAATTATTCATGTGTTTGTGTTGCTTTTTTATAGGGACATATTCTTGAATATTTATCTCAATGGCTTGATCATAATATAATTTCTATTTTAATCCAAATTCAAAATATATTATATAAAATTGACATTTATTTACAATATCATATATATTTAGGTACGAATATACAAATATTAACTTTCAAAAAATTAAAAAAATTAAAAAGTTACATGTGACTCGGACACCGACACCAACCCCGACTTGAAAACAACACTACATAAAGGGAGAAGAGGAGTGAAATGTAAGCATTATTTGTTTTGTTGATATAATTCAACTATTGTGAATAAGAGGGGTCTTTTGGTGGGATGATTCCAAGACACAAACTTCATTTTCCAACATCTTCTTTTCATTGGCTTGTCCCCATATCACTGTGTAGAATCCCACTAAAATGATAGTTGATCCAATCACACTGCATTCAAACAACTCATTTTTCAACATATCACACCCGATTTCAAATAAGATGGAGTTGAAGCAGAGTATGAGATACCTGCCAATAAAAAGGGACTCGCCAAGAAATATGACAGTGAGGGCTACTGCTACAGCAATCCCTAAGGGCTTGAACATGGAAACATACACAGGTCCCTTCTTTTCTAAGCACCATGTATGAATTGAAATTCTGTACAAACTTCCAAATACTGCCTGCAAAACAAAATGTTGGTTCTAAATAACATTTGTGAACATTTGTGAAACTGTGTTACTTGAATTTGAACGTTAGTGTTGGAGAACATATGTATTTGATACGATTATATTAGTTGAGAGGTGCTGACTCCTGGAGAAGCCTTTAAAATGTCGTTCACTGAATATGGTTAAATCTCCAACAATGGTCAGTATTGTCACCGGGTCGTGTGCAGGGTTTGTCTCCCACTTTTTCCGAGAGCCAACTTGCCATGAGCAACCAATTTTACAAAGGGAAGTGCCTCGAGGAATCAGACCATAAGTGGGCACACTCAAGTAGTACCATATCTCTTTAAGTGGTGAACTACATACCATAGGTTAGGGATTCAAACCCACCAAGGGCGAGATACTTACGTCCCCTAAGTGGGTGGCCATGCGCCCACAAACAATCTGATTCCTCAATATACTCCCCTTACGTGAATCGAGGCGGTGGCAGGAGACAACCCCGGCACAACCTGTGAACCGTATCCACCATTGTTGGGGGCCTGATTAACTTTCTGGCGGACAACACTTTAAAACTTCTTCCAAAGGAGTCGGCCCGCTAAACAATATTCAATCTTTCTAAATATTTCTCCTACGGGTCCGTG
The DNA here is from genome assembly GCA_025506655.1 of Gossypium rotundifolium. Lineage (NCBI taxonomy): Eukaryota > Viridiplantae > Streptophyta > Magnoliopsida > Malvales > Malvaceae > Gossypium > Gossypium rotundifolium. The sequence continues at coordinate 155,427,064 of CP106728.1, forward strand.
TCATATTCCTAAACTGTTTTATCATTTAACAAACTTATAAACATCATTTAAGGGTCAATAACAACAAAAACATGATTGATGGTTTTAATGGTCTGTGCTTTACCGAGCATAAAATGGCAGCTACTTCTTCAGTAGACTTCAGTCTCCATGCGGTTGGATTTCTTTCCAAAATTACAGAGAAAACCAAAGATTGGATAGCTATAAAGAACGTAAAGAAGAAGACAATCGTCATTTTATCTGTATATTCCTTAACAGTGGCTGCCTGAAAAAACATGAAAATCATGTCAATTTCTCAACCTTGATAATATATGTACATACATTATCACAAGCATGTTACAAGCAACCTAGTTAATATATGTTATCCAGATTCTTCATTTACAGACATAACTATCTCCAAATACAAGAAAACATGAACGTTTTTTCTATAATTTTCGGACACATACTTGTATCAAACACTCAGTTTCAAGTCGAAGCATACATCGCGAGTATCTAACTCATATTCCAACATGACTGCAAGTATTATCCTCAAAATACATAGAAAAACTTACCTGAAGAACATTCCATGTTGCAGACGAAAGGCAAACCAATAAAATAAGAAAGCCTCCAATAATCCACTTAGATTGCTCTGAAAGGCCTCCAATAATCCACTTAGATTGCTTTGAATCAAAAGGGTGATGAAGAAAATCTGAAGGAGATGAAGACATTAAAACTGGAGGACCCTTATAGAGAGTCACCACGAATGCTCCTGTTACAGCTACAATGGCACCCAACAATTTAGATTGACTGCTTGATTTTCTCATTTCTAACTTTTCCATCCTATATAAATAAATCCCAAACCATCATCAAACACTTATCAAGCATAAAAATGAAATAAAATTCTTAATAAAATCAAATCATATCACATATACATTTTTTTCTTGAAATACCCATATTCGATACAACATGGATACGAGGATGTAATCTGTAACAACTTCGTATATATGAAAATCTTGGGGGGGAAAAAAATCTGGGTTCTCACATTCAAGTTCGAGTAATGTAGTTACTAAATATTGGAATTTTAATGAAGAAATTAATTTAGAACATTGTTCATAGTACCTAAATATGACTGCAAGCAGGAAAGTAAAAATGGGGATAAGGTTTACTAAAGCTGATGAGAGAGTAGGGGAGCTGAATTTGACTCCAGTAAGAAATATAATCTGTCCTGAGCTTCTGAAAATTCATGAACAAATATGTCAGCTGTCACAAATTTATTTCTCAAAAATAGGAAACAAAATTCCTAAAGAAATTAAAAAATAATAATAGTTATATGAAATTAAACCCTATCAAGCCTAAGAGGAAGAATCTCCAAAGCAGTGAGAAAGTCAACGGAGCTTGCTTATCTCTGCAGGGAAAAAAAAACAACAAAATCATAAAAATCTCTTTAAAAAAACATCAAAGTATATTAAACTGTAGACTCAATACCTGCAAAAGATGAAGTATGGAAGAAGGATCAAAGTACCCAAAGCATTGTAATAAGTAACTGAAACAACGTTGCTCATTCCTTTACTCAAAGCTGCTTTACTTATCACTGATATACCCACATCTGTGCATTCCACTGTAATCATTGCCATAAAAGGGAGTGCATTCCATAGGTAAGAACTTAACCCCATATTTTGGCTAACCGCAAAACCTGCAAATGAAGAGAAATATGTGGAGATGTTTGGTTTTTCAACAAAGGAAAACTTGATTTTATATGTATTATATATGTATTGTCACATCTTGAAAGCAACACCTTAGCTGCAATTTGTTTATAAGTAGTAGTGTGTTTCAAAATTAATACCACCCCAAAAGACAAACCTCACCATTATTTTATCAGCCACTTGCATTGTACAATAATCTACGACTGGACTAGATCATTTCCTCTCATCCTATTCCATGTTTAGTGCCACTTGATTTCTCCACCTCATCCACTTTAATATCAATTTTCTTTGAAATTGCAGTTTTGCTTAATTATATATTTAAGCAAATTCATAGTATATATTTAAATATATAATTAAGCTAAAAAGGCAATTTCAAAGAAAAAGGAAATTCATATTAGAGTGGACCAATAAAAGTCTAGAGGCACTAAAGGGGCATGGGATAGGGACATGTCTCAAATACAAGCACCAATTGAATTCAAGATTCATGCTCCTTTGGAAATGGAATAGTTAGTATTTTTAACACTGGCCTATTTAAAATTAAAATTTTTTTATTTAGACTTCTTTATTATTTATAAAATTTTAAATTAATAATGAAAAATTATATTTTCACTCTTGAAATGATAAAAAAATCCTATAGAATTATAAAGATATTTCACTATTTTAATAGTGAAATAAATTACTTTTCAAATGGTCTCTTTTAAGTTTTAAAAAATCATTTCAACCCAATTTTTTAAAGTAATTGTTGTACTCAATAACACAACTTTTCAATTTAGATAGACTTTCAAATGATCATAATACTTTGAACCATTAATAAAACATTTCCCAATTGTGCACTTGCATGCATTTCATCCATTATATTTTGCAAAATATAACTAACTTTAACAAAACATAATCACAAAATTCAATTCATGCAATAATTGTGAATCACAAATTTAACACACTTCTACTTGCTGCAATTTTGTTTTCTAAATCAATAGTTAGATCACTGTCTTTAATATTGTCTCATTGTTGATAGCCATTCTCATAGTCCTATACTTACAGTATCATATGAATGTGTGGTAAATCGACATGTCTTCTTTAATTTCTTGTAATTTCTTGTGAATTGTGGGAATAAAACTTTAAAATTATTGGTGTATCGGGATAAAATAAGCTTATGAGAAATTAATGAAGGCTTTAAAGCATGTAACTATGTTACTTTCTTTAAGGTTCTATCCCCCAACTTATATTTTTGTCTGCAAAAGATGTACAAGCAAATATTAATCTCGTGTTAGGAATTGACCCGATTAAGCAACAAGTAAAACAAATAGCGGAAGAAATTGAGAAATTGAACACACAAATTTAACGTGGAAAAACTCCTCCAAAGAGGATAAAAAACCACGGGCAAAGATAATTTTACTATAATGGCAATAGAATGAAGAGTACAAAAAAGATGGAGATAAAAACTAAACCCCGAAAACCCGAAAATAAAGAACCCTCAAACGTAAACACAAAATTCTCTAAATGTGTTATGAGTTCTAATCTCTAATGGGTGTTATTTTTCTAAGGTTGTGAAAGAGCCTATTTATAGGCTAAATAGTCAAGTCAAACAAATTATGCTAATAAATGCTAAATACATCATACTAATAAATACTAAATCTTCTAGAAAGAAAATATATTTTGTTTAACTTGACTTGCAAGCAAACTCTTAGAATTTGGGTCACACAACTCTAACAATCTCCACCTTGACACTAATTCTTACAACGCCTATCTTTGCCAAAGCCCGCTATGGGCCTATCTTGAACTATGCAGGAATTAATCGAGTCGAATCAGGCTTAGAAGTCGGAAGACTTCTAGCCTTCGACTTGTGCAATCGCCAAATCAAAATTAACCCGGTCCGATTTTCATGAACACAAAGGTTCCTAACTTTTCAAAACTCGCATCCAAAAGAGAACTTCTTCAACAAAACGGTCATACATTTTTCCCTCCTATGACCAAGTTGCCTCCGCTCCAAACGAGTTGACTTCGACTCAGAATCGGACGAGGACATCCGATTTCACCCACATCGTAGAACCTTCCGAATATAAAGACTGCTGTCTTTTACCTTTAATGTAACGAGAGCTCCACGAGATACTTTAATGCCGCCGACTCGATGTTGATTCTGCATCCTTTCAAGTCTAAACTACTCAATGAGATGAGATTCTTTCGTAAATCGTGTACATACCTAACATCCGAGAGTGTCCTAATCGTCCCATCGTATCCTAATTTTAATAAGACCAATACCAATTACCTTACTAGATGAATCGCTTCCCATGCGCACTACTCCACCTTCAACCGAATTGTATGTGGAGAACCATTCTCTAATGGGACACATGTGGAAAGAACATCCCGAATCTAGGATCCACTCGGACGTGAGCTTGAGTTATCGCCGTTGACACTAACAAGAAATCATCACCGCTTTCATCGACCAAATTAGCACCACCATACATCTTCCTCGTTACTCTCGCCAGACTCTTTTATTTCGCAGCTTTATAACAATCGCTTTGACGTGACCTAACTTTTTACAATAGCGACACCTTTTGTCGCGTTTCTTTGATGCTATCAAACGGAAGCTTGCCTATCCGCCTTGCTATCCAAATAAAGCTCATTGTCGAGTTTGTCTCTACTCAACAAATTACCCTTCACATCTTCGAACGAGAGTTTGTCTCGCCATAAATCGTGGTCTCCCGAAAGACTTGTATGAAGGGGTAAAGAGCACAATAATAGCATAGCTTTGATCTTCATCGTTAATATGAACCTCAACATTATTTAAATCATTTAAAAGAGTAATGAATTGATGATGTGATCTCTAAGAAGCTCACCTTCGCTCATGCGAAACGTAAATAGACGTTGTTTCAACACTAAACGGTTAGCCGAGACTTAGTCGCATAAAGAGTTTCTAACCTTTTCCACAATGCAGATGAGGTCTTCCATCAATACCTCCCGCAATACCGTATTCATGAGGCACAACCGGATTGCGATAAGGCCTTTTCATCAAGCTCTTCCCATTCTGCTTTATTTATATTTTCGAGCTTTTTCCGTGAATAACCTTTTTCAAACTGATTGAACTAGAATTGCCATCATCCGAACTTGCCACAGATTGAAATTTGTCTCACCATCGAACTTCTCAATTTCAAACCTTGTTGTTGCCATCTCTGAATGGGCTGATCTATAATTGAACTAGCTCTGATACCACTTGTTAGGAATTGACCCGATTAAGCAACAAGTAAAACAAATAGCGGAAGAAATTGAGAAATTGAACACACAAATTTAACGTGGAAAAACTCCTCCAAAGAGGATAAAAACCACGGCAAAGATAATTTTACTATAATGGCAATAGAATGAAGAGTACAAAAAGATGGAGATAAAAACTAAACCCGAAAACCCAAAATAAAGAACCTCAAACGTAAACACAAAATTCTCTAAATGTGTTATGAGTTCTAATCTCTAATGGGTGTTATTTTTCTAAGGTTGTGAAAGAGCCTATTTATAGGCTAAATAGTCAAGTCAAACAAATTATGCTAATAAATGCTAAATACATCATACTAATAAATACTAAATCTTCTAGAAAGAAAATATATTTTGTTTAACTTGACTTGCAAGCAAACTCTTAGAATTTGGGTCACACAACTCTAACATCTCGAGAATGCAATAAAGCATAACTATCTAAATGACTATCTCTACATTTTACACTAACGAAAATAGCCCACTAGCATTGAGTGAAGCATAACAAGAGTATCAAATTCTATAAAGGACTTTGGCATAAATTCTTTATAAAACAAACTTTAAAAAATTGGAAGATTAGGAGAATATATAAACTTTTATTCCTGAATTTTCGGTACATATTGGTATGTCTTGCAAATGAAATTCATCTCCTATTTATAGAAGCTATCATGCCGAGGCATAACTATCCAAATGAATAGTCACATATTTTAACAATAAACATAATAACTCAATAGTATTTATTTGAATAATTGATAAACTATAAATGTAACATATTTAAATCTCATTCTTAATGCATTTTTGGATGATTAATTATGCAAATTAGTGAATTTGATGCTCCTAATTCTTTAAATTCATGTTTCTATACTTAGGAGAGCATTTGGGAGCGAAAGGAGCAAAAACAAGCCAAATTCAGACAAAAAGAGCTGTTTTTAGGATCTACACGGGCTGGACACATGCCCGTGTTATCCACACAGGCTGGACACATGCCCGTGTTATCCACACAGGCTAGCCACATGCCCGTGTCGATTTTGTACCTTGCTTCCCAAATATGCTGAAAAATCTAATTATTAGGCTTTCTGAGCATTCTAAAGTTTATAAATACTAATTAAAAGAAGACCTAAAGGGCAATAAGAGAGATCAAAGAAAACACTCGAAGAGCACCATCGGAATCAACTTGAAATGGATCCCCTCAAGATCGAAGATCTCCATTTAATTTCTTTTGAAGTTTTATTGAATTTGTTTATGTCTTGTGGTTATCCTAACTTTAATATGTTTCTATTTAGGATTATGAACTAAATTCCCTAGATACCTAGGGAGGATGAAACCTATGATAAATCTTATTATTTGATTTCTGATTTACATGATAAATATTTGATTCTTGTTCTCAATTATATATGTTTATTTCTTGTTTTAATATTTTCGGGATATTAATTCATGTTTAATATGCTTATTTCAGTGGAGCAAAAGTCCCTATTTAAGAGTAGATCTAGCATAATTGAGTGGAGTTGTATGCAATCCTAGAAATAGGACGACATAAATCTACTGGATTAGAGTCAAATCTAATAGGGGAATTCATAGATTGAGTTAATGAGACAATATGGGTTTTAATTAGAAAGAGAATTCAATTAATCAACCTAGAGTCAGTTGTTCTTACTCTCAAAAGAGATATTAACATAATTTAGGGATTTATACGAATCAAGACACAAGTGAATAAATCGTTTAATTCAGATTCATAATAATAGGTGAAGTTTATGTGGATTCTTTCATGGGTATTGTCTATCTTATTGGTTATTTTCGATTATTTTCCTATTTCATTCTCTGTTGCATTATTAGATAAATTAGTTTAGTAATTTTATATTAAAACACATGACCCTAATTTGTCGACTAGATGATAAGAAGATGGTAATTACTAGTACTTTTAGTCCTCGTGGATACGATATTCCCTACTCACCATAGCTATACTATTGTTCGATAGATGCGCTTTGCCTTTATCATATTTATAGTTAATTTAGTAATCATCAATAATCATAATTCTTTGTTAATAATCAAGTAGCATAACTTTTATAATAAGAGACATAACTTATCACTTTTGACTAGTGGCAACTCTTTATTAATAACCAAGTTTTATAATGTTTGATTACTTATAACTTTGCAATTATAATTATTAAAATATTATAAATATTTTGAAAATGTTCTAATAGATATGATGGATGGTAGGTTTTTACTACAAGATTTTGGCTTGGCTCCTCAAGTTAGGTTTGGTTTGAACTTGAGCGGTGGAACTGGCTTTCTTGTCTTGATCAGCTGTAGCCAATTGTTATAACATAGAGATGACGATGGTTTGTGAAGGTGGTTCACACCGTGAAGGGTGTAGAGAGTTGTTACTTATGGGTTTTAAGGGGATGGAGTTTTGTAGAGTGAGGTTATGTTCTCCTTTACCCTACCCGTTATCCTAACGGTATTTATAAGGGAATGAGAGGTTAATTGTGGGTTCCCCCTTTTATCGGTCCTAGGCGCCATTGTAAAGTGGTGAGTGTCAACCTAGAGTATTGTTAGACTTGATTCTACTAGATGTGATAGATTGATGGGTCTGTGTAAGGGTTCTTCCCAATATATCTTCTTTGGATTATATGGGTCTCGGAGGAATAGCATTCGGGCAATGCTATGGTAAGTATCTTAAGTGTAGAGCGAGTTATTCATGGATTTGTTTGGATTAGAGTTTGTGGGATTGGACCTTCTAAGTTATTAGGTTTCTCTTGTTAAATATGCAGGTATAACAATTTTATTTTGAAAGCTTTGATAAATTCATTACTTTTATATGATTAGCAAATGGTATTTTTTTTATCACATAAAATTTGAAACATTTTACTTAAAACATAGAATAAGCATTTCAAATTTTATTACTTATACAAAAAAAAATTGCAAGACGAGAAGCTTATACGCTTATCTACTAGAAAAGAAAAGGAAAATAAATAAATCATATTCAGGTTTGAAGAATGGGAAATACTGTTGGAGCCATCCAAGACAAAGTTTGCATATAGGAGGTGAATCCATGTATAAGGCACACCAAGCAAACACCAGTGACTGCAATCAAGGCCACCCTTGAAATGCTTTTTCATCAATAAATCAAAAATGTGCACCTTTTTTTCTCAACTTTGTTAGCCTCGTGATGTTAAACTATTTCGTTGGTACAACCATTTGTTTATTTTCATCCTAGATATGGTTTTTAAATAATTATAAAAATATTTTTAAATTTTTTTAAAATATTGTCACATTAGCTTGAGGTATAAGTGGCATGTTACATATTAGTATATGATTCCTCCATCAGCCACATCCAATTTGCTCTTTGATCTAATGTACTAGGGCTAGTTTATCCATTTTTTAAGTAAAGGAGAGCAAAATGTAACTGACTCCTAATATAAGGGCCTACATGGTACTTTAATCTAATCCTACTTATCTTTTAATTTCATGTCACTCATATTTTAAAAAAATTAAAAGGCAAATCATCACTTAACAATATATATGGATGGAATTTTTAACGAAATAGTTAATTTGCACTTTTTTCTAACGTCTAAAGGCTAATTTGTTTAGTTTTTAGTATGGAAAAAATGCAATCTACCTCCTAGTGTCAGGGGCCAAAGTGCAAAGCCCATGACCATGGCACAAGATGCACCCCATAGAGGTCTATCAATTAGATGGGAATCATTTAGCCTACGAGAATTGGACCGATTCAAAAAACTATTGGAGAAATCTGTTAGATTGAAGCCTGATTTGCCTGATAATGAAGATATGGCAACATAGGCTATTTTTAGTAAATATGGGAATCATATCTTGTAGATTTAATTTTATATAGTGTATCTTGTAAATCTCATGATTTAAGGGATAGGCTAATCTCATCCGTCGATATAACTTAATCTAGACTGTCAGTTTTGAGGGAGCTCAACTATAAATAGAGAGTCTTCCCCTTACTTGGAAATCATCTATTATAACTTGAATTCTTAAGAGTAATAGAATTCAGAGAGTGTTTACTCAAACACCTATCGTGCATTCTTTTATATGGCTTTCTGTTGTTCTTTTGTTGCTTCTTTGGCATAAATTACTTTCGCTATATAAATTGGTGCCTTGGAGGAATTCTAATGGAATCCTCACTTTTGATGTTTAAGTTGACTTAGGCGAGTTTGGAACAAACGGATCGCCTAAGGCCGCATGGATCGTGAGGCAAAAGATCTAACCCCGTGATAAGTGGTATCAGAGTTATTGGTTACGAAGGCACTGTTAGGATGTCAAAAGAAGTTATCAGTCAGAATGAGCCAATGGAGACACGTGGAAGGGCCAGAAAAGTGAGTTGATTGAGGGACTAGTTGTCAACTTTGCAGGGTCGAGTCTTCACTCTCGAGGAGGCCATGGGGGACGAAAGGAGAGTATTGATAATTTTGATGATAGACTCACTGATGGGTTGTAATCAATGAAAGAGTAGCTCAGGGAATATGTGTAGGATACTATAGATTCCTCGAGAACAAGCTGGTTGGAAAGGATTATGCTCTCGAGACTATGATAACAGCTTTGAAGGATAAGATTTATGAGCTTAAAGGAGAGTTCAAGATTTTCAAGGCTACCTTGGGTAATGGAATGTTGGCTTTGAAGATGAAGCAACAAGTAATGGATGTGATCAAACCAAATCGTTTAAAGGGGCAAGGTCTGCAAGCAAAGTGGACAACTTTTTTGGGCCATAGAGCAATACTTCTGAACATAAGCATCGAGGATGATGCTATTATGGTAAATACTGTTTCTATCTATTTTACTAGCGTTGCTTTGTTATGATGGTGACATAAGTCCACAGATGTGAGACATGGTGGGATGGAGATTGGGACTTAGAAGGAGTTTTAAAAGAATTCAAAGCACAGTTTTACCCCAAGTATGTCAAGAATGAAGCTCAAGCAAAGTTGCAGCCGCTTACGCAACAAAGCACAGTTAGGGAGTATGTGTAAAAGTTCAGTGAACTCATGCTCTAGATTTCTGATTTGAGCAAGAATGAAGCATTTTACTCCTTCACGGATGGGTTGAAACCATGGGCGAAGCAAAAGTTGCAACACCGAGGAGTTCAGGAACTTACCAAAGCCATGATAGTAGCAGAGTCCTTAGTGGAACTTGTTCCGATAAGAGACAAGTTTGAATCTTCCAAGCCCAACGGAAGGGCAATGATGGGAACCATGAGGAAGATGAAAAGGAACATAGTGATGATGACGACGGTATTAGTAGCGACGGTCGTAATGGGAAACCACGAAATGAAAAGTGAAGACCTAATAACCCGGAAGAAAAAAGAAAGTTGATATGATACCTTTGTAAGGAACAGTATATGAAGAATGACTGCCCAAATGTATTTTTGTTTTCGACTATCAAGATGAATGATAAGCCAGGGGTAACGAAGCCTGTTAATAGAAAGACATCGATGGTTAATTCAATGGTGCTCATTTCAAAGAAAAAAAAAGAAATGGCAAGGAAGGGTTGATGTTTGTAGACATCAATATTGCATGTAACATCCTAAAATTAGAATATTATTTTATTATTTGTGTTGGCTTGGGGATGAATTTTGTGTGTTTAGCATAGTTTTGTGAAGGCTTGATTTTATTTAGGAAGCTAGAATAATTCTTAGTATGGTATATTTAATGAAGTGGATTAGGTGAACTTGACACTTAAGTTAATTTAAGTGTTAAATTAAGTACAAGAGGAGTTAGTGGCAAGATGGTTAGGATGCATGAAGTGTTGCTTGAGGGAAGTGGTTCAAGTAGCATGTTTAGCATTGTGAAGACCTTATTTTTATGTATCCTAGCATTAATGGACGGTCAAGCTTGACATATGGAAGGTTGGACTTTCAATTTCTCTTTATGGAAAGTTGAATATAAGTTTAAGGTAAGCTTGTATTTTGGGATAAGAATCTTAAGATTATGGTATGATGAGGGACAAAAGGCATGGATTATGGAGAATGTTTTGGAAACTCTTTTATGGTCTTTAGTTCATGTATGTGGACGGCATTTTGGACTAGGGAGGGCTTGACCGATTTTGATGGAAGCTTTGGTAGGTTAGTAGCTAGTTGGCCATTTTCCTAAGCATTTGAGCATCAATTTCTTTTCTCTCCACAAACACTCCCTATAGCCGAATGTGTCTTAGGCATAAGGTGAGTTTTTGGTGTTAGTTTTGGCCTTCAATATTTGTTTTGGTGTCATAACCGAAAATCCTTTCTAGTTTTTGCAAGTTTCTCCCTAGTGCATCAAAGTGAAACAAAACCGAAACCATCATTGTGCTTGGTCAATCTCTTTTGTTCACAACTCCTTTTCCATTCTTTCATACTTGTTCAACCCACATTTCTTCTACTTTCTCTTGGTCGAAACTTTTTTCTCCCCATTCCTCTTTACTTTCTTTCATTTTTGTTCAAAGCCATAAACATCCCTCTCCCATTGAAATCTCTTTCTTTTTCTTCCTTTTTCCTTTCTCTTTCTCCACTCTAGCCAAATCCTTTTGTTGTTACAAATCAACCATATTGTCAAACTTCCCATACTCTTTTGAATTGTCTTGGCCGAATATCATCAAGGGTAGGATTTCATTTGGTTTTCTTCAATCGGTTTTGGAAGATAGGTAAGTGTTCATGGCCGAATTTTCTATTATTTCTTTTCTCTTTTCTATGCCGTTTTCTTGTGGACTAAGGCTGAACTTTTGGGCATTGTTTGCAAGATTCTAACTATTATTAGGAACCGATCATTCTTATAGGCTCTTTGGGACTTTGGAAGCATTTGATTTAAGCCCTATCTCTAGCAATTAAAAGTTGGTAAGTCAAGTGGTAAGGACTCTTGTCAGCTTCTTCATCTCTTTTGATGGTTGAAAAGCCATAGGCTTTTTGGATTTAGTGGTTTGGCCGAATGGCTTTTGTTTATAATCTAAGTATTGGTGATTGTAGGCAAGGTGATCTAGTGCGGTAGATCGGATCTTCAATTTTAGTACTTGCGTTAGTGTCGTGTGTATCTTACACACTTTATAATTCGAGGATATATTTATATACATATTAACTAAACATGTTATTAAAGTGGGAATCTATGAGATTTTGATAAGATACCTTGATGGGTATGTGCAAGGATTCGGTAAGTCCGCTTTCAATATGATGTTAATATATGTTGATTGATATCATGATCTATTATTTAAATATGTTATATGATCATATCAAAGTATGATGGCATGATTGATACTCTTAATACATTGGTTTGGGAATATGAGTGGAGGGGAAGGATTTGATATCCGTGTCTTTGGACACCGTGAGGTTTGGCACCTCCAAAGATTTGGTATCACATTTGTGTCTTTGGACACCGTAGGTTTGGTACCTCATAGCGACTCGTCCCTGTGGTCTAGCGTCACCGTGGATTGGCCCCACTTTTGAGATATGGGATCGTCGTCAGTGATTTGGTATCACACGTGGGTTGGCCCCACAACTTGATTATTTGTGACTTTGGTCACCAGTGATTTGGTATCACATTATTAGATATCGTGACTTTGGGTCACCAGTGGTTTGGCACCATCAGTGGTTTGGTACCACACGGGGTAGAAAAGGAGTTAAGGATGGCTAGGTTGGGTGCATTATATATTTATATATGTTGCTTGATTATAAATTGTGTAAGAATGTTGCATTAATCGGGGGAAGGATTTATGCACTGAGTCTTGGTGACTCACCTTCTCCCTTATCATTTCAGGTGATTCGTGAGATCGCGGATGAGGAGCCGGATGAACTCGAGGAGGCCATGCAATAAAATTTGATTTTTCATGAACTTCGATTTGGGGTACTTTAATTTATTTTAACTTGGTTTTTTTTATTTTATTTTGGGTTTGTAATAAGGCCTCTTTAATTATGTTTTTGGATTATTTATATGCTTTGGATATGTTTTAAATATGGCTTATAAATTATTTGGTTAATTTAATAATTGAGTCCAAAGTTTTCTAAAATAATAAAAACGCAATGGTTTTAAAATCTTACCATCTGTAATATAAATCGCTTGATAGTAAAATATAGATTAAGCGTTTTCTACAATTTTAATGATTTCCAAATATTAAGTTTCTACATTCAAAATGCAAATGGTTTTCAAAGTAATAATTGAGTTTTCTTAAAATGATATAAATGTTTTCTAACCTATGATTTATCAACTACGTTTTAAAGTTTTATTTATGAAATTACAAAGTAAATTATCGCTTTAAACTTATTATACACCGATTTCTACAAATATAGAATTTTCAAAGAGTTTTTCACAAAATTTAATTGTTATTCGATTCTTTTCAAAATGTTTTCCTCAAGGACATACCGATTCGGTCGTATGTATTGACCGGTTTGGGGTGTTACAAATTGGTATCGAGCCAATTTCAAAAGTTTCACTGTGGGCCCAAGGCCCAAAATGTTTTAAAGTATGGTCTTACAATGTTTTTTGAAAATTATATGATTTGAAAGGTATGGCACCGAGTCTCCGGCACCGATCCGCCCGGGTAAGTACTTCAAATTGTTGATTTTGACGATATGATGATGATGGTATGACTGTATAGTAGTAGGAACTACTCTAGAGACTCAAAACTATAGGTTGGATGTACTCGCGAAACAACCTCTTATTAAAATTATTCATAAAACTGTGTTTTAAAAATAGTGGAATAATGACTAATACATAAAATTTTTAAATCAGCTAAGTCAAGACTTTAGACATGAGCACTCGAGGTCGAGGTCATGTTATGCGTGGACGCGGTAGGGGTAGGATCGCAGTGTCTGAGCCAGTAAGGTTGGGTCAAGGATCCGAGAATGAAGTACCACCACCCCCACCACCAGCGGTTAGAGTTGAGTTTCAGGATCAAACGGGGGACGACGCAGTGTCTCAAGCAATGCCGCGAAGTTCTTGAGAGAGTAACTGGAATAGGTGGAGGTGCGAGAGCTCGAAAATCTGACTGAATGAACTCGAGCCAATAGAGCTGAGATATTTCGAGGTGTTTCGGGTGTAGCTCCCAGTACGGCCGAATATTGGCTAGAGGCGACGGAGCGAATCATGGATGATTTGGACCTGAATGTTAAAGAAAAGCTGAAAGGGATAGTGTCACTTCTTCGAGATTAGTCATATCAGTGGTGGCTCACGGTGAAGAACAGTGCCGCGACAGAAGATCTTACTTGGGACTATTTCAAGGCAGCGTATCAGAAGAAATATATTGGGTCTAGTTACATTGATGCGCAACGTAAGGCATTTCTAAGTTTGGTCTAAGGGAGTAAGTCCGTATCAGAATATGAAGCAGAATTTTTAAGACTGAGCCGATATGCTGGAGGTATCGTGGCTTCGAAGCACGAGCGATGTATTCGGTTCGAGGATGATTTGAGAGATGAGCTGAGGTTGCTGATTGCTCCACATCAGGAGCGAGAGTTTGCTACGTTGGTTGAAAAGACTAAGATTGCTGAGGGAATAAAGGAATCTGCAAGGCAGAGTTACGACAAGAATAAGCATCAGAGAGGTTTTGGATCATCTGAGTCAACCGGTAATTCTCGTAAGAGGTTAGCGTAATGGGCGAATCAATCTGGGAGGCCCGCATTACTAATCGTGGACCAAAGACAAAGGTAATCGATGTGGAAATATCATTGGGGTGAATGTTGGACCGAAAGAAAATAATGTTTCGAGTGTGGCTCGCTGGATCATCGTGTGAGGGATTGTCCACGTAAGCTAGCCAGGAATCACCGAGGGTCAAGGTCGTTTTCGATTCGAGAAGGAGAGACCGTCACCACAGAGAGGTCGTGGTAATGGTAGAGGAAGTAATGGTTCTGGTCAAGCCGCGGATCATCGGGCAGAGGTACAAGTAACACTGAGGCAAGACAGCCTGGTTTGGTGTATGTAGCGAGGCGTCGAGAGGAGGGTGACGCACAAGACGTCATAATCGGTACGTTCTTAATCTTTGGTGTACCATATATACGCTTTGATAGATGTGGGTTCGACGATTCAGTATGTTGCTAGTTGTATAGTAAAGACCATGAACTTAGACTCGAGACTACTTAGGAGATGATGATGAATTAGCTCTCTAGGTCACTCTGCAAGTTAATAAGTCAGATAGAGATGTACCCTAGAACTCCAAGGGTAGTGTTTGTAGTGATCTGATGGAACTACCGTTTGGGGAGTTTGATCTGATTCTTGGGATGGAATGGTTGGTTAAGTACCAGGCAAGTCTGGATTGCGCTGCTAAGCGCATGGTTTTGAAGACAGTTGAGGGTAAAGAAGTGGTCATGATAGGTAATAGAAGAGATTATCTATCTAACGTGGTATCTGCGTTGAAAGCTGTGAAGATGGTCAAGAAGGGCTGTGAGGCATTTGTGGTCCATGTGTGTGCGTTGGAGGCTAAAGAATCTACTGTGGGGAATGTCCGAACTGTAAAGGAATATGCTGACGTATTTTAGAAGAACTTCGGACCGCCTCCGGATCGTGAAGTCGAATTCAAAGATAGATCATATTACTTAACGGCGCTTAATGTCTATAGCTCGTATAGGATGGCAATCAAGGAATTAATGGAATTGAAGGCTCAGATTCAAGAGTTGTTGGATCGAGGTTTCATTCGACCAAGTGTTTCACCTTGGGGAGCGCCGGTACTTTTTGTCAAGAAGAAGGATGGTACGATGCGGATGTGTATTGACTACCGCCAGTTGAATAAGCTGACGATCAAAAACAAGTATCCTTTTCTGAGGATAGATGACTTGTTTGATCAGCTTAAAGGGGCAACGATTTTCTCCAAATTTGATTTAAGATTTGGAAATCACCAGCTAAAGGTGAAAGAGACTGATATCCATAAAACGGTATTTCGCACTCAGTATGGGCACTACGAGTTTCTGGTAATGCCTTTTAGATTGACTAACGCCCCGGCAGCTTTCATGGACATGATGAATCGAGTACTTCAGCAGTTTTTGGATCAGTTTGTTGTAGTATTTATAGAAGATATTTTAGTATACTCTAAGTCAGAGGAGGAGCATGATGCGCATTTGCGAGTAGTGTTGCAGATTCTGAGGGAAAAGCAGCTATATGCCAAATTTAGTAAGTGCGACTTCGCTTAGGAGGTGACTTCCTTGGGTCACGTTGTATCACCGAGGGATTAGAGTGGATCCTCGGAAGATCGAGCGAGGTTGGACCGAAGCCGCCTAAGTCGATGGTCGAGATTCGAGTTTTCTAGGTCTGGCGAGGTATTACCAAGATTTGTCGAGGATTTTCTTTGATAGCAGACCTATGACCAAGTTATTGAGGAAAGGAGTTCCATTTGTGTGGACCGAGAAGCAACAAGAAAGTTTCGACAAGTTAAAGAAGATTCGATCGAAGCTCCAGCTTTAATTCAACCCGAGGCGTGCAAAGAATTCACTTGCCATCGTGATGCATCACATATCGGTTTGGGATGTGTGCTAATGCAGAGAGGGAAGGTAGTGGCTTATGCATCTCGATAGCTGAGACCACATGAAGTTAATTATCCGATGCATGACTTGGAATTAGTCGCAGTGGTTTTCGCTTTGAAGATTTGGAGACACTATTTGTATGCGAGAGAAGTCGATAGTCTACACGCATCACAAGAGTCTTAAGTATCTTTTGACTCGTAAGGATTTAAACTTGAGGCGTAGAGATGGATTGAGTTGTTGAAGGACTACGATCGCTCGATTGAGTATCATCCGCAAGGCTAATGTGGTGGCGACGCGTTGAGTCGTAAGGTTGTATCGCACTTAAGATCGATGTTTGCTCGCCTTAGTTTATACGACGATAGGAGTCTCTTGGCAGAACTGCAAGTCAAGCCGACTTGGTTAGAGCAGATCAAGAAGAAATAGTTAGAGGATGATGGTTTGAATGATTGGAGGTTGCAGGTTCAGAATGGTGGTTTAGAGAATTATAGTTTGTCCAGTTGATGGAGTGTTGTGTTTTCAAGGGAGAGCTTGTATGCCGAAAGATGTTGAGTTGAGGCAAAGGATTCTTCGGACGCACATAGTAGCCCATATGCTATGCATCCTGGAGGTAGCAAGATGTATCGGGATTTAAGAGAGCAATTTTGGTGGCCGTGTCAAGCGGGAGGTAACTGAGTTTGTGGGTAAATGTCTAACGTGTCATCGTGTCAAAGTCGAGATCAATTACCGTCTGGATTACTTCAAATGCAGAAGATTCCACAAAGGAAGTGGGAAAGGATCACTATGGACTTTGTCGTGGATTACCTCTACGCCTAGTAAGAAGGACTCGCTTGGGTGATTGTGGATCGTCTGACTAAGTCACTTATTTCATTCCTAAGGGTGGATTACTCACTTCATAAGTTAGCTAAGTTGTATGTGGCGGAGATAGTGAGGTTGCGGTGTACCGTTGTCGATCATCTCGCATGAGATCCTAGATTTACGTCAAGGTTTTGGAGAGCGTTACATCGGGCTTTGGGTACGCAGCTTGGATTTTAGTACGGATTTCATCCACAATCGACGACGGCAATCGAAAAGAGTTATTCAGATCTTAGAGGATACGTTGAGAGGATGTGTTTTGGACTTCGAGGCGGTGGGAAGAGTTTTTACCATTAGTTGAGTTCGTGATACAACAATAGTTATCGTGCAAGCATTAAGATAGCACCATATGAGGCGTTGTATGGTAGAAGGTGTCGACACCTACATGCTCGATGAGTTGGGTGAGGTCAAATGTTAGGACCGAGTTGGTTGCGAGACCGAGGATAAGGTTAAGATGATTCAAGCTCGTCTCAAGGAAGCTTCTGATAGGCGTAAATCATATGTCGATCTCAAGCGGAGGATATAGAGTTTACCGTGGGTGACCGTGTCTTTTTGAAGGTCTCGCCATGGAAGAAAGTGTTAAGATTTGGGAGAAAAGGCAAGTTGAGTCCAAGGTTCATTAATGTGTATAACGTGTTGAGACGAGTGGGACCAGAGCCTATCACCGAATTGCCAGCAGAGTGAAGTTAGATTCACGATGTGTTCCATGTCTCTATGCTTAGACGCCATCGCTCGATCCATCGTATGTTGTGTCGGTGGAGGAATTAGAGGTGAGTCCAGATTTGATAAAGGAAGAAGAACCAAAGGATTCTAGATCGAGACGTGAAAGTTTTATGTAAGAAGTCGGTTCCTTTAGTGAAGGTCTTATGGCGGAACCATGGCGTAGAAGAAGCTACGTGGAACCAAGGATGTTATGAGACGAAAGCACTCTCAACTCTTTTGATCGTGTAATTTCGAGGACTAAATTTTCTTAAGGGGTGGAATTGTAACATCCTAAAATTAGAATATTATTTTATTATTTGTGTTGGCTTGGGTATGAATTTTGTGTGTTTAGCATAGTTTTGTGAAGGCTTGAGTTTATTTAGGAAGCTAGAATAATTCTTAGTATGGTATATTTAATAAAGTGGATTAGGTGAACTTGACACTTAAGTTAATTTAAGTGTTAAATTAAGCACAAGAGGAGTTAGTGGCAAGATGGTTAGGATGCATGAAGTGTTGCTTGAGGGAAGTGGTTCAAGTAGCATGTTTAGCATTTTGAAGACTTTATTTTTATGTATCCTAGCATTAATGGACGGTCAAGCTTGACATATGGAAGGTTGGACTTTCAATTTCTCTTTATGGCAAGTTGAATATTAGTTTAAGGTAAGCTTGTATTTTGGGATAAGAATCTTAAGATTATGGTATGATGAGGGACAAAAGACATGGATTATAGAGAATGTTTTGGAAACTCTTTATGGTCTTTAGTTCATGTATGTGGACGGCATTTTGGACTAGGGGAGGGCTTGACCGATTTTTGATGGAAGCTTTGGTAGGTTAGTAGCTAGTTGGCCATTTTTCCTAAGCATTTGAGCATCAATTTCTTTTCTCTCCACAAACACTCCCTATAGCCAAATGTGTCTTGGGCATAAGGTGAGTTTTTGGTGTTAGTTTTGGCCTTCAATATTTGTTTTGGTGTCATAACTAAAAATCCTTTCTAGTTTTTGCAAGTTTCTCCCTAGTGCATTAAAGTGAAACAAAAACCGAAACCATCATTGTGCTTGGCTGAATCTCTTTTGTTCACAACTTCTTTTTCATTCTTTCATACTTGTTCAACCCACATTTCTTCTACTTTCTCTTGGCCGAAACTTCCTTCTCCCCATTCCTCTTTACTTTCTTTCATTTTTGTTCAAAGCCATAAACATCCCTCTCCCATTGAAATCTCTTTCTTTTTCTTCCTTTTTCCTTTCTCTTTCTCCACTCTAGCCGAATCCTTTTTGTTGTTACAAATCAACCATATTGCCGAAACTTCCCATACTCTTTTTGAATTGTCTTGGCCGAATATCATCAAGGGTAGGATTTCATTTGGTTTTCTTCAATCGGTTTTGGAAGATAGGTAAGTGTTCATGGCCGAATTTCCTATTATTTCTTTTCTCTTTTCTATGCCGTTTTCTTGTGGACTAAGGCCGAACTTTTGGGCATTGTTTGCAAGATTCTAACTATTATTAGGAACCGATCATTTTTATAGGCTCTTTGGGACTTTGGAAGTATTTGATTTAAGCCCTATCTCTCTAGCAATCAAAAGTTGGTAAGTCAAGTGGTAAGGACTCTTGTCGGTTCATCATCTCTTTTGATGGTTGAAAAGCCATAGGCTTTTGGGATTTAGTGGTTTGGCCGAATGGCTTTTGTTTATAATCTAAGTATTGGTGATTGTAGGGCAAGGTGATCTAGTGCAGAGATCGGATCTTCTGATTTTAGTACTTGCGTTAGTGTCGTGTGTGTATCTTACACACTTTATAATTCGAGTTATATATTTATATACATATTAACTAAACATGTTATTAAAGTGGGAATCTATGAGATTTTTGATAAGATACCTTGATGGGTATGTGCAAGGATTCGGTAAGTTCGTTTCAATATGATGTTAATATATGTTGATTGATATCATGATCTATTATTTAAATATGTTATATGATCATATCAAAGTATGATGGCATGATTGATACTCTTAATACATTGGTTTGGGAATATGAGTGGAGGGCGAAGGATTTGATATCCGTGTCTTTGGACACCGAGGTTTGGCACCTCCAAAGGATTTGGTATCACATTTGTGTCTTTGGACACCAGAGGTTTGGTACCTCATAGTGACTCGTCCCTATGGTCTAGCATCACCGTGGGTTGCCCCCACTTTTGAGATATGGGATCGCCGCCATGATTTGGTATCACACGGGGTTGGCCCCATAACTTGATTATTCGTGACTTTGGTCACCAGTGATTTGGTATCACATTATTGGATATCGTGACTTTGGGTCACCAGTGGTTTGGCACCACCAGGTGGTTTGGTACCACACGGGTAGAAAAGGAGTTAAGGATGGCTAGGTTGGGTGCATTATATATTTATATATGTTGCTTGATTATAAATTGTGTAAGAATGTTGCATTAATCGGGGGAAGGATTTATGCACTGAGTCTTGGTGACTTACCTTCTCCCTTATCATTTCAGGTGATTCGTGAGATCGCGGATGAGGAGCCGGATGAACTCGAGGAGGCCATGCAATAAAATTTGATTTTTCATGAACTTCGATTTGGGGTACTTTAATTTATTTTAATTTGTTTTTTTTTGTTTTATTTTGGGTTTGTAATAAGGCCTCTTTAATTATGTTTTTGGATTATTTATATGCTTTGAATATGTTTTAAATATGGCTTATAAATTATTTGGTTAATTTAATAATTGGGTCCAAAGTTTTCTAAAATAATAAAAACGCAATGGTTTTAAAATCTTACCATCGGGTAATATAAATCGCTTGATAGTAAAATATAGATTAAGTGTTTTCTACAATTTTAATGATTTCCAAATATTAAGTTTCTACATTCAAAATGCAAATGGTTTTCAAAGTAATAATTCGAGTTTTCTTAAAATGATATAAATGTTTTCTAACCTATGATTTATCAACTACGTTTTAAAGTTTTATTTATGAAATTACAAAGTACATTATCAGTTTAAACTTATTATACACTGATTTCTACAAATATAGAATTTTCAAAGAGTTTTTCACAAAAATTTAATTGTTATTTGATTCTTTTCAAAATGTTTTCCTCAAGGACATACCGTTCTTCGGTCGTGCGTGATTGGTAGGGTTTGGGGTGTTACATTGCATGTCAGAAGAGGAGTCCTCTTGTTGATACAAGAGCATTGGGCTTGTTCATATCAGAAAAAGCTACGAAAAAACTTGGTCTCTCGATTTAAAAATTGAATAAGAAGATCAATATGGTAAATTACTAAGAGGCCCCAATTGTGGGAGTAGTTTGTAATATGGAGCTATAAATCGACGAATAGAAAGGAAATGAAAATTTTGAGGTAATCTAATTAGATGATTACAATTATGTGATTGGCTTAAACTTCCTTGATAAGATTCAGGCAGTTTAATATCCATGGGCCGATCAAATTCATATTGTCACTAGTTTGTTATCAAAAATTATTGTGTCAGTGCATCGAGATATGAAGGTTGGAGCAAAGGTGTTGTTGTCAATCCAACTAGTCGAGGAAGTTTTGTATGGGAAGAATATCGACTCGATAGAGTGGAATGTTACGAAAGCCCCTTCGAAAGTATTAGTGGTGTATAAGATCGATATGAAGCTTGCAGAGTCGACTGTGGAACTGGCACCTTTAGAAAATGTGGGTTAGGCATCGAGCTTCAAGGAAAAAGAAGCGATGCAAAAACAGTCGAGACGAGTAAATGCTACGAGTAAGGTACATTGCGAATACTTTGATAGTGTTTTGAATTCTGACTTGTTGGCTTGGTAAGATCATAGGGCCCTTTCAAAGTTCTTAAACAATGAGGCCGAGGGGCTGTGGGCGATACGAAGCCAAAGTGTGAGAATCAAGGGGATTCCAAAGTAAGGAAGTCAAAATTGGGGCAAGTTAGAGCAAAGACTTCTTGCCAACGAGATGTACCAACAAGTGCAATGGTTCAAGTTAAGAGGCGACGGAAGCGAGAAAAGGTTCCGAAGGAAAGGACAACCCGGTCGGAAGATGAGTAAGTAAGAAGCCAAGGTAACGAGAGAGTTCCAAGGTGAATATAGTTAGTACCATTCTGAAAGCACAACGAGGGCATTACGAGAATGGGTGGGGAAGAATATCACGGGCCAAAGTGCAAAGCCCGTGAACATGGCATAAGATGTACCCCATAGAGGTCTATCAATTAGATGAGAATCATTTAGCCTACGACAACTCACCCGATTCAAAGAACTGCTGGAGAAGCTTGTCAAATTGAAGTCTGGTTGGCCCGATAATGAAGATATGGAAACATAGGCTATTTTTAGTAAATATGGGAATCATATCGTGTAGATTTGATTTGATATGGTGTATCTTGTAAATCCCATGACTTAAGGGATAGGCTAATATCGTCCATTGATGTAACTTAATCTAGGTAGTCGATTTTGAAGGAGCTCAACTATAAATAGAGAACTTCCCCCTCACTTGTAAATCATCCATTCTAACTTGAATTCTTAAAAGTAATAGAATTCTTAGAGTATTTACTTAATCACCTCTCGTGTGTTTTTTTTTTTGGCTTTCTGTTGTTCTTTTGTGGCTTCTTTGGCATAAACTACTTCCGCTATACAAATTGGAGCCTTGGAGGAATTCTAAAGGGATCCTCACTTTTGGTGTTTAGGCTAACTTAGGTGAGTTTGGAACGAACGGATCACCTAAAGCCACACGGATCGAAGACGAAAGATCTAGCCTTGTGACACTAGTACAAAGGCCTCAATGGTACTTTTAAGGTTCATTTGGTAATGCGTTTAGGTTGGAAAAGTGCTTTTTAATCTCCAAAAGTAATGCCAAACACTTGGCTTTTGGGGTTATGTTGGAATCTAAAGTTGTTAATTGCTTGAACAGCCTAAGTCGAATGGAAGTGCCTGATGGCAGTGGCCACTACAGCTAGCACTACAAAAATTGTGTAAACAAAATAATAAATAACATAAGGGTTTGTTTACAGTTCAATTTTCCTACGTTTGCAGAGCCTAGTTTAGTAAGTAATTCAACTATCTTTAATCCATAATACAACATGTGACTAATACTTTATCACTCCCTAAGTATAGAGACCTCTCCTTTATACCTAAAGACTAGAACACTCACATCTAAATTCTCTCCCTGAGAATATAATTTGTAAACATGATTGGTTTACACTTCAATTGCACTCATATAATAAGTTCTTTAACAAACAACTAAAATGCTCTCATGCAATACCTATACAAGTTTCATAATATATAGAGGTTTTGAGACATGCTAACATACTAAAGATTGGTTAAAATAAAACCCCTTAAAATCAGCAACTACAAAATAACAAAATTAATATGCTAATAAAGTTCAATAAAATGTGATATGATGGAGATTTAGTCTTCAACGTAAATTCTAACTTAATCCTGCAATAGCCTATTTTTAAGTCAAATCAGAATAGTAGTTTTGAGACCATAAATTTGAGGTTAAAATATTATTTTATTATTTTACTATTGTTTACAGCATGATAGAATTATTGTGTGAAAATTTTGTAAAGAAATTTTACCGTTTAAATGCTTAATTCGATAAAAAGGACTAAATCGTGTAAAGCGAAAACCTATGTTCCATTAGTTTAATGTGCCTAATAGCTATGCTTTGTTAAATTAGAGGTCCTTATGTTGTAATTTGACCATGATTAAGGTTTGTGGACATTTATGTCCATGAATTATATGATATATTAATGTTTTATAATAAGGTTATATTGGTAATTTAGTTAATAAAGTTTAATTTAATAAAACAAAACCAAATTTTTTTTATTTTCATTCATCTCTAGCCGAAAATTAGAAATAAAAGAAGCCAAAATAGGGTTCATCATTCAGCATTGATAAATTCTTCAATTAAGGTATGATTTTTACGTTTTTGAGATCGTTACTTTGTATTCTAGATAGCTTGTACCCTAAATTTTGTAATTTTTGAAGATTTAACATGTTCCTATTGTTGAATACTTGAGTTATTTGATGTTTAATGATAGATTATGGAAGCTTGATGATAGTTAAACTAGTTTTGTAAAGTGATTTTTGACAAAAATGCAAAATAGGGATTAAATTGTGAAATTATAAAATAAGGTGGTTAAAAGTGAAATAATGAAAGATATGGGCTGCTAGGAGTCCCTATGAAATTCAGTTAGGCATGGGTAGGTACTAAATTGCATGAATTTGCAATTTTATGTTATAAGGACTAAATTGTAAAAATTGAAAAGTATAGAGTCAAATGTGTAAATTTTCCAAAATATGAATTATGGACTAAATTGAATAGATTGAATATTGAATGTATTGAATTTGATAATATATAGATCATTATAAGTTGAGATCGAGTTTAGATCAGGGAAAAGGAAATATTGACGAATAGCCGATAGTTTTTATCCAAGCAATATGAGGTAAGTTTGTATAATTAGAATCAAACTTTTAAATACTTGTAATATGAATGCTCTATTGATATAATCTATTGGTTACTAAGCCCCGTTTGAACTGTATGAATTCATAGGATACGAGTGACATGTCACTAGGGTTACTACTTTGGTTGAGCTCCTGTATTTGTTGCGGACTCACCATAGCTCATATGAGCTTACCAATATATCAGCTTGTATGAGCTTACTGTTCAGCTCGTCAGAGCTTACAGTTTCAGCTCAATTGAGCTTACTATTCATCAGCTAAGGAGGAGCTTACTGATCATGGCTCGAAAGAGCATAAATGATAATGAATTGATGGATTACTGATGTCTATTACTCGAGTATCCTTTGGAGTTCTAATATGTTCAACGGGCATAAATTATGTTTATACGGATGAGTATTGTTATTGAATGGATTATTGGTTATATAATGAAGAAGGAAATGTTGAATTCTAGTTATATTGATTATTGAATTGTGATAATGGATGATTTCATGTATTAACATGTCTAACCTATGGATGAATGCTTGTGATAGGCATTTGAAAATTGTATAGAGTTTACTTTAGATATCAAGCTTACTAAGCTATCAAGCTTACTTTGTTTCTTTTTCTATGTTTTATAGATGTTTGTTAGCTCACTTGTTTCGGACAGGTCGGAGTTGGTCATCACACTATCCAATTTTCGATTGGTACTTTTGAACTTGTGGATATATGTAAATATGGCATGTATAGGCTAGTTTAAAAGATGTTAGTTATGTTACTTGATATCATGATTTTGGCATGTTTTTGTGTATAAGTTAAGCCATGTGATTTGGCTTATTTTGGTACTATGTTTTGATTATGTATAAGTGTGCAATTATGGTATGTTTTGGGCAAGGAATTGATGGAATGAAAATGTGCAAAAGATATCTTGTTATGTAGTTGATATATGAATGGATTATGCATAATGTTAATTAGACATTTGAGTACTAAGTTGAATTGGTATAATATAGGTATGAAATGTTATGGAATGATTGCTTACTAGGTTATGAAATGTTACCATTTATGCTTATGTTTGCTTGTGAAAATAGGGTGGCAAAATGGCTTTGCAAATAGCCTATTCTTGTCTACACGGACATGTGTCTCAACCATGTGTGACACATGGTCATGTTACACAGCTGTGTGTCCCTCGTGTTGAAATGGAACTGAAGTCAATATGCTCCACACGGCCTCACACACGGGCGTGTGACCGGCTGTGTGGTACAAGTCAGTATATCCCCCTAAATGGCACATGGCCTAGCACACGAGCATGTGACTTGGCCGTGTTGATAAGTCAGTACACCCTACAATTTGGCACGGCCTGACACACGGGCATGTGTGGCCATTTCGAAGGGCACACGGGCTAGACACTCAGGCGTGTGGTTGGCCGTGTGACCCAAGTCAGTATCCTCTCCAGTTTTCACACGGCCTAGCACACAGGCGTGTCCTTAGCCATGTGATGCAAGTCAGTATGTATGCCCTGTTTCCACACTGGCGTATCTATTAGCCGTATGAGGCACGCGATCTGTTCATACGGATGTGTAACCTTTATTAGAAAAATTTTGTACTTTTTCTCAAATTGATTATATGTTACCGATTTAGTCCTAAATACATGAATTAAGCTTTGTATGCTCAATTTAAATACATATTGAATGTGAATGAATGATATTTATTGAAATAAGATTATATTTGATAAATGATTGTTCTGAACTGAGTTACTAGTCCGATAATGCCTCTTAACCTATTCCAACAACGGTTACGGGTTAGAGTGTTACAAATCTCGAACGATTCTCCATAATCCAAGGGTTGTAATTGTTCAATCTGATCCAACTAATCTTCACAAGGCAACAAATTGATTTCCAAAGTTGGGCCTTCTATTGAGTGCCACTTAGAATCCTGCTCTACAACTTGTTTCAACAAGTTAAAAGTGTGGTGAAAAAGTGCTTTCCCACCTTAATGCAAAAGTTGAGATTTAATTGCTTTAGCTTTTGGTTTTTGCCGTTTTGGAATGCAAATTATCAAAATACTTTTATTTGTATTAATTATTTAAAATGTATTTACAAATTTTGGATTTATTTTTATTTTTGTATCATTATATTAAATAATTTAAATATTAATTATAAATATCATTATATTAAATTATTGAAATATTATTTATTATATTTAAAAATTGAAAATATTTCATGTACAATTAAATTTAAAATATTTTATTAATTATTAAAATTATATTTATATATAATTATATTAAATTATTTAAACATTATCTAAATTTTTTAAAATTTTCAACCTCATTTTTAAATCCGCATTTTAACTTTCCATCCCAATTTTCAACACTAATGCCAAACATTTTAAATTAACAAATTATATTTTTTTTCACAACAAAAGGCACTTCTTTTCAAACCAAGTTGAGGAATAGCAGGACAAGGGTGGTTGGGATATTTATATAAAGTAGACATTTTTAAACAAAGGTGGTTGAGATATTTATATAAAGTAAACATTTTTAAAGTAGATCTGGCTCATATGAATTGGGCTTATTTTGAAAATGGTGTTTTAAATTCAAGCTAATTTTGATCATCCATATTAACATTTCAAAAAAGTAAAATACGTTAAATGTTGAATTTGCATTAGATATTACAATTATTTAAGTTTATTTTTTATCTGTAATTAGTTAACATTATTTTCTTACCAAATTAATATTTAGATAATACGTTATATTAACTTACCAAATTAAACTAAAAAGTTACCAAATATTTTATAACCAAATTAATTTTATATACTACTTTGTATTAGCTTATCAAAATAAACTAAAAATATTATCAACTTTAATATAAAAATTTATAAACTATATAAAAGAAATCAAGTTAAAAAACTTTAGAAAATTTTTGAGGGCCAAACACAAATTGTTAGTTTTTTAGACATTAATTATAGTATTAAAATAATAATTTTAAAATTTTGAAAGACTAGAATGAATATTTTCAAAATTTAAGGAGACGTCCTTCCAACTCCTCTATATCCGCCTCTAGAAATATAGTCTTTATACAATAAATCAAAGATCAAATTAGTCTTTCTGATAAAGATTTTATTCATTTTAATTATTAAAATTGAACTTTATATATTAGTGTGAGATACACGTAACATATCACGTATATCTATTATTCTATCTCTCAATGAGATGAGGTGGCAAGTGAGAATTGGGATGGATGCATGTTGGATATTTATGTAATTGTAGACCTTATTGAACAAATCAGAACTGTAAGATATGGATATGAATCAGCATCTATCAAATCATAGTACTAAACAAAGAAATGGGGGAATGTTAAAAATGCCCTCAGGCACATGTTTACCTGAATCAGCCCAACGAAGAGACAAAGCTGGACAGTAAGAATGCTAAAGCGACATGAATCATTAATAATCGGTCCAATCAATCACAGTACCATGACATGTATTAGGAATCGTAAAAATATCAACAAAATATTTTATATAATTAATATCTCAATAAATTCATAATATAGTTCCACCTGAAATATCAAATTCATCAATATTTCTATCATATTAAATTAATAATATTTAATATCTTCATTTTATTTTTATATATTTAAATTTATTATAGTTTTTAAAAATATTTATGTATTTTATATTTCTTTATTTTTAAATATTAAAATCAAATTAAGATGAATCTATATTATTGAAGGTTAATTTAAAAGAAGAAAATAACTAAATTAACACAATACATAAAATTTGAGAGTTAAATTTACTATTATACTAATTTTTAAACTACTACCTCATTCTTCAATCCAACATTTAAAAATATTTAATAGAAATGAACCAACAAATATGATTAATTGGATGACTATTTTAAAATTTAAAATTAGGTTAAAAAATAAATTTTAAGTTAACCTATAATGTAGTTTAATTTTAATTATTTTGTGAATTCAATTCAAATTTTAAAAGAATTTTAAAATTTTATATTTTGAGTTAAGTTATTTAGTTGGGTAATTTCTTTTTAGGTTTTGAGTGTGTTGAATTAGTAATTTAATATAAATATAAACATATATAATTACTATTTAACATATATAAGTAGTATAATATTCTCTATAATATAATAGATATTCGAGCCAAGCCGGATCAAGCTCAAGTCAAAAATATATTGCCCAGGATTCAACTCATATAAAAAAATAAATCTTAATTTTTACTCAAATCCATTTTCCAATCCACATATTTTATCCAAACCTTTTCATTTTTTAAATGGACTTTCAAGTATGAACACATAATTCAACCCATGAACAGTCCTAGATAGCTTTGGTTTTCACTAATATCAAACCTGCTAATTTGAAGTCCTGCTACTAATTGCATCCCATCTCGCTAACTTCATCCAGCTTGACTCAATCCTGCTGGCTTTAATCCTGTAAGCTTCAGATCCCATAACTTTTCATTTATATTATTAGATTCCTACTAAAAAAGAGATTAAATTTCTTCAACTCTTTAAATAAATTCAATTCAAACACTTCTATTATGTTGAATAATATATAATCATAATTCCCTTTATATATGAGGCATGAACAAAAATATATATCATTCCTAAATATATAGTTTCTTTTCTCATATTTGATTGAATTCTATAAGTATATATATATATATATTCCCAAGACCTTGGAAGTGTTTTATTTTCTTTTCTTTTTTTTTTAATAAAGTGAATTTATCTATTTTTTAAAAATCAGAAGTTGTTTTCAACACAGCCTCAACTTTGCGGGCCGCTACATTCAAATGTCCAACTTTGAATCTAACTAACTTCGATCCCACTAGCTTTAATCCTGTTAGCTTATATGGATGGATATTGTTGCGATTTCGTAACTCAATCAAAGTCTACAATGGATGGCTAAATATGCAAGCTTCAATAACAAATCCTACTGTCAGTTTAGCATGATTAATTCCCAGGCTCTAAACAAAAGCTAGAAAGTAGACTGCAGTTTACCTCCTCCTGCGCTTCCTCTTCAAGCTAGGCATTGCGCTTAGACCACTGATGAATGCTGTTCCAACATCACTTGTCTCCCGAAGTGATGCACTTTCGTTGGAATCATCTTTATTTGCAGCATTCTGATGGTTTAGATTCAGAGCATCATTTGCTTCATTAGGTGTCTTCCCTCCATTTTGAAGTTTATCCAGTAGTGATCCTTCAACATTGACAGATGGTTCAGCTGAATCAATGTTATCGTCAGCTTTGTCCGTAAAAGCAAAGCAGTTTGAAGACTCAGTTGCTTGTACAGGATCTTGGTAGTTACCGGCATCTGGGTTATCGATTGTCTCACTTTCTTCCATGCAAAATCCACCTCCCATTTTGAGGTAATCATTGGCTGATCCGGTTTCAGAAAAGGGATTGACGTCTTGGCTTGTATCAGGTTGATCAATGCCTCCTTCCATGCAAAATCCACCTCCCATTTTCAGGTAATCATAAGTTGGTTCAGTTTCAAGATCAACATCTTGGTTAGCATCGGGTAGATCAGTTCCTCTCTCGTCCATACAAAATCCGCCTCCTGTTTCAAGATAGTCTCCATCGATGTTGTCAAGAGAAGGCTCTCTAGCTTCACACTGAACCTTTTCCTTTACATCTTCACCAGCTTCTTCCTCCATTGCATCTTCACTAGAGGATTCTTTATGGCTCAAGCCACCCTCGTCTTCTAGGTCATTCACAGTGTAATTCACAGGGTTTCGAGTACGCATGGACTGAAGAAATGAAGAGTGTTGAAGCAAATCATTATATCCCAAAAATGAATTCAATTGGAGTTCTTTTCAGGAGCAATTAAACCAAGAAAATGAAAATAGCTTACCCTTCGCACTTCCCGTGGCTGATCTAACTTCTCCCCATCAGCTTCCTGGTTATCATTGCCGCTATCACCACCAGAAGAGCTGGTTTGACACAGCTGAAAACCAGAACTTCCTTTATGCCTTCTTCCTTCACCACCACCTCTACCTCTTCCATTCCCAGCTGATTGTTTGTTGGTTTTACACCTGCGCAATGTCTGCAGTTGTGGTTCTGGAGTTCTCATCTCAAATGAAACATCCTTTCCAGAGTTCTGTCGTTTCCTTGATGTCTTAGGCACTGATTTGCCAGTGGATTTACTCTGACATCGAGAAGCAATGTCCTCTTTCCTGTTTGAAGGTTCCCCTGATTTATCATCTCCACTTTGAACTGGGCTAACTCTTCTCTTTTTCCTACTTTTAGAAACTTGTTGCATGCCATCATCTATCAACTCCGAGGATTGGTTTCCAGTGATTCCTTTAACAGCTTTCTTAATTCTCTTGCTACGTATTTTAGCAAATCTTTCATTGAAAGTGTAAAAGGCTTCCATTCGCAATTGAGTCTTCATTAAACAAGTAAAAAATTGTATCAGGAATTTCATCTACGAGAAGTCCTTGAATTAAAAAAAATAAAAATAAAAATAAAAATAAACAGTCACCAGAACTATTCGTGACTCTTTACTTGGTGCAGCTGCAAATGCTTTTCAGTGAATCATGTTGACATCATGTACATATGAGAAAGAGAAATAATCTAACCTCTCGTTTTTCGTACTCTCTTAAAACAGGCAGTAGCAACTCATCCGATTTCTGACTACCCCATCCAAACTTCTCCCAGCACAGTCTGCATGCAATCGAAGCGAATCAGAAAACAACTACCACATGCTTTCATATCCACATGGCAGACTCCAGTAAGAACCAAAAAGGTGTTTATATTAGAATTGTTCTCATAATGTTTGCTAAAAAACAGCACTTCAAACATACTTTAAGGGCATATTTTTAAAAGATAATATCAAACTGTAAGGTAACTCACTTGCGAAGAACAAAAAGATCTGGCCTTCCCCATGTGAATGGTTCAGTTGACTTATCTACTTGTGGCAAAGAATATGCAGAAATAACTGCTTCACTTGGGAATGATGAGGGTATGTGCCAGTTTTTGCTCACATTTCTCTGTTAATTATAGAATAATAAATTCATAAAACACAGAAAGAAGAATGATAATTTTGTGATAAAGCAATAGAAAATAATGAGGAAACAAGGTATTCACATGCTTATCCATGAAAATCTGCTTTATATCATCGATACCATCTGTAGACTGCATGTTCTTGTCAGCTTGAAAACTGTTCTGGTCAAGTGAAGACGCTCCATTGTTGCTTTCAGATCCTCCCGTGCTGGTTTTTGTACTATTTACATCTTTTTCTGTGGATTTTGGCCCTCTTTTCCATGCACTAGATCCTTCTTGCACATTGAGCTTCCCCAAGATAGTAGGATCTGGGGACTCAATCCACTCCCGGAATTTATGAAGTCCATCTTCTTCTGGGAATGCATTCACTACCTCAATAGCATTAACAATACCAATTCCACTGCAATTTAATGTACATCAGTGAGCGGACTATCAATGCAGAAGATCATCAAAGTAAGAACTAAATAATGACAATAAATGCAACAAATAAAAACATAAACAATTCCAAAAGAAGCAGATCTAGGAAAAGTGTTGGGAATGAAAAGGTAAAATTGTATTTCTTTTAATTCATGAATTCAGTAGAGTCAAAATGCCTCCATTATTCACCTAACCCCTTCAGTGTAGTCACTCCCAAGAAGCAATGCCATTCGCATTAACTTTTCCCTTGTCAAACCAAGTTCCTTCTCAATGTCCTGGACCAAGAGAAAGAGCACAAGAGAAACAAGTTAAACCAAAAAAAAAAGAGGAAAAGGCAGGGGGGAGGGGGGAGAAGAAAAGAAACCTAATAAACACACAAGCACTGAACTCAGACCCTAATAATGCAAAAAAGGTCAACAGTGAATGATCTTTCCAGGAAAAGAAAATAAAAATAAGAAAAAGAAACATCATCACAACAAGGCAAAAGATGCCCAGATTGTATACGTGATAAAGAAGCCAGAAGGCCAAGGAAAAAGGAATAGGAAATGACACATGAAATTACTGCATTAGAAAGATCCTAGGAAAACCATCAAAACCTTCGAAAAGTCCAAATCCACCCAACTGAATAGAACCTTTTCACTGTTATGAAGCCCCCCAAAAAAAAAAAAAGGTGTATAAAATTAATCTTACTCTATGAAAGAGTTACTTAAAATGAAAAGTAATTGAGGTACAAGAAGAAAATAGGAACTGCTCGATAGCTTTGTCGAATCCTGACCTGCATAAAGTAAGTCTCCACATATTTCCTATCATCAAATATATTCTTGTAAACACTTCGTGCCCCAAACAAGAATACATCAGAATCATCAGTGACAACACCATCAACAAGGTTTGTTAGCTCCATATAAGCGCATTGAGCTTCTGCCTCCATCGGTGCAATAATGTAGGGTAAGCCAAACATTTGCAGCAGTTCCTGCAGAGCATTATGTCACCAAATATTAGGCAGAGAGCAACTAATATTCAAATACACCTAAATCTCTCAATAAGAACCACATCAAGTGAGTTACAGTTTTCATGTCTGTTCTCTACCATGTAATATCCCTTTCGTTAAGCAGCTAGCACACTAGAAATTACATTATAAGAAGAAAACTAACCAAACATGAGGGGCAGCGCACATTAATTCCAACTTTCAAGTAGCATGTCTCATGGATTTTTATGTGCAAACGAAATGTTCAGAAATACATAATCATTAACTTTTTTGCCTAAGACCCTTTCCACAGTATTATAGACTTCAAATGCTATCTTATCAAATATTTGGCTTCCACAACATGTTTGTAATGACTCCATAATCCATAAAGATAAATAACAAGCCCATGCAAGAGATCTGTTGATCATGAAAATGGATGTTCTAAAATGTAAACGGAAATTCAGAACAAACACCTGACACTCTGCGAACATTTCACTACTGACAGATTCTGCATTACGTTCAAGCTTCCTCTGCTCATCTACCATATTGATACATTCCTGATCTAGAATTAGCAGCTCCTCATCCAAGCTAGCCTTTGAGAACTTAATTTCTTCATTATCATTGCCCTTAATGGTAGACATGTCTGTATGCTGCTCTGCTTTGTTGACACAATTTTCATAAGTTATATCCCCTGACAGTTCTTGCTCAATGTGAAGATCAAATATTACTTTATTCGCAGATGACTGCACCGTGGGAATGGATAAGTCAACTGTGTCAACTGATTGCTGCGATGGTTTAGCTTCAAAATCAATTTTCTTATCTTGATCCAGAATTTCAGCTTCAACACTACTTTTATTGTCACTGACCAGGTTAGATGGTTCATCTTCAGAACCAGTTTTCTTATCATGTGCTGCATCAAAACTACGAGAATTATCCTTAAACCAACTGTCAGAGATGGTAAACAACCCATCAACCTCCTCAGAAACATCCAAGTGTTTCCCTGTAGGAAAATCGACCTCCTTTTCCAGTGTTGCAACAAATTCTGCAGTTTCATTGTGCCTTGATTGCTCAGAATGAGAACCATCAGATCTTTCAGAAAATTTACTCAACATTGTCATGTTTTTATCAGAATTATGTACAGATGATGGCCTCTCAGGAGAATTTAAGGTTTCTGATATACTTGGTTCATTCACAGTACATGGCTTCTGGGGTCTATCTAAATTTTCACAAGACTTATTCTGCCAATTAACAGCATCCCCTGGAAAACTACTTGCACCTGTATCACCTTTCTCATGCAGGGATTCAAAATCATCATCCAAGTTTTCTCCTAAGTTTTTTGATTCAATAACATCAGAAGGAAAAGAATTAGATTTTTCAACACCTACATCTGTTAGACTTCTCCTTATTGCCTCCTGTAGATCAGACTCCTCTTCCCAGCACCCTTTAGAGAGCATTCTACCTGATTCAACAGGTCCAGAGGAACTCTTGGGAGCATCAGAAGGCTCTTCCTCCCATTCCACTTCACTATCATCAGTAATATTGCTTTCCTTATTCACAAGATTATGTTCAGCATTCATACCAGGAGTAACACCATCCCATTTTCCTTCAACCACTCCTTCCTCCCACTCAAAATCTGAATCAGAACCTGAAGCCTGCTTTCTCAAAGATTTTTCCTCAGGAGAAGGTAGTGTTACAGGATCACCCGCTGCTAAGCGTGCAAAAATATCATCATCATCATCAAAATACTCCGTCTTTCCATCATCATCAAAAGTTATTTCCATACAAGATTCAGTTTCAAATGCAGACTGCTGGTTGCTCTCATTCACATTTACAGATTCACCATTATCATCACGTGAAGTTTCTACAAACTGATCTCCATTAGATACACTCTTTGAAGTGTTAATTTTGCTCTTATCTGGAACAGACTGCACATTCACACCCTTATTCAAATTTGTTCTTTCCTTCTCAATCTCTTTCATCAAATCTAAGTTCCTTTGTAAATCACGAGTCATACGAATTCCCATACCTCTCACTCTACTGACACGTACACGGCCTGTCTCATCAAGATATGTCCCAACATCTTCATCAGGAGTACTAGTAGATTCATCAGGGACTGATTCTGCCGCCACATTGGACTTACAGCTTGATTTAACACTACCCAGAAAACCTGAAGGATGATCTGAATGTCTCTCTTGTTGCTTATCTTCATCTCTCTCTTTTCTAGCAGACGTAAGTGTCCTGGCAAATTTAAGAACGTACTACCCGACATTGTTAAAATTCTTGTAAAATGCCAAAAATTTAAAAATTAATGAAAGAAAGCAAAGAGCCAGTCCTTGTTTGAAGAAGTTACAAATAAAGCATTAAATTCTGGTTTTCAATAATAAGTTCTTGGTCACGTGGAAAACAACAAAATTACCACTTACTGTTTGTCTCCAGTAAATGATGATGAAAAAATAAATTCTCTGTTGGCTTCAGAAGCTATCCTGGAAGTCTGTACACCAGCAACCCCTCGCCCAGCAGCAGCTCTCTGAACTTCATCTATCTCTCGACGGAAAGCAACAGTTTTAAGATAAGAATGTACTTGTAGCTCGGAGAACTTTTCAGGTGCCTAAAGCAGAAAAGAATAAAAGAAATAAGACCCATAAGGCTCAAAAAAAGCTACCTAATCAGAGTGACTATGGTAAAAATTTCATCAGTGACGTGGTTCTCATACACATTATTAAGAAATTAAAATCAAATGATATCCAAGCCACTGTCCTGCATCAACCAAACTTTCAGAAATATTTCCCAATTCTGGCAAGACTTGATGAAATATAAATATGTGGGCATACCCAAATTTCCCTGTTTTAGGTTGAACCTAATGTAATCATTAGCAATGAAACAAATCCTCTCTAAGGCTTCATGGTATTAGTGATATAAAATTAACTTGTTGCTTCCATCATACAGAAATAGCTCAGCACTCAATGTCTGGAAAAAGATGGGGCCAGCTTCTTAAATATAAAATAATAAATATGAATCTAGTCGTGGTTATTGAGTAAATAACAGTCCATCAAGTACACCTTCAGCAGAATCCTGTAGCTCGGGTCATTCAATATGGTATGCATTCCCATTGGTTATTAAATCATCAAAGAATGTACCTTTTTAACTTTTTGATACTTCTGTCTATTTTCAGCCATCAATCTTTCCCGCATCTACAAAAAAGAACATTACAACAATCATCAAAATATATTGTGAAGAAGCCAGAAATCCAGAAATGACAAGAACATATAACCATATTATATAGATATTTTCACCTGACCAAGAAGATCAAGTTGCAGAGATGGAGGCAAAGCAGCTAAAACAGCTGGATCAACATTCCCATGCATTGCTGGCTAATATTAAATGAAATTAAAAGATCAATAAAGATAAATATAAAAATAAGCCATCATGAAAGGACTAAATTAATAAGATCAGGTAAACACACAGAAAGTCTTGATTTAACAAATAACGCAACAAAATATTCCACAATAATACTGTTTTCATTCTTTTCCAAAGGAAAAACTTACAAGTATCATCTCTTCATCTTCATCACCATCCTCCTCAGAAAGGATGGCTGCAACTGATGTTGATGCATTAGCTAAATTGCTATCTTCCTGGCTTGCAAGAGACGCTGCCAACCTAAATTGATTCATTAAAACAATCAAAACAAACTAGTCAAGAAAAATGGTTCGTCTAAATTCAACTAAAAATGTTGCTTACATTTCATCCAGCTTTTCCTGACTGTAACTAGTTGATTTCATAGCATCATGTTCTGTGCTATTCCTCTCCTTGTTAGATTGATTCAGGTCATTTAATAAAATCTTTTTACCCTTAGCATTAGTCTGCAATTTAACCAAATACAGAATGCAATCGATATCAAGCATAATACTAAAAAATTTAAAATAATGAAAATAATAAGGATAAAACAAAACCTGGAAGACGGACACAACAAAATATCTGAACCAGCCTAAATACAGTTCCCTACCTGCTTAAGAAGCTGTCGTTGCATTGATTGTGGCAATGCCGCTAAAACATCAGGATCAATATTTCCATCAATATCTGGCTGCAAATGCACCAAGTACAATAACCACCATAAACTACATAAGTTGAAAATATCAAAAGCAATGAGCAGTTAAAACTCACTTTATTTGACATCCCAAATATAAAGTACTTCTCCAACAAGAACTTGAGTGATACTTCCATTAAAGTGGTTCAATCCAGCAGAGAACCATGAAAAACAATACTTCCATAAGGATAGCAAATATAAGTATATAGATAGTAAGCTCTAACCAGTATTATCACTTCATCTTCATCTTCATCTTCATTGTGACCCCCATCCTTTGCAATACTAGGCACTTCCAATCTTTAAACAAAATAAAGAAATAAAAAAAATGAGAAAAATAAAGCACATTTAACAACAAATATGGAAAAAATATCCTTAAAACAAAAGGTATCTATTCAACCGGCAGCTTACTTTTCTTTCAGCTTTACATCACCTTCTTTTGTCAATTCCACGTTGGCATTACATCCCACAAAGTTAGTGTCAGATTGGTTATCTGAAGAAACCATCTTACCCTTATCCTTATTATTATTCTTCTGCATTTTCCTCTGGTTGTCAAGATCCTTTGCCAACTCTTTCAGTCTCATTTGCTTTAGCTATTAATCAATAAAACATAGAACAATAACCCAAAAATGAATAAAGTTTAATCCAAATAGGAAAAGGAACAATCATTTTCTCCACCACACATTAGAAATTATATTTTAACAAGGAAACAAATAGAGAATAAAAAAGAATTAGCAATTTTCATTCAATTCAATTGCTCGAAGTGTTTTTTTTTTTCAATCTTAAACTTAAAAGATGCTATATTTTTAACGACAACATTTGAATTCAGTTATTCTTTTTTAACTAAATACTACTACTGTACTTTCATTCTGTCAATAGTAAAAAACAATAGTAAATGACCAAATTTAGCCTAAAAAATCAGCATTTCAAATTACAAAGTTGATAATAATAATAAAATGGAAAAAAAAATTAGTACTTGATTTAGGAGCAACTTTTCAGCCGTTTTACGGATCTTAGCCTGAGCGTTTTCTCTCTGTCGACGTCGAGCAATGACGGTGCGACGCTTGAGAATAGGTGTGGCACCGTCGAAGACGAAAACAGGTTTAGTTTTTAGATATAAAAGTTTGCAAATTCTCCTAAAAAAACCCTAACAAATGCGCGTTTCGAATCATTTCTCCCTTCTCATCTCGCATCGCTTTCATGAATTGAACCATCCAAATACTTGCATCTTCAAAAACAAAACACACACACACAAAGTAAATAATTTGTTAAAACAATTTAAAATTGCAAGTGTTAGGGATTCAGAGTTCACCGATGGCGAGTTTCTTTCCGGCTAGGGTTTCGACGGACACGCGGCGCCCGACGGGAGCTAGCAGTTCCCATAGACCGTGAACTCCCATTTTGGCTTGCTCAGTAAGAATTCAAAATCTTTTGGTTTTTTATCGTCGACTTGTATAAGTTTTACATGAAGTTGGTTACCATTGCCGCCAAGAGGCAGAACGATAAATAAACGACGCCGGTTAAGTTTTCTGGTACTTTTTCATTTTCATTTTCATTTTCACTTTTTTTTTTTTTTTCATTAAAGAAATTTGTTATAAGTAGACAAGAAGTAATATTAGCTTAAATTTTTAAGGGTTTAATTATTTTAATATAATTATATATATTATTTATTTATGATTGAATCGCTGATCCCATTACTAAAAACCTAAAAAAAAATTACCCAATTAAATAATCCAACTCAAAATATAAAATTTTAAAATTATATTTAATATCGTAAAATATTTATTATATTTATTTGTTTTTTAATATAATAAAATATTTATTATATTTATGGTGGTATTTTTAATATAAATATTTTTAATATATTAAAAACTTTTATTGTAGCATTTTTTAGTAAAATTAGTTATTATATTTTTAAAATAAAAATTAATTTAAGAAAGTCAAATATGAATAAGTCAAGTTGAGTATAGATTGCTTTTCTTAAATTGAATAGGGTTTGATAAAAAATAAGTCATATTCAACGAAGCCAAACTCAAATTTAAAAAATTGATCTAAACATTTTGTATAAATCTAAGTTAATTCGATCGGGCCAACCCATTAAAACCCCTAATTACATGTGAAATATTGAACGTCCGAAAAAAACATGTTGTACTAGTTAAATGATTGAGAATGTTATATGATTTGCATTTAATGGTGGGCCACATGTCAAGTTAGAGATGCTCCATAAAGTATGGGTGAAGAGCTTGAAGAAGATCCAATAACTTGTGTTCTTGGGTAAGTATTTATCATTCTATTTAGTGTTTTCCTTATTTTGATCAGTAGTTTTAGGAGGAGTTGAATTTGAGTTTTATAACTTTTGAGTTAGAATTATAGACGTTTCAGACTCTTCGATTTCTTCTAAGGGTACGGGGCCTCATGCTCATGGTCCCAAAGTTCCTTAGGCATGTTGCTGGGAGACTTAACTCATGGTTTGTTACAAACTCTTTAAGACTTTTTGGGTATGCAAGAAGAGATCATAGTTAGTGTTTATACGAGACTTTATCTCCAAGGCACACTCCGAAGCTCAAGTTAAATAGGTGACTTATTAGATATTGCATGGATGCTTGCTACTTAATGGCACCTTGATGTCACGCATCTTGGTGACTTAGAAAGTATCAAGTGTCAGTTCATTTATTGGTGGTTTAAGAGTTGCACCAATGAGTGTACGAGATCTTTTTTGAGTCTAGAAGTAAAGGGTTTCTTTCTTCTGCGTGAGCTTTCATTATAAATTTTTTCTGATAGGTCATATGTAATTCTGTCCCAGTACAAATAATGTATATTTAACAACAACCTAACTCAACTCAACCTCACCCCTTTAGTTCTATACTTGTTGTAACAAGACCCATATATCAGAAACACTGAAATCATAAGAAAAGTTTGACATTAGAAACTATAATAATATCAGCTTCAACTACCAAAGTATCATTGACAATGTAGCCTTTTGATTTGTCTTGTAAACGCCCCAGTGAAATGAAATGCGGACGACCAATAGCACTAATTGATGCAGTAAACCAAAATGAACCTATAAAAAATGGAGGAAAGTTAAAAAAAATGTAATTTTATATATTAGAGAAGTATTTAAATTTTTAATATTTATTTAAAGAAACCTTTGTATTTTTCTTTTAAGGTAATAAATAAATTTTTATTCTATAATTTTTACCTATAAAAAGCCTTTGTTGTAAGGTTGAAATATTTTTTAATATTTTAAATCATTTTGAATTTTATTTACACAAAATTGGAATGATAATTCTATTGATTTTTAACTCGATTGGTATGAGTATTGTTGTCAATGAAGGAGGACGTGGGTTCGAGTGCATTCAATATTTATAAGTTGAGGAAATGTGATTCAGCACCGCACCGCACCACGTCCCATCACCCATCCAAACCCACCATTAGTTGAGAATTATTAAAATATCTATTTATATACAAAGCAACAAATATTAATACAAGAGTATTTTTCTCTTTTTATGTTTTAAAAAAATAATATTATGATAAGTTTAAACTTTTAACTTAAGCATTTCAATCAAACCACTTTTGGTTTTAATATAATTTTTTTTATAAATTTACTTTTTACATATATATTTTTTCACCCGGAGTGTGTCCTAATCTAGTATCAATAATTTATTGGTAAAAATACCTTTCCATCCCTCTCAATTTCAAAATTGAGCAAATGGATCTCTCTAAAAGAATCAAAACAATTTAATCACTGTCAATTTTAAAAGTGAACAACTAAGGATGATTAATCATAACATCAATGTCTTCCGTCAATTGTATATGTTTTTATTAATATAGTAACAAATTTAGCATTCGATGTTTACATATTTCATCATATTGGCCTTAGTTCTAAATAATTCAACAAATTCAGCCTCAACATTTACACATTTATACAAATATTGCGGATAAATTTGTTAAATTAAGACCAAATTAATAAAATATGTAAACTTTGAGGGCTAAATTTAATATTATACTAATTAAAATCTTGTACAATTGATGGAAAATATTAAAAGTCGTGATTAATTGTCCTTAGTTGTTCACTTTCAAATTGACAAAGATTAAATAAATTTTTTAAAAAAGAACTAATTTACTCAATTTTGAAATTGAGAAAGAGACTAGAAAAGCCATTTTACCTTTTTTTATGAAAATTATATTTATTTCAATTATTATAATTTATATTATAATTATGTTACTTTCTATGTTTTATTTGAATTATTTTCAGTATTATATTCAAAATTATGGGTGTAAAAGAAAAAGGTAAAATTACTTGTAAATTCCTCGGTGTTAATGGAATTGAGACGGTCTCTGACCCTAAACCTATATTGTGCGTACACTTTTCCTTTAGGTGGAAGCTTTTCAGCCTCAACCAAACCCAAGAACACAGAAAGTGCATTGTTCTTCGCTGGTCCGTTTCCTCTAGGGTAAACTATCAATACCCTGTATTTTTAGAAACCAAAAAGAAAAACCACACCAATAAGAGATTATGTCTAAATACACTCACGATTTGATTCTTAATAGCGATTTTTTTATGGGTGTAAACGAGAAATTTGTGCTTGCAAACTACTTAAACTTGATTTTGTCATTATCAAGTTATTTAGCAAGTCGAACTAACGCTTGATTCAAGTAAATTGCGAGCATGATTGAAGTTTTTTTTTTTTTTAAATTAATACAATTTTTAGTCTCTCAATTTAACAATTAAGTCCACTTATATATATATAAGTTCACGTTGGTACCTAAACTTGGTAATTAAATCTATTGTGGTCCATGAACTTAGATTTCATCAAGAGTTGATGATTTTAGACAATTTTAGAATATTACATCATCAAACTTGTACATTTGTCAAGTTCAAAAACCACAAACGTTACTTGTCAAGTTCAGATACTAAATTGAATAAAAAAAAAACTAAATACCAAAATAGACTTAATTATCAAGTTCATAAATCAATTTATTTTTCATAATTAGTATTGAGAAAACGTAATTTGAACCTAATAACCGAACTTGATGTCAAGTATGAAAATAATGACTATTTTTTTTATTACTTTCAGATAAACAACTTAATCTAGTCTATTCAAGCTTTGTCTTAAGATTCAAATTTTAAAATTGAAATTCGATCAAGCCGATCTCGGATAAGGAAGTATAGGGTTACCATTTTGAGTCTCCAATAGTTTGAACATCAGAGGTATAGCGTTCAGTGAATGACGTTGAATACTTTTGGAGTTGGAAGGTTATGGTATTGTTGGGTGGCTGCTTCATCATTGAAAGACGTTCCAATTTCCCTGTTTGTTTGATCACAAATACTTCAACCCCAAATGTGCAACAATCATCAACCAGGTATCCATTTGAAGCTTCATTGAAATGATCCAAAGACAGCAATTGAGCAATGCCCCATTCAGTTTTCATTTGGTAATATCGTTTAATCACCCCATCACTTTCTGCCGATATTAAAACAACAACAAATATTGTATTAGAAATATTCATGACCCAAATCCCATTTGGATAGGTATTCGCCTAACCTATAAATTTGCTGATACATGGTATCAATAATGGTAGAGAGAAGAGAAAAAGTGTTGAGTCGATTCACTCAGACAGGGCAGAAAACCATCGCAAAGAGAGATGGAGAGAGTTCCCCGTACTCTTTAGGTGAAGTGGAAAGGTTTTTATATGAGGACTTGAGGTGCCACATGGGAAAATCCCATTGGTGGATGGGTTCCATTGGTAAAGTTACGTACGTCACGTGGTGGAAATGTTGCACTGGCTAGGGTGTACCACCGAAAGAGGATAGTAAGGGTTAGTTTGGCAATACTTTTGAAAAGTCTTTGAAAAGTCTTTGTGGAAAATCTTTTGAGAAGTCTTTTGAAAAGTTTCTTAAAAATTTGAGTGTTTAGCATTCTTTGTTAAAAATACTTTTGAGAAATAAAATGTTCATTTTAGGCGTGTTATTATCAAGAACAAATATACATTTAAATAAATTTTAAATTAGTTAATATTATTATATTTTAGTAAGAATATAAAAATTACTATAACTTGTTAATATTTTAATATATGAAATATAAATTTTAATTTTAAATATTTGTAAGTAATAAATATTAATTAGTTATAAAATTTAATTAGAATATATAAACTACATTTTAAATATTTAAATATAACCATTAAATATTTGTAATTAATATTTTAAAAATATTTTTTATTTTTAATTAATGATTTTAACACATTTATAATTAATCCCCATTTAAAAAAAGGAAAGTACTATGTTATTAGAGGGTGAAAAGTAATTAAGCACTAAAAGTGCTTTTGGGAAGGAAAAGCTAAAAATTTTAAATTCTCCGTTTTAAAGTCTTTTAAAAGACTTCAAAAGCAAAAATTTCAAATAAGCGAACATTACAGACAAACTTTCTTCCAAAAGTCTTTGGAATAAAAGTCTTTTAAAAGCAATCTGAATCGCTAACTCTACTTTCTCTCTAATCCCTCTTATCTCTTAACGGCTCTGCATTTTCTCTAGGTGAATCGACTTAACACCTTCGTTCATCTCTCACCCTTATTAATACTCGAAATATATTAAAAATAATTCATAAACCAACATTAATTCGAGCTATAAACATGTTTAATTTATTTGTATGCATGCACGTACAAAAGAGATGCACCTTCAATGGTTAAGTATCTGTCACGAATTTGATCA
The DNA here is from genome assembly GCA_025506655.1 of Gossypium rotundifolium. Lineage (NCBI taxonomy): Eukaryota > Viridiplantae > Streptophyta > Magnoliopsida > Malvales > Malvaceae > Gossypium > Gossypium rotundifolium. The sequence continues at coordinate 155,470,564 of CP106728.1, forward strand.
AGAATGAAGAACCTAAAGTTAACATTTACTTCCCAAGGACGAGGAAAATATTGGGTGTCTTCAATTTGCAAGTAAAGAGAGATGAAGCCTTCGCCATTGCTTTTCTTGTTTCCATTGGGGTAAAGTGACAACCTCCTGTAGAAAAAAAGGATGAATTATGTTTGCCCATCTGACCTAGATTTATATATATATAAGAAATTCTTATGTAAAACAGAAAAGCTACCATTTATAATTCTGAACATCAAATGCATGGGATTCATACTTCTCCACCCCTGTATCAACCAATAAAGAGAATGACTCTATACTGAATGTATAGTGAGCTGGTGGAACATCTCTTGTAACTCTTCTTATTTCTACAAAACATCATCAACAATTTTAGTCATGATATTAACAAGTTTCCGAAACAAAAGGAATTTTTTAATTAAAATATATTTATTTGATCCATCATTCAAATGAATCGTAGTAAAGTTATTTTAAAAAAAAAATCAAAACATACCAGGTTCTCTCAGAAATGCTTCCATGAGAAAAGATTTTATCGCCTCTTTACTTAGGATATTTAAGTTTTAAATAGTACATGAAATGTTTCTTTTTATAGAAGAGCCTTAGGTATTCCATTGGATTCTTAACTTGCAGAACTTCATAAAAAAGCCTCTTTGAGAGGATATTCTTGTCCTAAAAACACAAATGACCCAAGGAATGAGCATCTAACCCATTTTGCTTAACTTCTTTGCATTTAAAAAGGAATAAAAACAACTTCTTTATTTCAACCATTAGAATCTTATCTTAAGCATAAGGCAAAAGAATTTTATGCTACAATTACAACTGTGAAAAATTTACAATTACATAAAAGTTAAGAATAGTAAAATTATACCAATAACTTTTTGATTTAGGGATAAATTTATTTATAAGGTGATAGCCAATGTCCATTTCTTCTGCAGTTTTTGCTAAACAATCAGTCATCCTATTGCATTCACGATGCACATGAGTTAAACTAGCATTTCAATCACACCTTAACAAATCTCGAACTGCATTTACGACGTGCGATTCCGGGTGATTAATTATCACATTTCCCTTAATATGGTGCAACGCTTCAAAACAATCTGATTCTAACAACACATCTCAACAACCAAGCTTCTAAACTTGTAAAAGACCATCAAGTATGTCCTAGAGTTTTGCCTCATATGCGCTACACAACCCTATGTGCCTTGCAAATCCCAAACACCACAAACCATCTGCATCTCGGATCCCTTCACCAGCTATACATAATTCCAAATTCCAAATTTTGACCACCATCCTCATTAATTTTCCATTTTCCCATCGATGGTGGAGATCATGGAAAGCTATGTCCATCTTCTCCAACTTCTTGTGGACCCTTGCCCTTGATTTAGTTGACTGGTATATACTATCTCTTCTTTATGTTTCATGTAACGATAAATGAATCCTTTATTATTCACAAAATCAACTTTAAAAATACAATCAATGTTTTTCCACGAATGCCAACATGTGACCGCAAAAAAAAAAAAAAAAGATTGATATGATTTTTTAGCCTCACATAAAATTAAAAGCATCAAATACGATCTTTTTCTTTTGTTGAGAGAGTGGTATGGTTGTTTGAATTCGACCAAATCGATCGGTCAAATTCAGAATTGGTTGGAGCATTAATTTAGAAAAAATATCAAATCAATTGATTTACGAATCGGTATAGATCAATTGAATCAGGTTAAAAAATTAAACCAATTTTTTATTAATTTATTAATAATTTATTTAATTGAACCATACAAATTAATTAAACCAACAAATCTTATTGGACTAAGAATCCAAATTTAGAAACCTCTATGCATATTTGATTCCAATTCTAGGAAATTACAACAACCAAAAAAAGGTCATTTTCAGTTCATTTTCATCCTCTGTCATGCCTAAGTTTTATAAACTTCAATCCTCATCAAAATAAAGGAGAAATATTAAAAAAATCAAATATAAAATTAAACCGATAAGGTCTGTAGGTCACGGCTTCAATTCCTTTAATTAATTGAATATAGATTGAAGCAAAGAGTTTAAAAACTAATATTAAACAAATAATCTAAATTTAAATAAATATTGAATATAAAATTATTTTAATAAAAATTAATCGGGCACTAACTCAATTGAGTATGGCAAAATATCCTTATTTTATAAAGTAAATTGTATTATTTTAAATATGTTTTTATCTTTTATATTCTTATATAATAAAAAAAAACATATACATAATAATATTTGAACTCAAGCCTCGATAGTTTTTAATATTTGTAACTTACATTCAATTGAAGCCTTATTTTTTTTTTCACCCAAATCATGAGTATACTATAATCTAGTATACATTTAATCAAATAAATAAAAATTATAATAGAAAAAGAAAAAAAAATGAAATTGACTTGTAATTGACATTTTTTTATATTCTCATATTCTGTTTTACGGTTTATGTTCGGGATTCGTGGCTGTCCTTCTCAACAATATCGCTCTAAAATTTAAACCTATATCTTCCCTTAAAAATACACCTTACCATTTTATCATTAACAGCTTGTAATTGACATTTTATCATTAACTAAAATAAAAATATTGTAAATAATATAGTAAAAAAGTTTACATCTTATTCCATCCACAATAAATAAGAATTAAATGTTGACATATGATGTCGAAATTATTTTTAATTTCAAAAAAAAAAAAAAAAGACAAAGTTTAAAACACACTGAAAACCTTCTGTATGATGATGAATATTCTCCATTAGAAAAAGACAACATTAAAAGCTCAATCTTCCCTACTGTTGCCGGCTTAAGTAAAATTTGGAGGCCAAATGGCTTAAATTTCCAGCTCTATAACATTAATCCAATCCATAAAACTACAAATTCTTGTTGTCTATTCAGTCAATGAATCATTACCATTTATTTTATAATAATTACCTCGAGATTTCCTCCATCTTCCTTAATCAAAACAATGAAATCCACTCTCATTAAACTCCAACTTGAATTACAGGCTTGTTTGAATCAAAGTTCCATCCAAAAAAAAAAAAACATGAAACCAATCTCAAAGAGTATTGTTATGTTCTCAGGTTATATTGCTTTGGGATTGGTCATTATTGGTTTAATTCTTTGCAGGCTGAAAAAGAAGAAAAGAGAAAGAGTTGAAGCACCAAGTCCATGTAAGGTAGCATCAGTTGATGATATTGTTGATACCAAGCCTAGTTTTACGTCGACGGATTTTAAGACCGACGTAAGTAAATCCGATTATTCGATCAATTCAACTACCGAAAGTGCATGCGTCCCGTCTTCATTAGTGGTTCTAACCAGTCCTATAATAAGTGATTTGAAGTTTGAGGACTTGCTTAGTGCACCAGCTGAGTTGCTTGGGAGAGGCAAACATGGTACCCTATATCGAGTTATCTTCGAAAACGGGATGGTTTTGGCTGTTAAAAGGATTAAAGGCTGGATGATTTCGACCGATGAGTTTAAACATAGGATGCAGAGGCTAGATCAAGCGAAGCATTTGAACGTCCTGCCGGCTCTCGCCTTCTATTGTTCCATACATGAGAAGCTTCTGGTTTATGAATATCAGCCTAATGGAAGTCTATTCACTCTTCTCCATGGTAACTATACTCATTTCTTCGTTAAAAAATGTGACAATACATGTATGTATGCAGGCCATAACATGATTGCTTCTTTCATGCATGTATGTATGCTGGTAGAGTCCAATAGTCACATAAGCTACACTCAAGTACAACATCATGCAAGCAATGTTAAAAATGTTAGTAGTTTGCAAGGCTAGTAATCCCACAAACAGAAACACAATATAAAAAATATAAGTATCAGATTTTTATTAAGTAGGTGGATTTATTTATTGGGCATAACTTGAGCCATTAGGACTTGCCTGGTGTTATAATAATAACTTTTATTTTCTAAAATCGAAGAGACAATATATTTTTTTTATGAAATAATGTAATGAAAAACATACCTTATGCCAAAAGGTATTTACCAAAGGACATTTTTGTGTGTGTGTGCAACGATTCGGTACCTATACGAAACTCAAGATTATGTCATTTTCAAAGAAAGTGAATCACTCCTCAAATCGTATTTTTATTTTTCTTAACAAAAAATTCCTACAATTATCTTAACATGATAAACATTTTTAGCTACTAGCTGCATATGTATTCCAGGAAAGCAACCAGGACGAAAATTCGAATGGGCCAGTAGACTCAAAATTGCAGCCAAAATTGCAGAGGCATTGGCATACATGCACCGGGAACTGTACGTTGATGGCATCCCTCACGGTAACTTAAAATCCACAAACATCTTGCTGAAAAACAACATGGAACCTTGCATAAGTGAATATGGACTTATGGCCATGGATCCTCAAGATCCCTCTTCAAGCCTTGATGGCCTAAGTTCAATGCAACAACAAACCAAGGGCACTTCAACCAATGGTTTCAAAGCAGACATATATGGCTTTGGTGTGATTCTGCTTGAGCTACTAACTGGAAAGCTGGTCCAAAATGATGGTATTGATTTAACTTCATGGGTTCATTCGGTGGTTCGCGAAGAATGGACCGTCGAAGTTTTCGATAGGTCGATAATTTCAGACGGTGCGAGTGAAGAGAGGATGCTGAATTTGCTGCAAGTGGCTATCAAATGTGTTAATCAGGCTCCTGAGTCTAGGCCAAGCATTAGCCAAGTTGCCTCCATGATCAACACCATAAAGGAAGAAGATGATAAATCACTAGTCTATGAACCATAAGAAAACAGATTATGAGCGAAATTTGCCAGTTCCCCATGTTTTCTTCGAAATCTTTCATTTACAGTTAGTCCAGCTTTGAGTAATATTAGATTTTGCTGAGAATATTTGTACTTTGAGCTGAATAATTGACCAGCAACTCCTGCTTTTACTTCCATATAATATAAATATATATATATATATAATGCTACATTGTATTGCAATGAAGAATTCAGATAACTGAACTATAGAATCTCCTGGCTGCTAAGAGGACATAGACTTCAAGCTTGTGAATAGGATAAATATGATTTAGAAATTAGAGAAAGGATTGAATGAAACAGTGACGCCACGTCATTTGTATCCATTTCCAATAAATTTATGTCACATCAACATTTTTATCCTTTTAAAATTATTGATCGTAAATATAGGTAGTTAGCACATGTGGTTAATTAGCTTTAAAGTAGTTAATTAGTTTGATTTTCACCGTTGGATATAAACTAGAGATTATAACTTTATTTGGGTGAATGAAAATACTATGCATTTCAACATGTCAAGAACTTGGTAATTAACCTCTAAGGTGAGATCTTATTAGAGTAGGATAATTTGGGATTCTTTTTAAATCAATGGTTGTGGTTAAAAGATAGAAATAAGAAAACTGTAGATGTTTGATCGAACGACGTCAATAATTAGAAAATTATGCTAAAGACCTAGAACTTGTTAAATGAGTTACATAATACATTATTTTTATCCAAAACCAGTTTCTCACATTCTTTAACGTTGAAACTAGTTAAATTAGTAAAAAGGTAAACTCACATTTCTTAATACAAATCTTACATGACATAATTAATAATGAATTTGTGTTTTTCTTTTATGGTACCAAAAACTTGGAATTAAGATGTGAAGTACATCCAATTGGCAATAGAGGAAGTGCCCAACACTACAAGTGACATAGAATCATGAGTTTGAGCACTTATGCTACGAGTGCTGTGTTAGTCAATCAAAGAATTATGGAAACTTGAGACATATCCTTCCACAAAATGAAGACATACAATGAATGATTCTCATAAAATAAATATATCAGTTTCAGGAAGTCAAACAGTTAGAATCTACCCTTCAATGGTTTTATTCAAAAAGGTGAATGATAATATCCAATAATTCTAGAATTAAATGTTTAAACAGTATATTTATACTTACAAAATATTTGTTTTATTATCAATAAATGGTTGACTGCAATGATAAGACACGTTGTACTTTTAAAGGGAGGACTCAAGTTTAAACCTTATAAACGATATTATTAAAAGATATAATTATGAACCCAAATGTAGATCATAAAACAGACATGAAAAATATAAATATATATATATTTATTTAGTTCACCGGATTGGGTTAAGCTATAACTATACCAGATAAATTGTTGAGTGAAAATCATTCTCTAAGCAATATCCGTAGGCACAGGATTATTGATCTGAACTGCGTTAACAAATATTTTATGTTATTTATCTCCTTACTTTACTTCTTGTTTTACCTTATTGATCCAAGTTCGAACAACAAAGTTGAATAAATATTTTGTTTTATTTATCTCCTTTGCCTACATTATTTTCTCTTTAAGCTCACTAGATCGAAGAAGCCAATAAAGTATAAAGAGCTACAACGAGCTTCTAGAAACTAGGAAATTTATTGATCAGCCCAAAGGAAAGTTAATATTTAATAAAATTATATGTATAACTGTGGCAATAAACATGTGACAGTTATTTGATTTTACATGTGAGTAATAATTCAACTCAAAGGAAGATTTATTGCTCGACATGTTCTTATTGTCAATGTTTGATTACTTCAACATACAAGATATCACTTACAAGTTAATATTTTATCTAAAGATGAAATATTAATGTAGTGACCAATATCTTGAGATGAGATTTACCTTTATTCAAATTATTTAGGTTTAAAATTTGAGGTCTTGTTTTAATTGATTCAACTACTATTATACATGTCAACGTCACTACATGCATTAAAATATTCATGGGCACTATGCCAAGTAAGATTATCTCGGCTAGGAATTTCATGGTCAACATTGAAAAGGGGTTTTTCAAGAATGAAAAGGCTGAAGTTGATACGTTCAAGTAATATTACTACACGCATTAAAACATTCATGGGCATGTGGCAAGTAAAAAACAACAAAAGGATTGATGTTTCTCTTGTGGTGCGAAAGATGCACTACTTAATTTTGTTTGTTCTAAGGTTAATTTGACTTCGATATCTAGACACACTTGGTGGATAGGTTTCGGTGCAACAACTCACATTAGTGTGTCTATGCAAGATTGTCGGAACTATCGAAAGCCTAATTATGTGAAAGGTACATCTATATAGGTGACAATAATTTAGTAGAAGTTGAAGCAATAGAGACTTTTAGATTATTATCCAGGATTTGATTTTATTTGGATTTGAATGAGACTTTTTTTGTACCATCTTTTAGGCGGAACTTGTTTTTCATTTCAACATTGAACAAATTCGATTATATTTGTTCATTTGGAAATGAAAATCTTAGCCTCTTTCATAATTCAAAATTGGTTGGTTCCAATTCTTTATCAGGTTATGATAATCTATATTTACTTGATACTATTGCTTCATTTAATGAATCTTTGCAAACTATCGTAATAGGTAAGAAACACAAATTAACCACTAAGAAATTGGCTTTGTTGTAGCACAAGAGATTAGGTTATATCTCTAAAAGGAGAATTGAGAACTTGTGTCCTACAATATTTTTAATCCATTTGATTTTTTTTCCAGATAGTTCTAAGGGTTACAAATTTTATAGTCCCACTATTACAGTTATTTTAAGATGGATAATGCTCGTTTTTTGAGGATGTAACACGCCAAACCGGACCCTTTAGAAGGATTTGAGTATGACATGTCACATCAGAGAAATCATCTATCTTTAAAACTATTTTTGGCGTATACTCTGTAAAACTATGGTTTGTATTAAACATTTAATAAAATAAGTATAAGCCATGTGGCGTATAAACTTTAATAAGATAATTTTCATCATATGAATTATAACATTGGAAAACCATTTCATAACTCAAATGAAGCTTCATTAAAGCATAGTTTATCAACACAGATTTCGAATACAAATTCTTTCCAAAATACAATCAGACATCACCCCCATCATCATGCATAATACAAAACAACAGAAGTCTCACAGCATTAGATGTCTTGTAGCGTAGTCTAACAAAATGCTTTCCTTCAATAGTAAGCCTAAGAAGGAAAAGGGAAACGAGGTAAGTTCCAAAGAACTTAGTGAGTTCCAAAAGAAGTCTTATCAATAACCACTAATACTTCAAGTAGATCACAACAAGGAGTCAAGCACAATCACAAAGTTCGCCAGATGGTGAGTACCATACACAGATAGTCCATTCATCGGTTCACTATTCCTTTGGCACATACACTACGCATATATTACCATACAGATAAACCTTTTTCATGCTAGCCACATACCTTATTCCATATCATACATTCTGTTCATATTCCTTTGTTTGTATCCTTTGTCAAAATTTGTCAATATGGTTTGCAACATACATTTGCCATACCAGAGGCTACACAATTATTTTCATGTATCGCGATCTGTCAGTTCAATGTACGTTCTATTGAAGGCATCACCATGAATATTTCCTTAAAATCATTTCCATGATTCAGGCCATATCATTCTTATCAAAAGCAGAAGGTAATGGCTTAAACATGAAGAATGGTTCTCACACTTTAACACATACATTACAGGCCCATACAACTCTGAACAACCACTTTTCATATACACACTTCACCTTTATAGAGCATAAGTACTTACCTTACACGAAATATAAAATAAGAATACCACACATGTAGTATGAAAGAACTCACCAAAAATACAACACAGCCTATATAGTCTTGAGCTAAAACATAAATAACTAAACTTATCATATCATTACACCATTGAACCTAAACATGCATGCAAGAAACATTAATATTTAACCTAGAACCAATAAGCTTTCTTCCTTACATACTAATATGATACTTATGTATTCAGAGTTAAAAATACGTAAATAAATATGAAAATAACTTAGGATTCATCAATATTTACCAGAGAGCTAAAACAAATGTAGGAGTTGGTTGAATACAACGAACCCAACTTCAAATAGGTTTTTGGACTTAAGCTTTTCAGAGAATGTAGAGGAAATCAAGAAGAATATGAATGTAAAGAAAATGCAAAGTTTTTCATAAAAGACACTAATATCCTTATATACCAAAGCACGAAGACAAGGTTTAGTGAAAGGATCAAATTATTCCACTAACACTCTTGATTTTTGTGATTAAGTGTAATTATCATCATTTAAGTCTTATCAACTAAAGTGTCTCAGTTCTATTCTAACTAGTTCTCACTTGGCTAACAAAATAATCTTATAAAATAATAAACAAATCTATTAACTACAAACTTAATGAATTTGCCTAAACTTTTAGGTGGCGTATACTCAAAAGAAGAATCCGCCAACCCAAAGATCTCGCCAAAACACGCTATTCACCAAAACAAAGGATTCACCAATTGGCGCATATATAAAATATTATACTTAGACAAAATTAACAAATTACTTTCTCAGAACTACGGTTAACACCATAACACAATAAACAATAACCAAATATAGAAACTTTGTTAGGTGAGCTATTACAGAGGATGTTGAGTTTGTGGGGGAAGAGAGAGAATTAAGGACATAGTCTTTAAAGAAGAATATGTTGATATTCCTCAAAAAAAAATTATTGCTATTGATAAAGATGAGCAACAAACAATTATACCTAATATTGTTGAAGTAGTAACTTTAGATCAAGACCATGTCGTTGAACCTCTTTATCAAGTAACAAACTCTACAACCTCAAGAATGAATTTCATTAAAAAGGTTTACTAGAAAAAGGGTTATAATGGTTTTAGAGAAATATTTTGACCTTGAGCTGCAATCAGATGGACGTTAATTCAATAGTTTCACAATGGTAACATTGGTGAGGCAATTTATATGATGCAACTATAGAACTTTGTGTCCAATTATGCAAAGTCAATTATTTGCAAATTAAAGAAATCCATCTATGGGCTAAAGCGAGGCTCTCGTCAGTGGTGGTAAATATTGAGATGGCCTTGGTTAATGATTGTATATATATCATAAGTCCACTAGGAGTAAGCATAGTCTCAATCACTGCCTTAAGAATGATTTTGAGATTACAAAAATGCATAAGATTCCCTACATTTCAACAGTGGGAAGTCCAATGTATGTTCAGGTTTGTATGCGTTTATTGTGTACATTGTTGTGCAAATATTTAAGCAATTCAGGTATGGATAATTGGAAAGCAACCAAACAATTCATACATTATCTTCACAAAAAAAATATTACATACTCATATATTAGAGGTTTGATAAGTTAGAGATTGTTAGGTATACAGACTCTAATTTTAATGGAATGTGGATGCAAAATTGTCACTAAGGTGCAAATTGTGACAACAAATTGAAGTCCTTCATTCCAATAACAACAATAGCACATCAAAGTCAAAGCATATAGACTTTAAATTCCTAGTTGTTAAAGTAAGAGTTTAAAGTGGCCAGGTGTCTATAAAGCATATTGGAACAAACTCCATAATTGCGAATTTATTTATTAAGGAACTACCACCTAAGGTTTTTCATGAGCACACAACTCATATGGGTGTAATGTCATTTGAGGATATCCAATTTTAGTAGAAGTTTGTAATTTTAAATGTTTTTCTATTATAGACACATTTTTAGTTATTTTAGTTTATGGATATTAAGATTATATTTTGTAGAAATAAAGTTTATTTAGTTTATTCACACTTTGATTTTGGTAATGTTTGATCTCAATAAGGTTTAAGGAGGACCGGTTGGAAATAGACATGTTTAGATCACATTGCATGTAATTTACATGTTACACATCCATACTTGATCCATGTCATTTGGTTGTATTAATATACATTATCAAGGATGAATTTAGTTACTATATATGTAGCGAAAGTCACATTGGTTCTATGTTAACATGATTAATGGACAAAATCGTTCGAAATATATTTTGGATATGATAGTAAGGTTTTGAGTTCATAAGGTTGTATAATGACATGTAATTATAAGGTAATTAGTATATAAATGTGGTCTAAGTGGAAGATTGTTGGAAAAAAAATATGGACATCACATAGATCATAAGAATAATTACATTTTATTTTTGTCCAAATTAAATGCAATCTAATTTGGTTAAGGTTTATTGGGCTTAGTCATTAAATAAGGTATGAGCCAAATATGTGTAGATATTTTTGAATAACTAATTTCTAAATGATGATGGGTTGATTAGAAATTAAGGTTAATGCGCAAAAGTTATATATTAGGGTTATGGTCCTCAAGTTACACATGCATAACTTTTCTAGCATCCCATATTCAAAAAAGAGAGAGTCACCATTCTCTAAAATACTTGTGTGTTAATTTAGAATATGAAAACCACAAGATCTCAAGATTTTAATGGATTCAGGTATGATTCCGCATTTAGTTTTATTCTAGTTTTGTTCGTGATAATCTGACGTGACAGATCCTGATTTACAATTTATTAAACTTTATATCAAACTCCTACAATTTTAACATAGCACCCCTCACCAACACCCTTGGATCTTCTTATTTGACTCTTGGCACCATTCATTTTCTCGTCGGGCATTATGATGCCACTTTAATCTATAGAATTTGAGCTTGCCTTTTCAATAGAAGCATCGACCTATATGACTTCAAGGAGTTCTTGCACCACTCTTAAGAATCTAATCAAATAAATCTAAATTATAAAAATCATTTATACTAAACCCATTTGATTGATAAGATAACTTAGTCCAACTCAAATAAAAAACAATCTTGCAAATATATCAATCATGTTTATAAACTTTTCATAACATATGGTAGTATCAACCATTGGCAATGGATACACTAAGAGGGTGTTTGGTTAATAAAATGTAGGATTCCTTTTGGTAATAGGAATACCAAAATGTAAGATTACTCTGCACATTACGTACGTTACATTACCATATTTGGTTCGTTTGGTTGGAATATAAAATTTATTGTTTGATTGACAAAATGTAAACCTAAAACCACATTTTACTAAATTATTCTTATTATAGAATTTGTTCTTTTTAATAAATTTTATTTCTTTAACATTAATTAAAAGATATTGATATGAAATTTCACGAAACTCTTTCGTTGAACTCTAAAACTTTGTATTCTCATTTTGGTACAACATAAAGCATTTAATATAGTATTATTATCGATACATTATCGATGGAAGTAAAATTTTATAAGCCTCATAAAAATGATAATAATGATTTCTTTAATTGTATAGCAAATAATAATATTTATTATGATTAATATATTAATTCTCTTTTCAAGTACAAACCTTGCTCAATTATTTTTTTTTACAAATTTTATCCCATTATTTAAATACAAAATATAATTTTAAGTTTAGTTAATATATTATTTATATCAAATATGATAACCAATAATTTATCTAATTTTTTAATGTATTACGCTTAAAATATTATATTTTAATAATTATAGAAACATATCTTCATAATATATTTACGATGTCAAAAAAAAAATTACGTATGAAATCTTATATTACGAGATGATATTGAGATTCACAATGTATTCTAAGATCTTGACACTATTAAGAATACAAAATTACTGAATTACGAAACAAATGTAAAAAATATAAAATAACATAAATTAAAATATAAATTTTGATTTAAAAGAAAAGGTTGTACCACTTAAATCAATTCCAACTACACTTTGATTTAAATGACTTGACAATCATTGAAAGCATGAAATCAAACTACTAATAAACATTTTGTCACTTCTTCCATTACTTTTAAGTAATTAAATTTCATTGTCCCCACAATAAATAATACAATTAGCTTTTAGTGACTATAACAACTCCATCTTCATCATCATGTTCTACAAATTGAAATAATTAAAAGAAAAGAAACCCTAAATTATGTGGACTGCCCCAACTAAACAATTATATGTCCCTTCCTTAATTATATATTGTTTCATTTTTAATTTGGTTAATATGCAAAGTAGTCCTTGTATAATATTAGTATTTAAATAAAATAAAATTCACAATTACAAACCTAATGAAGTAGAGCTTCTTGTGTCTCTTAATCTTTGCTTAAATGGGTTATTTGATGGTGACCAATGGAGCATTGATTGCATGATCATAGGAATATGTTGGATTTTGATTATACAAGAAAAGGGGTAGGTTGCTGTATTTTTTTTTAATGATTTTTTCACCAAACATATAAAAATTATTTAATAAATAAGTTTAGTTTTTAAATTTTATTAAGTGGGTTAATAGGAATTTGTAAATAAAAATTATCAATAAATAAAATAATAAAATAATACTTTCACCTTAAATTTTATAATTTAATTTCCACCCTAATAAATTTTATTATGTCACCTATCTCTGTGTAGCCTTGAATTGATAGTTAAATTCATAGAATTAAATTATTTAATTAAAATATTAAATATTTGACTTTTGGTAAATTAAATATGTGATTTTGATATTGAATTAATATCATGTATGGTAAGAAAATATCTAATATGGCGATTTATTAACAAAAAGTCGTATTTAGCATAGATTTGTTCATGGGTTAGATCATTCGGTCCATTTCAAGGTTCGCTCGAAAAGTAGGAGGGTTTGAGTAAAAATATAGGCCCGAAAAATAGGCTTGGACAAAAAAAAATAATGTCTGTTTAAAAAGGGTCGAGCCTTAGGTAAAGCTTTTTGGCCTAGCTCGACTATGTAAAAAAAAAATTGTAGTTTTTTTTTTTTTTTTACTTTTACTCTCTTTTCTTGCTATTTTCTTCTTGTTTTCACTATTTTGTTACCATTTCACTATTATGTTGTTAATATTTTATTGTTATTGTATAACTCTTATTTATTGTTAATTTTGTTATTATTTTAGAGTTATTTACTTGTTTATTTGTACCTATCTTAGTGTTATTTAAGTATACATATTTTTTAAATTATTTTCAATTTGTTGGGAAACATTTATTTTAATGTTTTAGTATTATTTTAACATTTATTTTAATGTTTTTAGTATTATTTATGTACTATATATTTTTAAAAATATATATAAAAATAATATGGAATGAGTTAAGCAGTAGTATTTTAGCACTTTTATTCGAGTCGGACTTGAGAAAAATTTTAAGCCCATTTTTTGGGTCAGGCCCAAGCCTAAAACTTTAATTGGGCCCGGCCCGGCCCATGAGCACCTCTAAATTTAGCTTAATGGTATTGTTTTTATTGCATGATTAAATTTTTAAAATTTAAAATTTTATCATTTAGGCAATAAAAAATCATTTATGAGAATAAATTTTAAAAATCATTTTTTACTGTTTTTACTCTCTTTTCTTGCTATTTTCTTTTCTCTTTTTCACTATTTTGTTACCATTTCACTATTATGTTGTTACTATTTTATTGTTATTGTATAACTCTTATTTTATTGTTAATTTTGTTCCTATTTTAGAGTTATTTTCCATTAATTTGAACCTATATTAGTGTTATTTAAGTATACATATGTTTTTTAAATTTATTTTAATTTGTTGGGAAATATTTATTTTAATATTTTAATATTTTTATGTATTATTTTTTTAAAAATTATATAAAAATAACACGGATGGTTTAAGCCAGCCTCAAAATTTTAAGTTTTTGAGCCTAAAACTTTAATTGAGGCCGACGACCCATGATCTAAATTTAGCTTAGTGGTATTGTTTTTATTGCATGATTAAATTTTAAAATTTAAAATTTTATCATTTAGGCAATAAAAATCATTTATGAGAATAAATTTAATAAAAATAATAAAAAAAGGTTAAAATATTCTTCATAAATTTGAAATTTAATCCTCTATTTTTATTTCTAGAGATTAAATCTTTATACTTTTCGAGTTTAAAACTCTTGTCCAATTATTAAAGTCACTTTAAAAACACTTTTGTTAAATTCACTGGTGCAATATTTTGAAATTAAAAAATACTCGCTCGGTAACCATATAACAAAACAATGTTGTAATGAACCTGAATTTAACAGAAAAACTTTAACGGTGTTAGCAATTGGACTTACATTTTTAAATTTGAAAAGTATTTAGACTATATTCCTTGAAATAAACTTAGGGGGTTAAATTCCAAATGTACAAAAAGTACAGAGACTTAAAGCACATTTTAACCCCCAAAAACTATATATTAAATCTTACCTCAATTGATATCATTGTTATTGCAACAATTAAAAGAATGTAAGTTCGAATGTGAGTTGAAGGTTATGGGTAAAAGTAAACTTTAAATAAAAAATTAGGTAAAAGTACCATGGAGTCCCTTATATTAGGAATTGTATTGCATTTTGCCCCTCTACCAAAAAAATGAACAAATTAGTTCATGTACGTTAGTTCAAAGAGCATATTGGTTATTCTGTTAAAAATTTCATCTATTTGTATTGTTAAAATCGGCACAACTGATGAAATAAACAGATAAATATATATGGCATGCTATGTGTACATTATACTGATGCACATAGATGAGTTTTTAACAGTAAAAATAGATAAAAATTTTAATAGGAAGATCAATTTGCTCTTTAGTTCAACTTACGAACCTAATTTACTATTTTTTAATAGAGAAGAACAGAATATAATCTAACTCTTAATATAAGAGCTTTCGTAATACTTTTACCTAAAAAAATTGTGTTGGTTGAACCAAACTCAACTTTTCAACACTAATAATATTAGAAAAATATGGAAATATGTAGAGTTGATGCATGTGAACTTGTGATTGTATTGTTCAAATGTTTGGACTTTATGTATAAGAAAAGTCTAAATAAATCAATATCCTAATCATACAAGAAATCTTGAATAAGGGGCCATGCCATTAATGTGATTAAAAATACTTTTTAATGTTAGGCACTATATTTAATGATTATTCATTTCTTTTAAGCCTAATTTGGAGGATGGGAATGAAAGAGCATGGAATACTCAGTACTGAAAGAGGACTTAACCAAACTGTCAGCTGCCCGTTTCGCGTCTCTGCTAATGCAACGCAACACCAAACTGTGCTCCCACGGCAGCTTTAGGCCATCGTACATCGCCCATGCCTCGGATCGCAGCACAGCACAATGACCAAACTGTTTGTTGTATCCAAGGATCCATTCACCAGCAACAGCAACAATCCACCACCAGCTGCCCTCTTTAGACTGGTAGAGCACCGATCCATCACAATTAAGCTTGAGAAAATTGAGACAGAATATTTAGTCCAATTAATAACTTCTTCAGATGAATATTTATTTTTAATGCGACACATTTAATTTTTTCTTTTTATTTTATATTATAATATTTAATTTTATTATTATTTTTATTTTTATATTAATCGTAAATAAAGACATTATTTATTTAAAGGGTTGTACATCATGTTACTAATGGAAGAGACACGTCAATCTAAATGTAATGTCAAATCCTAAACTAAAATCCCAAATTCAGTAAATGAAATTAATAGACTTTTTAGACATTTTAGCTCAACCTCTTAGAAAAAATTGAAAAACCAAACATAAATAGGACAGCATCAATATTGTCTGCTTGTGGTTGACCATTTTGAATCCCACGCGCTCCCGTTGGAAAGTGGGGCCGAAATTCCAGCTCTTTCCTTTTGGTATCCTTTATACTTTAACCTCTTTTCACTTTGGAAACTACAGCTGCTCTTCTGCCACTCTCTCCCCTCCTCTTGCTACTACTGCCCTTTTTTCTCTGTTGCACCAAAAACTAGAAGGGAAGGGTAGGACTCACTTTTTGTAGAGAACAAAACAAAAAAATTAGAAAAAAAAAAAAACCCAAAAACCAAGTTGTTTTTTGACATTGGGTTTTTGATAAATACTTGTATTATATAGATACCCTTGTTTACTTTCCTCTCTTTTTTCTTCCATTTTCAAGGCTTTTTTTGGGGGTAAATTTCAAAGACTAGAACAAAAAAGAAGAAGAGGGTTTTGGTTTTGGAGGATATAGGTGAAAAGAAAGACAAGGAAAGTTGTGGAGTATATGGAGTTCTTGTGTTTGTAAAAAGGAAAGGTTCTTGTTTTGAGCATTGTTTTAAAGCTAAAATATGAGGTGAGTTATGGTTTTGAAGTGCAGCTTTATGATCTGTGGGATGTTAGAAAGCAAAGAAAAGAATTGGTTTTTGGAGCATAATAACCATTTGAAGATGTCTTGGGTTCCTCATCATAATCATCTGCAAATCAAGCAAAAAGATGGTTACTTTCAGTATCCACCACCTCTTCCTCCATCATCATCATCATCATCTTCAAACCCTTCACCATCATCTTCTGGTACTAAAATTAGTCCTGCTGTTCTTTTCATTATAGTAATTTTAGCTGTTCTATTTTTCATCTCTGGTCTCCTCCACCTGCTTGTTAGATTTCTTATAAAACATCCATCTTCATCTACATCTTCACAATCTAATAGATACCCTGAAATATCTACCTCTGATGCTCTTCAAAGACAGCTACAACAACTGTTTCATCTCCATGATTCTGGTTTAGATCAAGCTTTTATTGATGCTTTACCTGTTTTTCAATACAAAGAAATAGTTGGTTTAAAAGAGCCCTTTGATTGTGCTGTTTGTTTGTGTGAATTTTCTGAGAAAGATAAATTGAGGTTGCTTCCTATGTGTAGCCATGCTTTTCATATAAACTGTATTGACACCTGGCTCTTGTCAAACTCAACATGCCCTCTTTGTAGAGGTACCCTTTTCACTCCTGGGTTTTCAATGGAGAATCCAGTTTTTGATTTTGATGACTTAAGGGAAGATGAAGGGTGTGTTGGTAATGGTGAAAATGGATATACCCCTAGTCAAAAAACAGTGGCAATGGAAGAAATTGTTGTTGACAAAGGGGTTTTACCTGTTAGGCTTGGGAAATTCAGAAGGATAAATGGTGAACCAGATGAAGCAGGTGGTGAAACCAGTAGCAGCAACTTAGATGCAAGGAGGTGTTTTTCAATGGGTTCTTATCAATATGTGCTAGCCAAGTCAGATCTAAGGGTTACCCTCTATGGTGGTCAACAACACCATAGCCATGATATTAAGCATTCATCAGCTGAAAGAGATGCAGAAGAGAAAAAGATCAGTAATATGAGTAAAGGTGAAAGCTTTTCAGTTTCAAAGATCTGGCTTTGGTCTAAGAAAGGCAAATTCTCAACTTCATCAGAATCCCAAACTGGTATGACATCTTCTCTTAACTCAGACTTGCCATGGCTGAAGAAAACACAAGAACAATGAAAGCTTATTATGCTTTTAGTTCTTATGTCACATGTTTCTTGTTCTGAAATCTGAAACTTAGAAAAAAAAAAAAAAGAACTACTCACCATAGCCATTTGCTTTTGTTTTAAAAACATGAATGGAATGAGAGGATTAGAATTGATGTAGGAAAAAAAGGCCGTTCGTTGTACTACTCAAACTCATGTTGTCATATTTATGTAAAACTAGATATTTCATACAAATCTTTTCTATGATTATGCATATCTTAGGGATCTAATATCATTTGTTCTTTTAGTATCATCACAGCTTTGTGTGGTTACCTCACTGGTTAATTCTTCATGTAGAAGGTTATGGTAAGTAAAATTGTATGTTTTAAGGTTGAAATGGTTCTAATTTTTCCATAAAATTTCCCCTTGGATCATATTTTTATCTCATATTCTATGATGGTTAAAAACAATTACTTTAGGATAATGGAGTCCAAATTACATTTTATTTTTCTTTACTCAAAAAATGAGCAAATTAAAGTCTGTACATTAGATCAAAATGTCAGAATGAGGTGCTTGTCAAGTGTAATTATTTAGTTATTCCGTTTGTCATGTCAATTTTTAAAAGCGGAAATGGATAAAATTTTAATAGAAAGAATTAATTTTCTTTTTAATCTAACATATAAAGATTAAATTATCTATTTGTTTTTAGCAAAGGTGTAAAATGCAATATGAGTTTTAATAGAAAGAGGGTAGCCATAGTTATTTTCCTGATGATATGATATCCTAAAATGATGCATGAGTTGGTAATTTTGTAGGGACTGTGAGCTGCAGAGTCTCTGTTTCCCTTTTGGATTTTTGAAATAAAATATCTTATTTCACTCTT
The DNA here is from genome assembly GCA_025506655.1 of Gossypium rotundifolium. Classification (NCBI taxonomy): domain Eukaryota; kingdom Viridiplantae; phylum Streptophyta; class Magnoliopsida; order Malvales; family Malvaceae; genus Gossypium; species Gossypium rotundifolium. Next base: position 155,489,507 of record CP106728.1, read on the forward strand.
TTTGGTCAAATGTTATGTACTAAATTGAGTAGTTTCAATGCAAAACTAGGATGATGTCTCATGAATTCAGGTAATCATAATTCTACTTCAAGATGCAAAATAATACATAAAACAAATATATATCTATATAAACACAAAATACTTGTTTAAATGCATAAATGATAACAAACAGGATTGATTTTATGTAATTTTTTAGCCTTTTCTGTTTTATAAATATTTTAATCAACCCTTTTGGGAGAATGTGCACTCAAATCTGTTTATGCAGATTGATTAAAGGGTAATGATGGTGGGATCCATGAAAGCAAGCTGTGCAAAAGTTTTTTTTAAATTTTTTTATATATAATCTTGTAATCAGACCCTTTAATTCAAAATCTTGCCTTGTAGCAGTAGAATGCACAGCTAAATTGTGGGTCATGTTTTTGTTCTTCCCATGTGCCCCTTGTTGCATTAAAACTAAACAATTCCCAGTTTTTTAATGATTATTTTGGATCCTACATATCAACATTAAAATCTAATATAAAATATGAAGATAAAAATATTTTATAACATATAAAAATATATGAATTTGACACAAATATCTTTGTAGTTGAATATAGTTAATAATTAAGCTTCATTGAAAAGCGCTTTTAAAAGTATTGTAATTGGTATTGTTGTCAAAATGCAGTTGATGATAACGGAAAATAAAAAAAAAGTCATGCAATAATGTGTAAATTTGTACCTGAATGTGTGCAGGATAGATGGTGAAATTGCTGCAAGATTGAGCAAGTGTTTACACTTTAAATGGGAATCTAAGAGTCAAGAGGTGAGCAGAAAGAACGAAAGATGAAAGCAATGATGAAAATAAATATTTAGGGTATTTTTGTTGTTTAAACAATAGAAGAATATGGCATAGATCCTTAAAATATCATACAAAAATCTCCCACCCCACATGAGTTTGAGAGCAAGTGTCCAACAAAGGCTATTGAGAAGCAGAGATGATAATGTCATCATCTCCTAAGATCCAAAGGAAGCAGAAAAACAGGCAGAGCAGCCAATGGGAATGTGCTACAATTATTGGTGGGTTCCACATTGGAGCCTCTTAGAATCATGTGAAGTATAATAATCAATCTCCTCAGGACTCATTTCATTTGACTAATATGAAATTGGTACACTTGTGTCTATTTCTACCTTAACCTCTGCTTCACAAAGGGTTAAGCCCAACTCGCTTTTGTTAAAAAATTTTATTTATTTTTATTATTAAAAATTACTATTTGTATGTTGGTATGAATTATTTATTTATTTCGTTAATTACACTAATTTTTAAAAATATAATAAAATTTTTAATAAAAATATATAAAATATAATCCTTTTGAATTTTCTTTTTCACAGAAATAATTAAGCTAAATAATTAAGCTAAATAATGGTATATATGCAACATGATGTGGTTCAAAAAAGTTGATAATTTTGTCTTAAAAGATGAGACATGGTGATTAGACAACTGCCATAGCTAGATTCCACAAGGACAGCATAAGCCAAAATGTGGACGGCTCATATTAATTCGATTTTTTAAAATTTAGTTATTAATTAATTCGATTTAAAATTAAATTAATTAATTAATTAAATTAATCGAACTTAATAATTAATATATAAATTATATGTAGTTTTAATTCAGTTAATTGAATAATTCGATCAATGAACATTATAAATTTATTTATTTTTATATATTTTATTCAGTTTTAACCAAAAAACAAAAACATATAAATTTCGATTATTTGACCGAACTAACTGAAATATTTTGGTTCGGTTAATTTTAAAAAAATTCAATTTGATTAACAATAAAAGATTAAAAAATTCAGTTAATTTAATTAATACTAAATCAATTCAATTAACCGTATAAACTAAACAAACAAATAATGCAATACTATTACTAATTTATTCCAGTCAAGCAATCACATATGATTATTACATTACTATTCTATTCCATTCCAGTTGGGGTAGACTCATGAACTCCTTTAGTTGCAATCCTTATCGCTGTTGAAAAAGTTTAGCAAAATTCTAATATAGCATTCACATTTTCATTTATCTCAATCCCACCCCTATTATTTGACCTATTTGATTAAAAGAGTGAAAAGAGAGAAATCTCTGTGGGTTGAGATTTGTATTGCAATACCAATGACTTAAAAAGAAATTCAGCAAAAAGATATTAAAAATTAGCTAACAGGAAACCTGTGAGTCTTTATATCAATCAATTTTTAAGGCTTTCTTTCTTCTTCTTTTTTCATGGATTAGTCCAGAGTTGTCCATGCTGCGATTCACAACTCGTGGTAAAACACAAATAATTATGAAAAATTACAAAATGGTCATCTAATTATTAGAAAATTTCTTTCTTTAGTCACCTAACTATGAAAAGTTATAAAATAGTCACTCAATTATTTAATTTTGTCTTTTTTAGTCACCCAATTATATTAAATTTTTGGATGTTTTAATTTTTACATTAGTCAACTGATGACCAATAATGAAAAAAATCCATAATTAGATTATCTCCAGTATAATTTACCCGACACAAATTAGGTGGCGGATAATCTATTTTACTATTTAAAAAGTCTGTATATTATAAATTGATTTTTATATTTTTAAAATCAAAATTAAATAAAATAATATGTTATTGTTAAATATTAATCAGTAATTTGAAAAATCTTGTCAAAAGCGAATCTTTTAATAGATCAAGGCTAGTCTCTGGGTATTAAAAAAAAAGAGTTTCATTTCTTTATAAACTAAAATTAAAATTAAAATATTTTTATGTTGAATAAATGGTTAATATATATGCAGGATTTGTATTTATTATTTAAATTTTTTAACTTAATCTATCTTTTCCGCTATTTTCAAATTGACGGTTGCTTAGAGAGTGAGTCCTAATTTAAAGAATCGAACACAAAACAAAACCAAACCGGAAATTTTTAAACTCTCTAAATCTGTATTATAATTAGTAGATGATCAGATTATAATCACTTTGAGTCCCATGTTGCCACCCCTAGCCCTATTTGGGTCCATATGACTACCTCATTCCTCATCCAATTTTTTAATGGAAGATTGTAAAATAATATCATGTATTCAGCACGGCTCACCAGAGTAGAATTGTTGATTAGATCTGCACACTTTTTTCAGCATTAATATTTTAAAAAGGTTTTCACATGTGAGGTGTTGCTAATCAACAATGGGGGGAGTTATTTCCAAACTATAGTTTAGATCATTATGAGATTTTGGTTAATATAATGAGGTTGACGCTAATTGTGGTGGACTCATTCGATGAATTTGGACTGGACAAAAGTGATGAAAGTGCCTTAGATATGGTGGTTTTGTAAAGAAGCTTAGATATGGTCGAAGGAAGGAACGTACCAACACCATTGATACTCATAAAAAAAAAAAAACAATTGCCGATTTGTTAAAAGCCGAAGAGGTTCATCTAACCTTAAATGAACTTTGAGAAAGATGACTAGTACTGGAGACTGTAGGCTAGTGTCACGAGTCGTGCAAATGAGGACATGATCAAAGCACACTTTGATAATCCATCTTGTTCACTGGGGATCATTTGGCCCAACAGGACTGACCCACTACTTGGGAGACTAAATACCCATTTACTCCAATAATTTATATTTTACTGGGGTGAATATTTTGTAATCCTAAAGGATAAGATTGTATAGAGTTTAAATTCCTTAAAACTTTCATCTTATAGATAAACTTTAATCTTGATCATCGATATAATTTAAACCGTATTGTTGTATCTGGGGGAACTCAACAATAAATAGAGTCATTTCCCTTCCTTTGTAATCACTTCATTTACTCAAACACGTTGTGTGCATTGCTTTCTTGTGGCATTTTTGTTCAATTCGAGTTCCTCTATCTTTTGAGTTGCTTTCGTTTTATTTCAGTGCATTATAGAATTCTCCTTTATGAATTCTTAGTTAGGCTAACTTAGGAGGATTTGAAGCTAAATTTTTACCTAAGGTCACGCGGTTCGCAAGACTAAATTTCTAGCCCCGTGATAGTTGATATCCGAGCTAAGGTTTGAAAACACCAGTTGAGGTGACAAAAGGAGTAGACGAGCAAATGATCTACCGTAATTTTATACGTCAAATTAGGCTCTCCATTACACATAAAGAGCTTATTCTTAAGCAATTTATGTAACAGCCCGATTTTGGGCTTAGTCGAAATAGTGGTTTCGAGACTACAAGTCCGATGTTGAGAAATTTATTTTATTTATATTTTTAAGGTCTAAAATTTCACGAAATGATTTTGTGAAAATCTCATTCGAAAATTTTGAAGTTTGGGCACTCAATTTAGTCAAAAGGACTAAATTGTAAAAAGTGAAAAAATTGAGTTCTACATGTTAGAGGTGTCCAATTGTTATGAAATTTTAAATTGGATGCCCTTAAATGATAATTAGACCATTGGTTAAGGTGGTGGACAAAAATGGACATGGATGGGTATGTTTCAAAAGATTTTTAAGGGGCATTTTGGTAATTTAGTGAATTAAATGAATTAAAAACAAAATTTAAATGTCAAATTTGTCCATCTTCAAGCTTAGGCCGAATTTAACATGTGGGAAGCCATGGATAGGGTTTTCAAGCTTTCCAAGCTTTATGACCTTGAAAAACGAGATTTGAACCTAGAACGGGAGGAAAATCGAAAATAGGTAAAGTTGGTAAATTGCCGTTTCTGGATCCGAGGTAAGTTGGTGTGTTAATAATAATGTAATAATGTCGTAATGTATGTTTGAAACCTAAATTGTGGTATTAAATTGATTTTGCTAAATTACAGGTTTAGTATATTATGTTGGTGAATTGATGTAATAATATGTTTGTGATAAAAGGTGACATAGGTGACATGGAAATGGGTTGAAATGTTGTGCTTAAAGGTGTTTTCTATGACCATGGTTATTATGTGAAATGGAAAGTTTATATGTAAATAATGCATTTATTTTACTTGTTCAATAATTATTTTGCTAGATATTATGGAAATCATTGGGTGATAACTATAATATGAAAATGTATGGAATGTGAAATTCTCGATTGAACCTTCGAAAAACCGAGAGATACGGACAATATGTAGCTAGGTCACACGAGTGATAAGGGACCTTCACCGTGTGCACAAGAAAGCTACGAGATGGCAAAATTTGATATGTAGCTAGGCCACATGGATGATAAGGGACTTTCACCACGTGTGCAAGAAAGCTACAAGATAATAATTTCATATGTAACTAGGTCACATGTGTAATACTGTGTGTATACCATGTGTACAAGAAAGCTACGGGTTATGAGTAGCTAGGTCACATGAGTGGTTCCTAGTGTTGGACGCCATGTAGACAAGAAAGCTACGAGATGGAATGGCTAGGTCACATGGGTGATAAGGGACCTTCACCATGTGTACAAGAAAGCCGAATTATGTGTAGGTGGAGCTATGTGTTGAGACCACCGAGTATCGGGCATTTTTCGAAGGGGTTCAACAAGATAACTTACTAATGGTGATTGGTGCGATCATGTTATGAATAAGTGCAGGTGTGAATGTGACCAATTGAAAAATGTGGCAAATGTACTTGTGAGCAAGGGTTTGTGTGAACAAGGGTGCATGTGACCATGTGTGTATGTGCATAATGTGTTTGATATGTGATACGTGATTGAAATTGAGATAAGGATGATATGGTGTAAGCGCCATTATGAGTACTCGTAAATATTGGTGATGATTATTCATTTGTATGGCTAGTATTGAACATGCTTGGTGTTATGTGTGCATATATGAAAGTAATATAAAGAAAACATGGGAGAGTAAAATTTTCAGTAAAATAGATTGAAACAGCAGCAGTTACATGATTTTGAAAAATCACCATAAATATTAGAAATTTAATTATATGTTGAATGAGAGATGAAATTAAAGCTTATTGAGTCTATTTTCACGTAAAAGAAATGGTGTGAGTAAATAAATTTTCAATTATGAGATATTTGAATTTTGGTGAGACAGGGTCTGAATGGTTTCGGAAATCCCTGTTCCAAATTTGGAAAATCACTAAAAATTGTATAAAAATGGTTATGGTGTGTAATTTATATTCTCAGAATCCTTGGTGAGTCTACTTTCGATAGAGACAAACGCGAAGGTTATCCAAACTCTTTATAATGAGGAATTTCAATTTTAGTGAAGAGGTGTTAGAGCTATTGAACAGTGAAATAGGGGAATATTTAATGAATAAACTGTATTGATTGGATAAACCAAAAATTCTGAAAATTTTATGGTAAGAAGATATGTGAGTCTATTTTCATGGAAAATTAACGGATCTTAATTTGGAGTTCCGTAGCTCCAGATATAAATAATTTAATGACTGTGACTCGATGGAATTTGAATAAATAGAAAGAATATGAAAATAGTATGTTATCGCATTGCTTGTTATTTTCATGCGAGCTTACTAAGCGTAAAGCTTACTCCCTCCTTTCCATTTCTTTTAGTTTTGTCAGGTCAGCTCAGGGTTGGAGATCGTCGGAGGCAGCATCACACTATCGAGCCATTAGCCTTGGAGTATTGGCATGTGTATGTTAAATGTTTTCAAGTAAGTAGCATGTATAGGGACTTAATTTTTCTATGATGGATGTTGTTGTGATTAGCCAAATGTATTGACTTATATTGATTTGTTGATTATAGCCATGAGGTGTGGCTTATAATTATTTTGGCTTGTAAGTCTATTTGTTCATGGTATGAGTTAATGTCTGATTATGTGGTATAAGTGATTAAATGTATGTGTGTGCATGTAAAGATGACAAAAAGCCTTGGAAGTTAGCCTAAGTCTTGACCACACGGATAAAGACACGACCGTGTGTCTCAGCCGTGTGGAGGACACGGCCTCTGGCCACGGACGTGTGCCTTGGTCGTGTGCCCTTAAACGGTTGCAAACGTCACAAATAGAGAGTTACACGGGCTGAGGACCCGGGCGTGTCCCAAGCCACACGGCCGTGTGTGACTACTCGGCCCAACCCACACGCGCATGTGACTCTCCAAAGTAAGAAAATTGGTTAAGTTGCCCAAAGATTTTTAAAGTTCTTAGTTTAGTCCCGAACCACCCCGATGTATGTTATAGGCTTCGAAGGCCTGTATAAGGGACGATATGCATGTGTTCGAAAAGTTTTAATTTTGGCAAAATTTGGTAACCCAGTTTCGTACGATTGTGAATGTTTAAGTCCGGTAACGCCTCGAACCCTGTCCCGGAGTTAGACACGGGTGAGGGGTGTTACAATTTAGGTGTCTTTTTGTTACTTTTATCGATTTTTAGTTTTTGTTGTTAATAAAGTGTTTTTTTTAGTTTTATACCATTTTTTAGACTCAAATTGGTCAAACGCATCATGGGGAACTAGTAATATGATTGAGTAGTGTAGGAAGTTGACAATGACCCGAGCTTGGGGAAATCACCTTTAGAAGGGGGTATTGCGATATTGAACCATGGGGGTCGTGATACTCCTCACAGTGCTAAAGTGAAAGAAATTGAGACCAACTCTAGTGATATCGCGATACGAAGGATGGGTATTGTCATACCGAGACCCCCCAAGACTCCCAAGTTCGATACTACCTGGGGTATCACGATACTAAAGCCTGGGTATAGCAATATGCTGCCTGACGAGGAGAAAAATGACTATAGAGGTAGTTGTTGTCCAACACCAGCATTAATTAAAATACAACATCAAGGGCATTATGGTCCAAAATTTTGGTTTGTAATAAGTTGTTAATTATAGCCACTTTTGGCTGAGAAGAAAAGTAAGCCACTTTATTTTTGTTCTTTCATCTTTTTAACTTAGGGTTAGAGTTGTCTTCTTCATCTTTTTAAGGTTTAGCATTAATTTTTTCTGGTTTTTAGTGGTATTGGTAGTTAGTTAGTTAAGTTTCACTATAGCTTGGTCTTCATTGTTGTTTAGTACTAAAACTTGCTTTGTATTTTCAGTTTAACCCTTAATCATTAATATAGTTCAACTCCATTTTCTTTTCTTTGATAAAAATATTATTTCTAGTGTTATTTTGTTCCACCGTTGTTGCAACATTATCTTCTTCAAGCAAATATCAAGAAAACACTAAGACTTTTTTAACCCTATATTTGTGCTTATGTTAATGCATGATTAGATTTAGGACTTTGTAGGACTTATTTTTGTGTAGTTAGGAGTTTAGACTAAAACATGAAATTTTGGGGTATATTATAGTGGTATTGCGATATACCTTGGTCAATATCGCGATACCATGGACAATTTCAAGTGGAGGCCAAAACACCTTTCGTTATTGCTATACGGACCCTCTAGTATCGCGATATCACAAATAGTTTCAAATTTTAGCTTTGACTTGAAAACATGCAATGGTATTGCGATACAGACTCCTTGGTATCGCAATACTTGGGACAATTTCAAATGGGAGGGATCAAAACACTCAAGGATATTGGATACCCGACTGTGTATCGCGATACCCCTATTGGGTTTTGCAGAAAACCTGTTTTAGGTATCACACTTGTGTGTTTTATTCATATTTAACCCTAAAACTCACCCAAAACCCCAAATTCTTTTCATTTTCAGCCCTAATCTCCCAAATATCCTTCCTCAATTTATTTTCTCTCAATTTTTCCTCTCAATCTCTTCTATTTCTTTGCACTTGTTTGTATTACCTTTGGTATTTTTCTCCTATTTTTCAGGTTTTCTCCATTAGATTGGAACCACATTTGCACTCAAAGAATCAATCAATTTTCCATCAACAACACATCATTAAGGTTAAGGGTTTTAAAACTTTTGTTGTTTTTCAAATATCTTGTTTTGATTGCCAAACCATTGTTGCTTGTTGATTTTTATCATTGCATGTGTTTAGATAGTTGAAAAACAAACTTGATTTGTGCAAAGTTGATATTGTTGTTGAGGCTAGTTGGTTAAAATTATTCTTATTTAATTGTTTGATTGAATAAGAGGCAAGCATATACAATGCCACCTAGGCAAACCAAACGGACTCGATCCCAACTGGAATCTCTTCTGTTTTCGGAGTTTGTTTTGAACAAATTTAAATCAAAAGAGGCCGAAAAGTTCTTTTTGATGCTTCAAGGACAAACATTCATCTTTGAACGCAACTTTGACCCGACCTCTTCCTTATGTGAGGAAATATGGGATCTAGTCCGATTTCAAAGGTGGCACAATTTTTGTTTGTTGCCGAAAGCACCCGCGATCATACCAATTGTTTAACCTGGAGTGGGTGAATTAAATAAAGTCAACACCATTAAACCATTTTCAACAACAATATTTCTATTTAATTAAACCCAATCTCACTAAAAATTTTGAAAAAAAAAAAAGAGACTAAAGCCTTGTTTGATAAAATGTTGAAATAATTCAATTAACTAAAATTAATATTTTCAACAACTTAATTTTTTAAATATGTTTGATTTTCTAGAAAAAGTGAAAATGATGAGCGGATAAAGGACACCTTAATGGTTTTTATTTTATTTTATTTCATTTAAGATTATATTATCCTTTATTAAAGAATTTAATTGTATTCAATATTTAATTTTAAATAAATTACCAAACTATTTTATAACTTAAATTCAACCCTTAATTTTTCAGTACTTATTTTTCAACACACTTATTGCTTTCAGCACTTAATTTTTTAGTTTATCAAACATAACCATATTCAAATATTCTTTATGAGGAATCTCGATTTTTTTTTTTCGCCGAAAGTAACTACGAATGGCTCCTCTCTCTCTCTTTCAGTTAACACTTTTCTTCTCAATTTAAGATGAAAATAAAACAATGAGAAAAACCCGTAATAAATAAGGTCATATATAATTGAAAGATCACCGAGAACACCATCCAAACTGGACATTCAATGCTAAGATTACACCTATTAAATTTTTTAACAGATGAACTAATTTACTTTTTGATATAACGTATAGAAATTATTTTATTTATACTTAAATAAAATGAGAAAAATACAAAGTAGGTCAGGGATGCCAGCCCCCTCTAAAATATAAAATTGCTATTTAGGTCCTTAAAATTTTTTAAAAATTTTAAATTAGCAAAGGTAAAATTACACTTTGGCCCCCCTTAAAATTATAAAAATTTAATTTAATCCTTTACAAATTATAAAGTTATAAACTATAAAAAATTAAAACTTCATCCAGCCCCCATAAAAAATTATTCTGACTTCGCCCCTAAAGTAAGTCACAATACAAGGGTACTTTTAGTGTCACTCATGCTATGTATGGATTAGTTTTATTTATATATAAATACATAATTTAGTATTTTATTTACATTTATATCTAACTTTTTTTTAACTTATAAATTATGATCCATTGCTGAAATTTTGAGAAAAATGTGAAAGCGATTTAAGACACTTCTATAAAACATAGACTGATTTCATAACTTTGAAGTCAAAGAAAAATTCTTAAAAATTCTACATGGAAGATGAAAAGGAAGTTGCCCAATACCAAATGTTCCTCCACCAACCATGTTTCTAAAGAATTGACCCTCCAAATTTTCTCATTCACTCTTACATGAATTTGCTTGCATGTTTCTTTGGACTCACCAACATTTTTTCCCCCACAATTCCTTGTCAAAATATAATCATACAAATACAAAATTGGTGTACTTCAACCTAAAATACTATTTAAGTATGCTTTTTTTATTATTTAATGTTGATTTATTAATAAAAATAAATAGTTGGGTCAAACCTAAGCCAAACAAGCTTTACTCTTTTCTATATTCCTATATAAATCACAACCATGCAAAGTGGCTAACTTAAGCCTTTGAAATATCCCACTTTTGATGGAGATGAAACACAAAGCCCTCCACTTCTTTCTACTACTCATCATGTTCTTAAGCTTCATGTTGTTGCTTACCACACCGGAAACTCGTCGGTTTGCTCTGAATCATGCCGATGATGCTGTCGTGAAGGCTAACCCTAACCGACGAGAGGGTGGCGGGTTTGATCTTGAAAAAGTTTTTCAAGTTCTTGATCTTCTCAAGATGAAAGATTCATCGGGGCAAAGTGGTAGAGGAGAAGGGCATTGAAATGTAGTCATCCAATATGGTTATTGTTGTTGAGGTTTAAGATAATAATAAAGGTGTTGTAACAATGGTATGATATTGACTGAAAATAAATTCCTTTAAGTTGGCCATTTCAAATGCTTCATTAACTCATTGTAAAACATTTATTAGAAGAAATAAAGAGTTCATCTTTTATTTTTTAAGTTGAGAATATATGCATTCAATATATTCTATATATAGAGTGCTAGGACTTTCTTGACCTGTATAAAGCGGTGGTTAAAATTTTCATATACGAAATTTAAACTATGTTACCCTTATCCTTCATTCTTAATATTGTATAGAAAAAAAAATAGAAAAACTGATCACTTGCTTCGGAGACCTATTCAATAACCAAGCTTGAAACACTATTTTGGGGCAAATTTTTAAGGTTTATTCACATTAGAGTCAAATATTTCTAAATGGCCATATAAAGGTCAAACTTTTTTTACGAAAGTGTTCAAATGAAGACTAAAGCTTTCAAATTGGTCAAACAAAGGCTAAACTTTGTCAAAAAATGCTCGAATAAGGGCTTATCAAATTATATTATTATTTTTATTTTATTTTTCTTTTCTTTTCTTTTATTTTCAAATAAGATTTTATTTAACTCTCATGTGTTCTATTCTAAGCACATCAATATTCACCTAATTCTTACTACAGACTGAGCTGAAGTGCGTGAAAACCACATATTTGAACACTTTTATAAAGGTTTTGTCCTTACATGACCATTTTGAAATATTAAACCTTTAAAATGAAAAGAAAAGAAACCAAAGAGAACAAGAGAGGAAATTGGGTTGATTTGTATGTAGCGACCTAAAATTTGCTTAGGCGCTAATTGAGGAAATTATTTAAAAATTTTAAAACAGAGTTTCAATTTTATTTAAAAAAGGGAGTCGCCACCGATCTTTTTTTCTAGGTGTGATCGGACACCTAATAAATCCTCTTTTTAAAGAAAAATCATTTTTTGAATTTTCTTAAAAAGAGCGGGTTTAAGTCTGCGACAAAATTCGAGAGAAAAATAGGGTTCGAGTCGATTCTGCATGAGGAAGGTATTAGCACCCTCGCGACGCCCAAAATTGGTATCTCGTTAAACGCGTTGTCTTAATTTTCAAAATACAAGTTCAATTTAATATTTAATCGTGATCCGATTGAGACATGAAATTTTTACTAAAAAACGAGAATTTTAAGACTAGAAATTTTTTTAAAACCGAGAATTTTGAAAACACAATTTTTTTAAACCAAAAATTTTGAAAACACGAAATTTTAGAAATCTGAAAACACGAGAATTTTTTTGAAACACGAAAATTTTTTCAAAACACGAAATTTTGAAAACACGGAAATTTTAAAACATAAGAATTTTTTAAAAAAACATGAAATTTTGAAAATCCGAAAATTTTAAAAACACGAAATTTTGGAAATACGGAAACTTTGAAAACACGAAAATTTTTTGAAACACGAATTTTTTTTGAAAACACGAAATTTTTGAAAACACGAAATTTTTTTAAAACATGGAAATTTTGAAAATACGGAAATTTTTGAAACACGAGATTTTTGAAAATACGAAATTTTTGAACACGAATTTTTTTTAAAACACTAAAATTTTGAAATACAAGAATTTTTAAAAACACGAAAACTTTTAAAACATGAGAATTTTTGAAATACGAGAATTTTTGAAAACACGATTTTTTTTTAAAATACGAAAATTTTGAAAATACGACAATTTTCTAAAAACACAAAAAGTTTTGAAACTCGAAATTTTATTTTATTTTTTTTTTAAAGGGCGAATCGTATTTAACACGAACCGATGATATTCACCCAACATAGCGATGAAATCAACGACAAGTGTTAAGCCGATTCGTTGCCTTATTTATTAAAAATTATCAAAAAAATACAAATAAAAATACTAAAAATATCAATAATATTAAAACGAGATGTAATAAAAAATATACAAATTAAATTAAAAGTGAATAAAAAAGAAAATTACCGAAAATCAAAAATACGGGCTTGATCGAATGATTTGCGCGTCTCGGTTTTTTTTCCTCCTTTTCCCTTTTTCTTTTTTTTTTTTTTCTTTCTTTTCTTTCTTTTTTTTTTTTTTGGCTGATGGGCTGCTATTCCCTTTGCTAATGGGCCTTTTTGGGCCTATTTCCCTTTTTTTTGGGCTGCTTCTTCTTCTTTTTTTGTTTTTGTTTTTGTTTTTTTTGGGCTGCTGTTGGTGGGCCTACTGGACGCGGATCGGGCCGTGGGTCGGACGGGTCGGGTCGCGGGTCGGGTCGACCCGACTGATTTGATTTTTTTCTTTCTTCTTTTTCTTTCTTTTTTTCTTTTTTCTTTCTTTTTCTTTTTCTTCTTCTTTCTTCTTCTTCTTCCTTCTTCTTCTCCTTTCTTCTTCTTCTCCAACCGCCGCCGCCGTCTCCTCTTCCTTCCCGGTGGTGCGACGCCCCCTCTTCCTCTTCTCTTCTTCTTCTCCTTCCTCCTCTTTTCTTTCTCTTTTTTCTTTCTTTTTCATGTTTTTTTTTTTGCTTGGGGTTTTGATTTTGGGGAAAATCCCTTTTATAGCATTTTGTGCAGTGTGGCAGGTGGCTAGGGGAAGGAGGCCATCCCTTAGGCTGGTGGCGGAAAATCGGGGTGGGTCTTGAAATCCGCCAAATTTTGGAGATTTTCCATGGAAGGACCAGATTGCAAACACAAGAAACTGTTAGGGCCAAAGTGTAATTTTAAGAAAGATAAGGGTAAAATGTAATTTTGAAAAGTTTTGGGACCAAAATGTAATTTCAAGAAAGTTTAGGGTTAAAATGTAATTTTTTAAATTTTTTAAATTTTTTAAATTTATTATTATTTTTAAATAAACCCATAATTAATCCGGACAAAATTTAGTGCTTACAGCTGCCCCTCTTTGCTCATCGCTGTGAAACAGGGATAGAGCAAAAACTTAAAAGCGCTAAATTTTGTTCAATGTCCAATATTTAAAATAGAAATCGAAAATAGCTCGACATGTGACACTAAGCTCAACTCACTTCTGGATTATGAGTTGATCTTTGAAAAACAAAATTGAAAATACCTCGTGTGACTGAGAGGCTCAACTCACCTCTCGCAATGTGAGTTGATTTTTGAAAAACTGAAATTGAAGATACCTCAGCGTGTGACCTGAGGCTCAACTCACCTCTCGCAATATGAGTTGATTTTTTGAAAAATAGAAATTGAAAAATACCTCGACGTGTGACCTGAGGCTCAACTCACCTCTCGCCATATGAGTTGATTTTTTTGAAAAATGAAAATTGAAAAATACCTCGGCGTGTGACCCAAGGCTCAACTCACCTCTCGCAATATGAGTTGAATTTGAAAAACGAAAATTGAAAAATACCTCGGCGTGTGACCCGAGGCTCAACTCACCTCTCGCAATATGAGTTGATTTTGAAAAACGAAAATTGAAAAATACCTCAGTGTGTGACCTGAGGCTCAACTCACCTCTCGCAATATGAGTTGATTTTTTGAAAATGAAATTGAAAATACCTCAGTGTGACTGAGGCTCAACTCACCTCTCGCAATATGAGATGATTTTTTTGAAAAACGAAAATTGAAAAAATATCTCGGCGTGTGACCCGAGGCTCACCTCACCTCTCGCAATATGAGTTGATTTTTTTGAAAAACAGAAATTGAAAATACCTCAACGTGTGACCTGAGGCTCAACTCACCTCTCGCAATATGAAACAGAAATTGAAAATACCTCAACGTGTGACCTGAGGCTCAACTCACCTCTCGCAATATGAGTTGATTTTTTTGAAAAACAGAAATTGAAAATACCTCAGCGTATGACCTGAGGCTCAACTCACCTCTCGCAATATGAGTTGATTTTTTTGAAAAACGAAAATTGAAAAAATACCTCGGCGTGTGACCCGAGGCTCAACTCACCTCTCGCAATATGTGTTGATTTTGAAAAATGAAAATTGAAAAATACCTCGACGTGTGACCCGAGGCTCAACTCACCTCTCGCAATATGAATTGATTTTTTGAAAAATGAAAATTGAAAAATACCTCAGCGTGTGATCTGAGGCTCAACTCACCTCTCGCAATATGAGTTGATTTTTGAAAAACAGAAATTGAAAATACCTCGGGTGTGACCCGAGGCTCAACCCAGCTCTCGCATTATGAGTTGATTTTGAAAAGCGAAAATTGAAAAATATCTCGGCAGTGTGACTGAGGCTCAACTCACCTCTCGCAATATGAGTTGATTTTTTGAAAAACAGAAATTGAAAAATACCTCGACGTGTGACCCGAGGCTCAACTCACCTCTCGCAATATGAGTTGATTTTTTTGAAAAACAGAAATTGAAAAATACCTCGACGTGTGACCCGAGGCTCAACTCACCTCTCGCATTATGAGTTGATTTTTGAAAAATAGAAATTGAAAATACCTCAGCGTGTGACCTGAGGCTCAACCCACCTCTCGCATTATGAGTTGATTTTTGAAAAATAGAAATTGAAAATACCTCAGCGTGTGACCTGAGGCTCAACTCACCTCTCACCATATGAGTTGATTTTTTTGAAAAACAGAAATTGAAAATACCTCAGCGTGTGACCTGAGGCTCAACCCACCTCTCGCATTATGAGTAGATTTTGAAAAACGAAAATTGAAAAATACCTCAGCGTGTGACCTGAGGCTCAACTCACCTCTCGCAATATGAGTTGATTTTTTGAAAAACAGAAATTGAAAAATACCTCGGCGTGTGACCCGAGGCTCAACTCACCTCTCGCATTATGAGTTGATTTTTGAAAAACAGAAATTGAAAATACCTCAGCGTGTGACCTGAGGCTCAACCCACCTCTCGCATTATGAGTTGATTTTTGAAAAACAGAAATTGAAAATACCTCAGCGTGTGACCTGAGGCTCAACTCACCTTTCGCCATATGAGTTGATTTTTTTGAAAAACAGAAATTGAAAATACCTCAGCGTGTGACCTGAGGCTCAACCCACCTCTCGCATTATGAGTAGATTTTGAAAAACGAAAATTGAAAAATACCTCAGCGTGTGACCTGAGGCTCAACTCACCTCTCGCAATATGAGTTGATTTTTTTGAAAAATAGAAATTGAAAATTACCTCGACGTGTGACCCGAGGCTCAACTCACCTCTCGCAATATGAGTTGATTTTTTAAAAAATAGAAATTGAAAAATACCTCGACGTGTGACCCGAGGCTCAACTCACCTCTCGCATTATGAGTTGATTTTTTTGAAAAACAGAAATGAAATAATTTTAAAAAGTATCAAAATTTCAAAACATATCTTCTGGTGGAACTCGAATGTCTTCCTTGTCCTTGGTTCGGTACAGCTATCATCAAAACCTTTTGCTTTATTGGAATACCTGTATATATCATGCATGATGTTATCATGATATGCACATGTTTGGTCTTAAATGCTTTTATGCCTACATGATTATGCCATACGCCTTGGGCTTGTTTCATCAGTATATCTCTTTTCGTTCGACTCTCATGATGACTGCATTCATTGCTTCGATTCTTGATTTCCCTTTCAGGTTTTGTACCCATCCTCGAGTAATCTGCGTTTCTCGTGTATCACCCTTTTGCCCCTTATTGAACTTTGTCCTTGCTTTGAGGCTCTTACACTTACCAAATTCTCATCCGGGTAATACTCAACATTCCTTTTGTTTAGAGTATGTCCTTTCACTATTTATCATTTAGACGAACCACACATGAGATGCATGAAAATAGAAAAGTAAGTACGAAAGAAATACCTCACATTCATATTTATTTCAAAAGCAATAAGCAAAGAAAATTGACAATGAAAAGCTCAACATTATAAAGAAAGGAAAGCAGATTCAATTGTCACAAATGCTCTAGATATTCAACGCTTGAACTTCTCCACATTTCTTCATCCTGGATCTCTTCAAGCACGGCTTCTTGTGTAGAAGATTTCGAGCTTCCGGGACTGCTTCAAATATTGTAATCTCGCCACATGACTCCCTGTTCAAATCGCCTTGCTCCTTTTGTCCGAACCTCCTTCATTAGGACGCCCTTTTAGGTTTTCATCCTAATCTTTTTGTTTATCAAGACGCCTTTCGAGTTTTCATCTTGATCTTTTTCTTCTTTTTTTTTATCAAGACGCCTTTTCGGGTTTTCATCTTGATCTTTTTTCTTCTTTTTTTTTATCAAGACGCCCTTTTTGGGTTTTCATCTTGATTTTTTTTCTTCTTTTTTCCCTTTTTTTATCAAGACGCCCTTTTCTGGTTTTCATTTTGATCTCTCCTTTTTTTTTTAGGCATAGTACTTTTTCACGACATCTGAGTTCACTGGATTAGGTAACTCCTTCCCATCCATCTCAGTGAGAATCAAAGCTCCACCAGAGTAAACCTTTTTTAAGACGTACGGCCCTTCCCAATTTGGTGCCCATTTTCCTCGAAAGTCTTTTTGTATTGGGAGAATCTTTCTCAGTACGAGTTCCCCCTCACGGAATTCTCTTGGCCGCACCTTCTTATCATGAGCCGTGATCATTCTCTTCTGGTACATCTATCCATAACAGATTGCCTTCAAGCGTTTTTCTTCGATAAGATTTAGCTGGTCATATCGAGCTTGAACCCATTCTGATTCTTCTAATTTTGACTCCATTAAGACTCGTAGAGAGGGGATCTCAACTTCAATGGGCAGCACAGCTTCCATTCCATAGACCAGGGAGAAAGGAGTTGCTCCCGTAGATGTCCGCACAGATGTGCGATATGCATCAAAGCGAATGGTAGCTTCGTGCCAATCTTTATATGTCTCGGTCATTTTCCTAATAATCCTCTTAATATTTTTGTTAGCCGCTTCTCTTCGCTCCGTTCATCTTTGGGCGATTAGGTGAGGAATTATGATGCTTTATTTGAAGCGCTTTCGCACACTTCTTTCATCATCTTGTTGTTCGATTCTGACGTTATCTCAAATAATTTTCTCGAGCAAACCGTATCGACATATGATTTCCTTTTTAAGAACACCGCAAAGCTGCAATCATCGTCACATTAGCAAATGAAGCGGCTTACCCATTTTGTGAAGTAATCTATAACCACAAAATAAACCGTGGCCATTAGAAGCTTTTGGAGAAATTGGCCTATAACATCCATGCCCCACATAGAAAAAGGCCACGGAGAAGTCATGACATGAAGCGGCGAAGGGGCTGCATGAATTTTATCACCGTAAATTTGACATTTGTGGCACTTTCGTGCTCAACTAATGCGATCACTTTCCATCGTCGACCAAGAATAACCGAGTCTCATAATCTGCTGCCATAGTGAAACCATTGGCATCGTCCCACAAATTCCTTCATGGACATCTTCAAGTATTTTTCGCTTCAAGAATCCACGCATCTCGGAGCACTTGATCTTTTCCTCTTTTGTACAGGATATCCCCATCAAGGACAAATCCCACCGCCATTCTTCTGATTGTTCTTTTGTCGTTCTCATTTGCTTGCTCGGGATACCTTTGATTCTTGACATATTCTAAGATATCATGGAACCACGGCCGTCCATCTGTCTCTTTTTTAATGCTAAAACAATGTACAGGGACCTCATATATGCTCATTTGGAGAGGCATTATTTCTATTTCTCTGGATGCTTTGAACATTGAGGCCAAAGTGGCCAAGGCATCAGCCAATTGGTTTTCTTCTCGTGGGAAGTAGTTAAAATTCACTTCTTTGAATTCTTTGACCAGCTCCGCCACGAGAACACGATATTTGACCAATTTCGAATCTCTCACTTCTCAATCTCCACGGATTTGATAAATCACCAACGCTGAGTCCCCGTACACTTCTAAGATTTTGATGTTTCGTTCAATAGCTGCGCAAAGTCCCATGATGCAAGCCTCATATTCCGCTACGTTATTGGTACAGAAGAAATTTAATCTGGCAGTGAATGGATAATGGTTCCCTTCTGGTGACACTAAGACTGCTCCAATCCCATGCCCCAATACATTTGATGCACCATCAAAGCTCATCTTCCATGATTTCTCTTTTGACGACTCACACTCTTTTTCTGTAATGCACATTAAGTCTTCGTTTGGGAAATCAAATCTCAATGGCTCATATTCCTCCATGGTTCGAGTTGCTAAGAAGTCAGCTATCGCGCTCCCTTTTATCGACTTTTGACTCACATATACAATGTCGTACTCTGATAGTAGGATCTGCCATTGTGCCATTCTTCCTGAAAGTGCAGGTGATTCCATCATGTATTTTATTGGGTCCAGCTTTGAAATTAACCACGTCGTATGATACAACATATATTGTCTGAGCCTTCGAACTGCCCAATCCAAAACACAACAGAATTTTTCAATTGACGGGTACTTTGCTTCATACTCTGTGAACTTCTTACTGAGATAGTAGATCGCCCTTTCTCTTTTCCCTGACTCATCATGTTGCCCCAGTACGTAACCCATTGAATTTTCGAACACAGTTAGATACAATATTAACGATTTTTCGGGAGTTGGCAGTACTAGCACTGGAGGGTTAGACAAATACTATTTTATCTTGTCAAAAGCCACTTGGCACTCATCGTTCCACTCTCCCGGATTATGTTTTCGAATGAGTCAAAAAATTGGGTCACACTGGTTGGTAAGTTGAGCAATAAATCGAGCGATGTAGTTCAACCTCCCTAAAAATCCTCTGACTTCTTTTTGTGTACGCGGAGGTGGTAGTTCTTGTATGGCTTTTATCTTATCTGGATCAACCTCAATACCTCTCTCACTAATAATGAAGCCGAGTAATTTTCCTGAGGTAGCCCCGAACGCACACTTGGCTGGATTAAGCTTCAGCTGGAACTTTCTTAGTCTTTCGAACAATTTCTTGAGGTTCTCAATATGCTCTCTTTCCCCCCGAGATTTGGCAATCATATCATCAACATAAACTTCTATCTCTTTGTGCATCATGTCATGGAATAGCATCACCATTGCCCTCTGATATGTTGCTCCGACATTCTTTAATCCGAACGGCATCAACTTGTAGCAAAATGTTCCCCACATCGTTACGAAGGTAGTTTTCTCCATATCCTCGGGAGCCATCTTTATCTGATTATAACTCGAAAATCCATCCATGAAAGAAAATAATGAATGTTTTTTGTGTTATCCACCAACGATCGATGTGTGGCAAGGAAAATTATCTTTAGGACTTGCTCGATTCAGATCGCGATAATCTACGCACATTCGTACCTTACCGTCTTTCTTTGGTACTGGGACTATGTTAGCTACCCATTCTGGGTATTTGGAGACTTGTAGGAATCTAGCATCAAATTGCTTCTTGACTTCTTCTTTTATCTTTAACAGTATTTCAGGTCTCATTCGTCTTAGCTTCTGTTGAATAGGTTTGCATTCTGGTTTCAGTGGGAGTCTATGGACCACTATATCCTCGTTCAACCCTGCATGTCTTGATACGACCATGTAAATACATCTTTATACTTACGAAGCAAGGCGATCAAACCATGTTTGGTGTTATCTGAAATGGAGGTCCCAATCTTCACTTCTTGCATCTTTTCTTCGTTTCCCAAGTTCACTGTCTCAACAGATTCTTGATGGGGTAGGACCTATTTATCTTCTCATTCTATCATTCTTTGTAAGTCAGGAGACGAGACATAATCTTCAGCATTTTTCTCAGCTTTGAATTCTCCTAAACAAATAGCTTTCTCAAAATCGATTTCGGGACTTGTAACGGATTGTTCATGTCGTTGGTATCGAGCACTGAAAGGTGAATGAAAAAAAAACTATAGAGGAGCATCAAAGTATTGGAACCAAACAAACATAATGTTATGGCATGATATGAGGTACATGTAAGGACAGGCTGTGAGAAGAAGGAATAATTATAAAGTTAACAAGAATGAAAAGACTATGACAAAATGCATCTCCATTAATGTTCATTTAAATGATAAAGAGCAAACAAGAATCCTACTATTACTTAGGGGCACACAAAAAAGAGAGTTAACATTGAGCATTACTCGGAGAGGACTTAGAAACTACAAGAAGATCCACAAGAATTCAATTGTTCAAAATGAACCTAGGAGGACAAGGCGTATCATTGAAACATCTTCATTGCATCATCCCTTTGTCAATAACATTTATCTTGACGCTCAAGACCCTTTCAATTAATGGCAGCGTGCTTCGTGCATTATCTTGCCTTGGGTACATCATTCCTGCAGATGTAAATGTTTTTGACAAAGGAGGATACGCTATGGGCTCCCATCCTAATTCCTCGCCTGAGGCTCCTGCAAACCTCATTTCTTGATCTTTCTGCAACCGTGGATTGTATAGTTTTAGCCTCAGTGGATGATTAGAGTGATATGCACATGCAATGAATGGATGAATGAATAAATGAAAAATTCATGTTAGTCATGAATAAATATGCAAAAATTCGGTGTTGATTTCAAGATAGCCCCATACTTAGGCATTTCATTAATCAAAAGAGTCTATTACAAAACGTTTTGCCGTCTCTGATTTAGCAGTTACACAAATTTCCTAGCCACATCGCCTTGTTTTTTCACTCGTTCTAGGAATTCTGACATGTTTGATTCTTGTCTCAAAGGAATTGGTAACTGAGATCTTCTGCTTCATCTGATAATTACACAATTTGCATAGCCGCCTTGCGAATTTCATTAATCAAACCGCCAAGATGCATATCTTTTTCTTGGAGAGCTCTTTCGTATGCACGAATGTCTCTGTCATGCTGGCCATTCTTTTCTTCTAGGGCTTTTAGGAGAGTATCCAAGTGTTGCTGATAAGCTTGCAGTGTATTTTCTAAATCTTGTATTTTCCTTCTTAGCTCTTGACGCTCAAACTGACTAGTCATTAATTCTGCAGACACGGTTTAGTATCCAACATTCTTCTTCCTTAACTCTATCATAGCACGAGCACCTTTTTCCTTTTCCTTTTTCGCTTTCTCTCTCGAATTCCATCCCGCCTTTGATGTTGCTTAATTCTTCCTTCCATTCCGTCGATGATTTGCCCAAATTTCGCTATTCTTTATGGTGCCTCTTAATTTCTTATTTTCCAAATGAAGATCCTTTAAGTCATTTCTCATGATCTCGACTTCTTTCTCGGACTTTCTCGTTTCGGATTTTTAATTTGAACATCTATCTTCATCTGGTAATTTTCCTCTTGAAGAGAACTAATATCCCGTAATGACTGGCCTTTTCACGTTCAAATTCATGTCTTGCTATTTCTAGTTCGGACGGCATTTCTTCTAAGAAAGGATTCTGGAAAATATAATCCGTTGGTGAGGTTTGTTGACTATTCACTCGTCTTTGCCTCCATATTTTATAATCTTGAGTGATAGTATCAGCATACAGAGCTAACTCCATTAGGTAGATTTCCTTCCAAGACTTTGCAGTATCTCAGACTTTTTTCATGTAACCTTCACTGTAAAAGCAAACTCGATCTGTACTAATCTTACGGTAGTTGGTATGAACGTCGTGAAACAAACCGCTTTGAACCATTAACGGTGCATATCCAACTCCTCCCCATAACTCGAGTAAAGGTACCCAATCTTGGTTTCGCATTTGTATAGCGAATCAAGGACGGATCCATGGTGCTCTCTAAGCTATATCTTCGGCGCGGAGGTTCTGAAAAACTGAAACCCATTGCTGTTCGGTGACATCCTTCGGCCAATCTTTCTCAAGGTAAGCTTCCAATGGAACGAATGTTTTCGAAAACATGTGGAAAGGTGTGCGCTCCACTTTCCAGAAGTGGCTCAGAATCCAAACATTAAGTAGCTGTGCACATCCGATAAAACGTCCTTCCCCTTTTCTCCTACAATAGTTGGGACGGGGTTGATTTCTTGCTTCAACTTTTCAAAGAAATCGACTACCGCAACTTCTATATGCCCAAGAACTTTTGGGAAGGCAATTAATCTGTAAATGGCTAAAGCAAATAGATCCACTCTCTTCACAATATCCGGATGGTTTTGAACTAAGTCTCGCAGAGAAAACCATGGAATACAACTGACTTCGTTCTTTTTCTTTATCTGTTTTTCAGCCCATGTATCAGCCATTCCTGTCAACTTCATTAACTTTTTCTTGAAGGTCATTGGTTTGGGCTCTTTCACATATATCTTACTAAATTGTGCATTGTCAACGCGAAGCAAGGCGGCATACTCTTCTATGGTCGGAGTCATATCTTCCTGGTTGAAAGTAAAACATTGATAAACTAGGTCCCAGAATCGAACCATGGCTTGAATCAACTGTTCGTCTATGTTGACGGCGATCAAGTGAACTATATCCCCGTACTTTTTAGTGAAGATGCCCCTAGTGTCTGAGTCCCACTGTTTCCAGATCCTAGTCAAGTCTTCGAGGTTATTCCGACGAACATTCATGGTCACATGCTCGGGAAGATTGGATATACATCCTTCCTTTAAACTGTCTCCTTTTACTTTCTGAGTTTTCAAAGACCAGTCTCGAACCACGGTATTTTTCTCGGTCACTTGTGTAATTAACTCCTCCATCAGAAACCCGTTTTTGGCAACCAATCTCTAATCAACACCTTCCTAACAAGATGCCTATGATGCATGATGAAAAATAAAAATGAAGACAAATAACATTGGTTAGTAATTACAATAAATATAAACGGAGAAAAACTATGGAAAATCTAACAAATTAAGGTATTTAATTTTGCATTTTGGTGAAACTGACCTACTTTTTTTTTTACCCCATCATATTTACAAAATAAACTTACCCCACATGCTCATCAGATAATCTACCCTCTCTAAATTATTAAACGGACCCGATTTACTTGCATAAAAAGTATAAATGTAAAAGAAATAAAAGGTAAGAAGCGTTTCTCCCATGTACTTATTTTGGTAACTATTAACGGACGGAGGTTCGGCATGGCTCTAATCGGGTGGCTCATACGGTTCACTATATGCGGTTTCGGTTCTAAAAAGGTACTCGAATTGTCCGTACTGTCGCCTACTAAGGCTAGTACGGAGCCTCGGTTATCGCCCATCATAGGCTCGCGAGCTCAATTCGAGGGATTACATTTACTTATGCCTATGCGGAGGGACAAGTTAACTCACGAAAGCATAAGTCATATGTAACCCGGAAGTATTCATTAGCCTGTGCGGAGGGACGAGTTAACTCACGAAGCCATAGCGTTTACTTCCACTTAAGCGGACGGAGCCCGGGTAGAGAGCTCATGTTACGCAAAAATGCAAGTGCACAATGTGTGGGGAGAAACTCACAAACCTTTTCATTTTTATTTTAAAACTAAAAAAAACTAAAACCGTAAAAACTTAGAGCTGAAAAATAAAAAGATAAAACAAGTTAGAAAAATATTTACAACATGATGCAAATGCATGACTTTTCAAAAAACGAAATTTAAGGATCACGACTAAGTATTAATTTAAACAAGAGTTTTGAAATTTTTAACAACACGCGTTTAATTCCAGACTCGACTCTCAAAAAAAATTTCCCCAGTGGAGTCGCCATCTGTAGCGACCTAAAATTTGCTTAGGCGCTAATTGAGGAAATTATTTAAAAATTTGAAAACAGAGTTTCAATTTTATTTAAAAAAGGGAGTCGCCACCAATCTTTTTTTCTAGGTGTGATCGGACACCTAATAAATCCTCTTTTTAAAGAAAAATCATATTTTTGAATTTTCTTAAAAAAGGGCGGGGTTTAAGTCTGCGACAAAATTTCAGAGAAAAATAGGGTTCGGAGTCGATTCTGCGAGGAAGGTATTAGCACCTCTCGACGCCCAAAATTGGTATCTCGTTAAACGCGTTGTCTTAATTTTCAAAAATACAAGTTCAATTTAATATTTAATCGTGATCCGATTGAGACATGAAATTTTTTGTTAAAAAGACGAGAATTTTAAGACTCGAGAAATTTTTTTTTTAAAACCTGAGAATTTTTTAAAACACAAAATTTTTTTTTAAACCCAAAAATTTTGAAAACACGAAATTTTAGAAATACGAAAACACGAGAATTTTTTTTGAAACACGAAAATTTTTTTCGAAAACACGAAATTTTTGAAAACACGAAAATTTTAAACATAAGAATTTTTTTTTAAAAAACATGAAATTTTTGAAAATCCGAAAATTTTAAAAACACGAAATTTTGGAAATACGGAAACTTTGAAAACACGAAAATTTTTTGAAACACGAATTTTTTTTGAAAACACGGAATTTTTGAAAACACGAAATTTTTTTAAAACATGGAAATTTTGAAAATACGGAAATTTTTGAAACACGAAATTTTTGAAAATACGAAATTTTTGAACACGAATTTTTTTGAAAACACTAAAATTTTGAAATACAAGAATTTTTAAAAACACGAAAACTTTTAAAACATGAGAATTTTTGAAATACGAGAATTTTTGAAAACACGATTTTTTTTAAAATACGAAAATTTTGAAAATACGACAATTTTCTAAAAACACAAAAAGTTTTGAAACTCGAAATTTTATTTTATTTTTTTGTTTTTTAATTTTTTAAAAGGGCGAGTCGTATTTAACACGAACCGATGATATTCACACAACATAGCGATGAAATCAACGACAAGTGTTAAACCGATTCGTTGCCTTATTTATTAAAAATTATCAAAAAAAAATACAAATAAAAATGCTAAAAATATCAATAATATTAAAACGAGATGTAATACGGGCTTGATCGAATAATTTGCGCGTCTCGATTTTTTTTTTCCTCCTTTTCCCTTTTTTCTTTCTTTTTTTTTTTCTTTCTTTTCTTTCTTTTTTCTTTGGCTGATGGGCTGCTATTCCCTTTGCTAATGGGCCTTTTTGGGCCTATTTCCCTTTTTTTTGGGCTGCTTCTTCTCCTTTTTTTGTTTTTGTTTTTGTTTTTTTTTGGACTGCTGTTGGTGGGCCTACTGGACGCGGGTCGGGTCGGGTCGGGTCGCGGGTCGGGTCAACCCGACTGACTTTAATTTATTTTTTTTCTTCTTTCTTTCCTTTTTTCTTTCTTTTTTCTTTCTTTTTCTTTTTCTTTTTTTTTTCTTTCTTTCTTTCTTCTTCTTCTCCTTTCTTCTTCTTCTCCAACCGTCGTCGCCGTCTCCTCTTCCTCCCCGGTGGTGCGACGCCCCCTCTTCCTCTTCTCTTCTTCTTCTCCTTCCTCCTCTTTTCTTTCTCTTTTTTCTTTCTTTTTTCGTGGATTTTTTTTTTGCTTGGGGGTTTTGATTTTTGGGGAAAAATCCCCTTTTTATAGCATTTTGTGCAGTGTAGCAGGTGGCTAGGGGAAGGAGGCCATCCCTTAGGTGGTGGCGAAAAATCGGGTGGGTCTTGAAATCCATGGATTTTGGAGATTTTCTGATGAAGGACCAGATTGCAAACACAAGAAATTGTTGGGGCCAAAGTGTAATTTTAAGAAAGATAAGGGTAAAAATGTAATTTTGAAAAGTTTTGAGACCAAAATGTAATTTCAAGAAAGTTTAGGGGTTAAAATGTAATTTTTTTAAAATTTTTTTTTAAAATTTTTTTAAAATTTATTATTATTTTTAAATAAACCCATAATTAATCCGGACAAAATTTAGTGCTTACATTGTATATTCGGCCAAGAGTGTTAAAGGGGGCTATCAAATGGAATATGACCCGAGTTTGACCTAAGAGTGATTCAAGTTCTATCACATCTCGGTATAGTAGCATCACTTATATACTCAAAGATTTAGACCACTCACAGTAAATAAATTTTGTTTACTCTCTCAAATGCACTCAAAATATGTTTCCTTATGAACAAGTAAGTATTCTCAATATTAGTACAATACATATACAAGTCTCTCAAATATAAAAGAGTTTCGAGACTTAATTAACATACTGGAGATCAATTACAATAAATCCCCCCATTAAACAACAACTAAAATTGCAAGATACAAAATAATAATAAAGACCAATGTAAGGTGGATTGTTAGCGATATCTTCAATGTAAAGTGGATAAGATAGTTAACCTACTTCCAACACGGAAGGTGAAGCTAAAAAGATTAAATTTTGTTAGTCCCTATACTTTGTAAAAGTTATAAATTTAGTCTCTATACTTTAATTTAATTAATTTTATCTCTTTATTTTTCGAACCATATGGTAACTATTAAATCTGTTTGTTTAAATTCAATTATTAGTCATTTACTATATGTATAGTTGTAAATTTTGTCCATATTTTTCAACTGGGTCATTCTAAGCCACAAAATTTAAATTTTTAATTTTGACGCAAATGATAGTCGTTCATCAATTAACTAAATCTTTAGTGAGTAATATGTGAAAACAACAAATCGACACGGCATTACATATAATGCTATGTTTAGCTCATCAACTTTTGAAAATAACAAAACTTAACTTAATGAATTTAACGGTTATCATTTGGTGAGGACTGGATTTTTAAAATTTAAAAAGTGTAGCGACTAAAAATGACCAAATCAAAATATCCACAGCTTTCGTAAGATGCAGGACTACTAGCAGAATTTAACCAACTAAATATATCAACTCAAATATCCTAACACTATTCTAACAAAAAATCAAACCAATTTCAAATGAAAAAAGAAAACCTAAAGGGTTCTCTTGATTTATAGATCAAACAGAAAAACATATTTTACATCCTTCTATGTAAACAAACATGGAAACTAACCTATCCTAAGTAAAAAAAAAAAAAACTTCATCATCCATAGTCCTACATCTTCCCACGTTCATAGCATAGATATGAACTCTGAAACTTCTTTTGTTCTGCTGTCATTTGATTATGAATGAAGTTAAAAGCCAGATGGTCAATAGCCATGGGAGTATCCCATATAATTCAAACGAGGTCGAAGGTTATGATGACTATAAGTCGGATCCCCGTAGTCTACGGCCTTTATCACCACGGCTTCACGCCTTCCATCCTGTTCTTGAACTGCCCCAAAAACAATCTCGTTTGTCTCGCAGTTCTTCTCATAATATGTTTGTGAATTCGTTGAATAATGCTTCTGCAGACGCTGTTGTTGCTGCGGCTGCTGCTGCTGTGGTGGTGGCTGTCGATGATGTTGATGCATCTGCATTTGCTGCTGTTGCGGATAATCAGCATCCCATCCATTATAGTGAGGCCTGCTTTGCTTGACATGGTGTTTTCTTTCAAGGTCTTTGGTCGGAAATGGGTAACTTCTCTTCGGTGTTGGTGTTCTAGTATCTAAGGGTGGTGGCTCATCTTCATCAGGAATGACAAAGCTCTCTTGCATAGGCCATCCTCTTGAATGCACGGTTGGCTGCTGGTACTGATGTTGAAGCTGATAAAACTGAGGCTTCCTTCTGAATCCAGAAAATAATCCCCCGAATATTTCAGCCATGGTCAAACCAGTATTAAGGACAAGCCTACCAATTGAACCAAAGAAGCCCTCTTCCACTTTTTCTGGTTCATCTTCGGGAGGAATTAATGGAGGCCTGACAGGTTTAGGAGGCCTCTGATACGGTGACATAGGTGCCACCATAGCTTCTCTCTTTATTGGAGTTCTTGAATCCTACAAAGATCGGAACTTGCTCGGTCATATCACACGGAATTCATATCAACACTGAAAAGAATAAAAAGAACGGTAACCCGAGAAAGGAAAGAATTTGAAAATCTCCAACCTTCAATCCATTGGCATAAAGCATAAAACATCGGGTCACTTACATCATGGGAAGAGAACATTGCTTGTACCCTACGCTGTAGCAAGGCGAGCATGTAACCGAAGAAGGCAGCAGCAACAAGCACTGCTATACCTACAACGATCAACCTATATCTTAAAAAGATTTTCACGATCTGGAGAAACAAAATCAAGAATAGTTCGAAGGTGAAGTACCTAAATGAAAACTGCCATCATACTGATACGAACAATCATCATCATTTAGTTGAATCTCGCGGATGGCCTGGTTTCCTCTATCTACAACCAAGAGAGAGCAACTACTTCCAATGTAAACCACATCAAAATCATTCGAAAATTTTGCATCTTCACTCGGACCATCAACATGGCCTCCTCCTCTGCTCCATTTTCCTCCTCCAGCAATAGTTGTAACCCCTGCATAAGAAGTTATGTTAGAATAGCATTTATATTTCACCGAACTCGAACCTACAAAACTTTGAACAATGCCTGAAAATAACCTGATTCGCTGATCTTTCTGATAGCCATATTCATCGTGTCTGCGATGTATATATTTCCACTGTCATCCACCGTAAGCCCTTTTGGGTGATTCATTCTAGCTTCTCGTGGTTTCCCATCTACGTGCCCCGAGTACCCTTCGGATGATCCAG
Organism: Gossypium rotundifolium; assembly: GCA_025506655.1. NCBI lineage: Eukaryota > Viridiplantae > Streptophyta > Magnoliopsida > Malvales > Malvaceae > Gossypium > Gossypium rotundifolium. The sequence continues at coordinate 155,518,775 of CP106728.1, forward strand.
CAACCAACTTAGGTCTGCTATCTGTAGTTTTGCATACAATATCAGCAACCAATAAGAAAACTGATATGTTGTATGAATATTAACCGAACACCAAGATAACGAACAAGAAGAAATCAAAGAAAATCAAATCCATACATTAGAACTCCAAAGTAAACTTGAACGACTCATGGTTCGAATTAACACAGTATTTAAGCTTCATAAAGAAGCTCAAAGGTGTCCAAACATTAGTCAAATATTGTTCAAAAAGTGAAAGTACATACACATGAGGCTTAGATCATGTAAAAGATAAAAGACTGGAAACATGTGTAAACTAGAAGTTTTTAGTGTTCAATAGACAATGTCAGCTTTGAATAAAAAAAAGCAAAAAGATTAAATCTTCAAAAAGATATAACCTATGTTACTTCGATTCAATTGGATACAGATTCTTCAAGAACATAAGATCTAACTATCCTTGGTAAAAGTATCATGGAGGCCCTTGTACTAAAAGTTAGATTGCATTTTGCCCCCTCTACTCAAAAAATGGGAAATTAGTCCCTGTATGTTAGATCAAAGAGCAAATTGATCCTTCTATTAAAAATTTTATCCATTTCTACTGTAAAATCCGGTCCTTGTAGCCATGCCAGTTTTTAAAAGTAGAAATAGATAAAATTCTTAATAAAAAGGAGCAGTTTACTCCATTTTTTTAATAAAGGGTGCAAGACGCAATCTGACTCCAAGGGCCACCATGGTACTTTTACCAACTATCCTTTTAAAAGTCTGAGTCTTCTCCTATACAAAAGTGGATCGAACACATTCACAACCTTGATTAAGCAATAAGGTAAGAATCTATTAACAATTTACAAGAAAAGTGCCTCATTGAACAAAATCAATCAAAAGAGCCAAATTTTCAATTTCAATCAAAAGGAATTTGGATTTTAAGTTTGACATTGGACACATATCTAAAACCCCAAATCAAAAAGTTTCTTCAACAATTGACTTACACCTAGACAATGGCATTGAAATCTTGTAAATGTTACTATTTTCAGCATCCAATACCAAGAGTTCTCCATTGGGGGAAACTTCAACAGAGAATGGTTCAATCCCAAGCTTACTTCCATCAAAAACTGTTTCCACAGTGTATCCACTTTCAAATTTCATCATTGAACGGGTTGAAACAGCTAAAAAAAAAAAGAAAGAAATCCCATTAACCCCATTAGCTTAAAAAACCCGAAAAGCAAAGGAAACTGGAAATTTGAAAGCAAAATTAAAGTGAAATTACCTGTTTTAGGCTCCGATTTTAGTGACAATAGCCATTTAACAAGAACAGACACCACATTTGAAACAACTGAAGTTACAATTTCTGCAAAACCAAAAGATCAAAATGCAGAGCAAAATTTAAAACAAATTACAAACGGTTAAACCTTAAAGACTTACTTGCAGGTGGGGTAGCAGAAACTGAAGAAAACCCATTAAAAAGAACCAAAAAAATGAGAGTAAAAACAACCCATTTCTTCACCATTGCTTAACTTCAGTTCAAGCATCAAAGATATAAGCTTTGTTTTAATAAAACAATGGCTTTATATATATATAGATAACATTAAGGAGAAAGACCCCACAGAAATATTGTTTTGTTTACATAATAGTCAGTAGAAACCTTTTTTTGAAAGAGACAAAGATGACAGTAGTGATTATGGCAAGTGTTTTAAATAACAAAAAGAAGGGAACTCTGTTCAATAAAAAGAAGTAAAAGCAAAGAGATAGAGGACCTTAGACCATATACAATGAAATAAAAGAATCATATTCTCTGCTCTGCTTTCTCTTTAATTTCTTTTTCCTCTCATTTAATACACACCTTTTCCATGAAAATTTAAAATTTATGTTAAATTTACAACATTATTTTTAGTATCAACAAATTTAATAAAATAAATTAACATTCTTGATAATTAGTCTTAAATTTTGAAATCCAAATAATTAAAAGATGAAACTTTTAAAATACATAATTAACATCAGTCAAAGGCATAATTGAATCAAATTCAAATATAACTCAAAATTTGAAAAATTTGAGTTTTATTTATAACATAAAATATTAAATTGTTGAAGCTCAGTGCCATTAATTCTATTTTTCAAGTTTAATCCACCTGATTATTAAGCTTATGAGTTATTTTAATAAGTATTAAGATTCTAATTCGGCAAATATCTCAAAATACCAAAAAATACAAAAATTACCGGAAAGGACGGTTTCAAAAATATTGACCGGAAGGGCAATTTCCCCAAAAAGCGTCCATCGTCGGTAGCGCTTTTTGGGAAATCGACCTAAAAGCGTCGTCACGTAGGGCGCTTTAGGCCACGTCGACCAAAGCGCGCCCCGTGGGCGCGCTTTGGTTAACGTAACCTAAAGCGCCCTACGTGACGCGCTTTTTAGCGATCTTTCCGTCCACTGCAATGTGAAAAATGAATTAAATTTTTGGACGAGAGTCTCCAACAAAATAATTTTGAGGAGACGTTTGAACAAACCGTGGTAAAAACGCCTCACGTGGGCGCGCTTTTGCTACATGGTCTCCGCAAAATTATTTTGAGAGACGTTTACAACAAACCGTATAAAAAACGCTTCCAAATAGGTGCACTATTACCCGGAGCGTTGAAAAGCGCTCCAACGTGGGCGCACTTTTGCTACAAGGTTCATGCGCAAAATTAGGCTATCATCGGCCAAATTGCATTCTCGGTTGGCGAAAGCATTCAAGCAAAAAGAAAAAAACCGAAAATGAGTGAACGTATTAATAGTGTTATTTACTACGATGGTGAAGTGCGTGACACGAAAATGGTGTTATTTTCTTATCGAGAACACACAGCGATTGAGTTTTAATCGAAGCGTCGATTTGGTGGAACTGCAAAAGAATTAGGCGTAAAATATTGAACAACGCCAATGAAAGTTCGATCTATTAAGTATAGATTTTGCGCTTGATCGATCCGGTGAGATATGACGATTCGACATCAAAGGTCCCGGAGCCTTGAGGCAATGGTGGAGAATCATTTTGTCGATGGATCGCCTATCTCGAGTTATATGTAGAATTTTCATCTCCAAGTGATCTGGCGCGACCTCAACATCTAGTATCGTTCGAGGAATACACGACCCAGTCGACACTCGTAAGTGGGAGGCAAAACACGAAGTGCCCGTGTGCGGTGGTAGTATGGAAAACATAACCCCGCCACGACACTCGGTTGGTGGATGGGACATGCATATTCGTCAATCGACGTCGGATGACAGAAATACGCATTGGGGGACGTCATCAACTTCTAGTGGATGGCAATCCACATACGATTGGAATCTTTACGAAAGATGTTTAAGGAGGATGATGTATTACCGACGGCATCCACCAAATGAGGGCCCTCGTTTGTTGCAGGTTATGGAGGATCGGACGATGAATCCGATGTGGATCCACCTCGGGAGCCAGGGCCTGACGGTGCAGAAGTTGGACTATTTTCTGAACCGGAGCCCGTTCCAATTGTACCTGAAGATGTTGAGGGCGGTTCAGACGAAGAAGAAGAAGATCCGCTATTCAGGGCATACTCGCCTCCAACGCACATGCATAATGTCGATCTATCTCAAGATGATGCATTGGAGTTTCCTGAACTACCACATCGGACGCGTGACCGTACAAATTCTTCGTTGGATTCGGACCAATTAGAAGTTGGTAACCAGTTTTCCAACAAGAACACTTTTCTTGGTGCATTGAAACAATACTGACGCCGAAGCGGGTTAACTACACCATGGTTAAATCAAAGCTCGATAGGTACGAGGCGAAGTGTGCTGTGCAAGACGGCACATGTGCATGGAAAATCATGGCGTCGTTGAGGAAAAGGACGGGGATGTGGGAGGCGAAGAAGTACAAAGGTCCGCATACATGTCTTACCGGTACAGTACCACTATGTGTTCAATGATTTCGAATAACACTAATATTATGTAATGTTGCATTATTTAACGTAATTCGTTGACAGGTGTAACACAAGATCATCCGAGGATGGATTCAGACATGTTGGCTGATTTAATAATCCCGACGGTGAAGGCCGATCCCAAAACTACAGTGCTGGCCTTAATTGGCAATATTCGTAGCCAAATGGGGTACACGCCCTCTTACAGAAAGGCTTGGATAGCCAAGCAGAAGGCGTTGGAAAAGTTGCACGGTCGGTGGGGCGCTTCATATAATGAAGTGTGGCGATGGTGTAAGTCTTTGGAGAGATATGTCCCAGCGGCTAGACAATGACATTGAAACGGAACCGCGTACTACAATGATCGTCTGCTTTCGTGGATGCGCGAGTGTTCAAGCGCTGTTTCGGACATTTAAGCAATGCCGAGATGCTTTTACATCTGCAAGCCATTGGTACAAATTGACGGTACCTTCATGTATGGTAGATATACGCGCGGCTATTGCTAGTCGTGGCACAAGACGGTACGTGGGAGAATCCTTCCGATTATGTTCGCAATAACACCAGAGTCGGTGATGATGGGACTTCTTCCTATCTAGGTTAAGGAGGCATGTCCGCCTCAACGACATATCGTTATATCGGATCGGGGCCTGGAATACTTGCGGCAATAGAACGACAGGGAAGCATGTGGCATCGCACACACCATCGATATTGTCTGAGGCATGTGGCATCCAACTACTATGGGCAACACCGATCTAAAAGACAGAAACGGCAAGTGACCGATATGGGTATGAAATTTCTATTAATATAATTTCTTTTGAAATTTTCGATTTATTCGCAATTTGAATAGTGGTATGTAATATTCGATATCAACGTATATTGGCAGGGTACGAGATCAATAAAGACCGTTTTCACGAGATGTTGGCCAGTTTGCGCGAAGATAACGCTGAAGGCGCAGACTACCTGTGCAATATTCCTTTTGAACAGTGGACACAAGCATATGATTGCTGCCTACGATATGGTCATATGACCACAAACCGGCCGAATGCATAAATTACGTGCTAAAGGAACCCGTCATCCGCCGATTCTGACGATTTTGCGGAGACATATTTTCGTTTAAGCGGCACTATTTCCAAGAGAGCGGCGAGTTATCGAGGCGGATGCAAGGAGGCCATGTATGGAGCGAAGGTCTTGCAAGAAATTAACCGTGGGAAGGCACGGCGAACACTATGCACACAGTTTGTCACGATCGCGACGACTATGGTTTCGGTCACGGAGTTTGATGAGGCGAGCCAAGGTATTGTTGGCGGGCATTATCGTGTACACTTGACAAATAGGACATGCGATCGTGGATATTTGATGCACTTCGTTACCCATGTGCTCATGTACTTGCGGCTTGTCATAATCTTCGTCTTGACCCCATGAGCTATGTCGACGAAGTCTACAAATTAGAAAACATGTACAACGTGTGGAGACACGTATTCCACCATCCCGGATGAACGTAAGTGGCCATCGGTGTCGCTTGCACCGTATAAGTCATTGCTGGGATAGAGAATTGAGACGAAACCAAAAGGTCGACCTTCCTCGACTAGAATACGCAACAATATGGATATCCAGAACCGACCAACCAAAGTCGGCGGTGCGGTGGTGTAGGAACCCGCCATACATCTCGCTCGTGTCCAAATCGGACTAGTTGACCGTGTTCTTAGCTTGTTTGTCTCTTCTTTGGCTATGTAATGTCTGCTTTTTTGGAGGAAAACGGTGAACTTTTGTACAATAACTCAATTAAATTACAAAAAAATTAAAAAAATGAAATTACAAAAAAATTAAAAATTAAAAAATTAAATTAAAAAAACAACCTCAAATTGTATTAAAATAATACAACTTAATTACTACAAAAAATTAAATAAATGAAAAAATTAAATTACAAAAATAAAACTCAAATTGTATTAAAATAATACAACCTAATTACAAAAAAAAAAATCAAACCTATTTTGTCAAAGTTATTAAAATTAAATAAATTAAAAATTTAAATTACAAAAAAAAAAAAACAAACTCAAATTGTATTAAATATATTACAACTTAATTACTACAAAAAAAATAAATCAAACATATTTTGTCAAAGTTATTAAAATTAAATAAATTAAAAAATTATATTACAAAAATAAAACTCAAATTGTATTAAAAATAATACAACTTACTTACAAAAAAATAAATCAAACATATTTTGTCAAAGTTATTAAAATTAAATAAATTAAAAAATTATATTACAAAAATAAAACTCAAATTGTATTAAAAATAATACAACTTACTTACAAAAAAATAAATCAAACATATTTTGTCAAAGTTATTAAATTTAAATAAATTAAAAAATTAAATTACAAAAAAAAACAAACTCAAATTGTATTAAATATATTACAACTTAATTACTACAAAAAAATAAATCAAACATATTTTGTCAAAGTTATTAAAATTAAATAAATTAAAAAATTAAATTACAAAAATAAAACTCAAATTGTATTAAAAATAATACAACCTACTTACAAAAAAATAAATCAAACATATTTTGTCAAAGTTATTAAAATTAAATAAATTAAAAATTTAAATTACAAAAAAAAAACAAACTCAATTTTTATAATATATATTACAACTTAATTACAAAAATTAAACGAGATCAATACAAAAAAATTAAACTCAAATTATAAATTAATTTACAATTACTCAAATTATGGGGTTTAGGGTTTAGTGCGGATGTCGGTGGGAACCAGATGCCACACGAGGGATCGGCGATTCTGTTGGATTCCTCCTTCTTCTAGTTTCCGGCGGGGGTTGTGGAACCTCAGGCGGGGAATCCGGTCCCTCCGGCAGTGGGTCTGGTTCTGGGTGTTGCGATGATGACCCACCTTGATAAAATAATGACCCCGGAGGTGTTTGCATAAACCACGGCGGGGTGATTGCATCCGTCTGGTGAAGGAGTGCAGTAGAAAGAATCGCTCCCGACGGCACCTCCTCTAATCCCACACCCGATGTCGGCCTCACGATCGGCTGGCTAAAAGGAGTTGTCGGGAACGGACTCGAACCCGGCCATGGATTCCAACCTGGGGGGGGACTAGAAAAAGGAAACATATATGGGTTAGGAGGATACATGTAAGGGCGTGGTACGCTTTGGCATAAATCGCGATGCTGTGTTATCGGTGTTGTCACCGAATGATGGGCCCGGTGATTGTATAAGCGCTGTTGATGGGCCCGGTGATCAGATAGGCGCTGTTGATGGGCCGGTGGATCAGATAGGCCTGTTGATGGGCCCGCGATCGTAGGCGCTTGTTGGCCCGCCTCATCACCCTTCTCCTTGGATGTAAAGGGGCCGACGTTCCTTCGCCGCGAATTTGCCGTCGCTTCTCTTCACCGACAACAGATACGGCTTCCATGGATTCTAAACCATGGCATGTACTCCGACGCACGCTAACTCAGAACTACGATCGGTTCCGGTTAGGTAAAAAGTCATACTGGGTTCTCCCACTTCGATATGTTCGACCAAAATATTGGCCAATCCGTGTGTCCGCCAGTAAGTCCACATCTGTGCTCATCATCGAGCACCTCAGAGCCACGGAATCGGTTGTCGACATCCAAATTGCCGCAGAACCCGATCCGATGGTGCATCTCCACGGTCGCGTAGGTGATTAGCGGGACCTTAACGTGCTAACTGTTCGGATTTTGGAGGAACTCCTCTGAATTATCGCCCAATTTCGGGATCCTCATACGGTGTCCATTGAAACTATATTAACATTACCAAAATATTAGTTATATACATAAATACTAAATTATAATAACGAAATTAACACTTACTTGTGATTCCGACTAGTTGTTCCAATAGGAGTCAGATATCCTCAAGCGAGTCGTATTCCAACATGACTTCTGGATGGTTCCACCTAATTAAATAAACTCTTAGCATGCAATTATACTATAAATCTACGACATAATTGAAAAATATAATATTAAATTTACCTCGTTATCAATGGGAATGAATATGGCTGGTCGAGTCGAGGACGTAAAAATGGAAATCGAAACCATGCCCATGACTGCAGTAGTGATAGACAACCTCCGATTTTTGCTTTATCCGGCACCGTCGCCCCGCACATCTCCCGATACAACCTCGATAGCACGGCAGACCCCCAACTGAATTCACCGTACGCTCAAATCAACAAGTTTGAGAGCCATCTCGTGGACGAGGTTTCTAGAGACGTCCGACATCGATAGCCTCCAATTATCTCAAGTATGTATGCCCGCATACCGTATTCTTTCATCTTCATCGAATCTTCATTCGGCTGCGGAATGTGTCTCAGAACCAAACCATATCGATCCGACCTCCTTGCAATTTATCCGAATGGCACCCAGAGCTCGTAGCATACGGCCATCCAATCGTGAGATGTTACGGTCCGGTGACTACCGACCCGGCCCACCCAGAATCCCAATCAGAATCGCACATCTTCTAAGGTGATGCTACACTCTCGCATGGCGATGGAAAGTGTGCGTCTCGGTCTCCACCTCTATCAACGCGCTTATCAAAACCGGGTCCAACTTGAACCCCGGCCTATCGTGGCCACGTACAAAAACCCGCTTCCGCAAGTAATTCTCGATCAATGGTGATGGGGACCGGGCATGTTGCGAATATAACATTGCAACACCCGATCTACGATCGCTTAAAAATAATAAAATTCAAAATTAATGAAAAATTGCATAATTCAAAAATTTAATAATATTGAAAAATTAAAATTCAAACTTACCATTCTCAATTCTTTGGACGCCAATGTGAGTCTTTGTCTAGCGATGTAAATCTCCTACCATTGTACTCGATAAAGATTTTTTAATTTTCCCAAAAATAAATATATTAAAAAAATTATAAAGGGCTTTTTCAGTAAATGGTAGAAGACTATTTCGAAATTTAAGAGTAAATTTCAAGGGCTTTGAGAGAAACTTGAGAGAAAATTGAGAGCAAATTGAGAGAAAATTGAGAGAAAAATGAGAAAGGATTGAAGTGTGAAAAAAATGAAGGGTTGGGGGGGTATTTATAGTTTTTTTTTTTTCCCGTTGGTTTTTGACCGCTAGTCCAACGGTCACTTTTTTTTTTTTTGATTCTTGACTAAAGCGCTGCGTCCATCGTAGGAGCGCTTTAGCGCGCGTCACCAAAGCGCGTCCACGGTGGCGCTTTAATGACGTGGCCTAAAGCGCTCCACGACGCCGCTTTTAGTCGATTTCAAAAAGCGCACCGACGTGACGCGCTTTTTGGGAAATTGCCCTTCCTATCAATATTTTTGAAACCCCGTCCTTTCCGTAATTTTGTATTTTTTGGTATTTTTGGGATATTTGCCCTTCTAATTCCTTGTATTTTGACAAAGTTGAAAATTTTTTATACTAAATTTTTTTAAAAACCAAGTCTTTTTGTTTTTTTTTAAATTTCAATCTAACCATTAACACAATTATTCTCGTATGACATGTCATATAATTAATAAAAATAAACATATTAAATTAACAAATTGTAATAAAAACTACTTATGTAAATAGTGACAGGACTAAGATTTTTAATTTGAAAATGTAAAACGATTGGATTTTTAATTTTTAAAAGTACAAAGACTAAAAGCCCCCTTTGAATTAGCGTTTGTCTTAATGCGTTACGTTTAACTTTTTTTTATCTCACACTATCTAATTTTGTATTCAAAAAAACACTAAATCTCAAAACCTATAAAAAAAATAGTGGTAGTAACAACATTCCCAAATGAGAAAAAAAAAAAATGAAAAATAGTAGTTGCGTCCAAAGTGAAGTATCGATTGAAGCATGTGTTGAGGGGATTGATGTAAACCAAGTATATGCCATCATGGAATCATTTTCAGTATTTTATCTTTTAATTCTTTTCTTTGCAAAGACGTTTATCCGGCTTACTTTTTCATGGGCTTTGATTGAATCCCTCCATGCTTTTCTATAAACTTATATAAAGTGGGAGGATTTGGATAAAAATATAATTTTAAAAATTAGGTTTAATTAAAAATAAGACCCATTTTTTAAACGGGTTAGGTCTCGGGTAAGCTTTTTTTGACCCAAGCTCGGCCTGACCCTAGTTTGTTAAAAAAAATTACTGCTATCTTTTTTTATTATTTTGCCACTGAATTTCATTGTTTTGATATCATTTCGCTATTATATTTTTTTGTTACGATAAATCTGTAACAATTTGAGTTTAAATCTCATTAATTTTATGAACTTAATATCTATATTACATTTTAAATCAATTAAATAAATATATTTACACTAATTATGGTATTAGTATTTTAATTTTATGTTAAAAATAAAAAGATAAATTTCAAATTTGCTCATTAACTTCAATTTAATAGGTAATGTGAAATATGAACTTTTATTTTCATACAAGATAAATATAATTATTTGTATATAGATTACATAAATGTAAAATTATACTACATCGATGACGGTATTAGTGTTTTGTAAAAATCAAAATATAATGTATACAATTGCACAAAATCAAAAACTTGTATATCACATTATAATTTTTTTAATATTAGCAAACTATTTTATAAGCATTTGGTAAATATATTAAGGCCCAACAAATCCCTGAAATGAAGCGACTAGCAAAAACGTTTGGGATATCCGCTGTTGAGCTCTTTATCCAAACCCAACAAAAACCGCCCAAGGAAGTGGTGTGCTTGGGCTTATCCCAATAAAAACCTCCCACGATACATCAATTTTATGTACTTCTTTATAGGGTAAAATTTGTGTAACAATGCTTTCTATGCTTTTAATATATAAATGGGACATGATGGTTTGTTAGAAGTACCTCGCTTATAAAGATTTCGCCGCCATGATCTTGCCACATAGCAGTCTCGAGCCCTTAGACCTCGTCAAGGACAACACAACACTTCATTAAGTTAAATCCTACTAATATACGAGTGTTTAGTATATGAAATTCATTTAGTTTATCTCATCAAGTACATGTGTTGAGCTTTTCCTTACATAGCTCACACGTGAAATCTTACATAGCATGTCTTTGTCACATCATTGCCCATAATGGAACGTGTCAAATAACGTAGGTTGAGAGAAGGCCACTCTTGCATATAAATGCCTTTCTTAGACCATGTGTAACCATGAGTAATGGGACTCTTTCTTTCTCTCCCTTTTCCATCTATATCTCCTTCCTCCCCTAAACTAAACTTAAGATTCTCTGTACTCCATCATGTAAACCGTTATCTTAGTCTCTTTTCTCCATTTTACCTCAACGTACAATTAAATTAAAATTAATGTTTAATATAATACAATTTCAGCAAATCCTATATTAATTAAGATTATCTAGAAAAAGAGTCAACTCAACTCAACTATTAGGAAAAGGACAGATCTCTCTCCTACAAGTATCGTTCTTTCATAAGGCTCTATTTATTTTATTAAATGTGAGTATCTTGTACACTAATAGTGCATTTTTTTATAAATTTGACACGTGTCTCATTTCTTTTATATATATTTTTATGCTAATTTTTTAACTATACTTTATATACATTTTTGACCAATCTGAACTCTACTTGTCGAATTTTTAAAAAATTCTAGTGATGGTGAAACAAATATTTCCCTTTAATAAAATAATTACCATTTTTTTTTTATCTAAACTCAATTGATAGTTTAAATCGACGACGCAAACGTTTCATTGCATAGCATATTAACGCAACTGAATCAAATTAGTGAAAGAAACGTTACAGACATTTATTTGAAACGCTCATGATGTGCTAGTGCCATGCAAACTTTATAGGCATTCTGACAAACACCTGGTGCGCTAGGCCATTTTTCGATACTGTTTTTCATTCAACGAGCATGAAATCTACCATTAGCAACAGGTCCAAAAACACTATCTCATGGTCTCCTAGTGTGCAAAGTCATTGAGCTATCCAAATAATCTTCCAGTCAAGCAAACATCACAGGCATTTTAACAAACACCTAGTGTGCTATGCCGTTTTTTTTCCTTTCAAAATCGATTACTTCACATTGAAGCACGGAATCTACCACCGTACATCAACATGACAAGAGAAGCATATTTCCCATTTAGAAATGAGCCACGGAGATATGAAACAGGAAGAATTAAACACTGATGTGGAAGTAAGACGAACAGTGAGAATTGTCAGGACATTACCAATAATATATTCCCATTAATTATTTTATTGATAATTTGGCCGGTAAGAAGCACGTGAAATTACTACTACATCGCATAGAGCCGAAGATCAGTAGTTGGTATCTTGGTATTTGTTTGTTATGCATTTTTTAGCATTTAAAAAGAAAGCCCCCCCAAACCCTAGCAGGAGTGTAGCTGCTTAAAGATGGGAGTCATCAAGTCAGCCATGGCGGACGCCCTTTTGACATCCATGTGGGTTTTCAGCATGCCCTTTCTCAGGATTCTCACTCTCGAAATTGCAGCTTTCCTCGGCCTTCGACCCTTCCCTTTGGCTGCTTTCTTAATCACCACCCTCTTGGTCAGCCTTATGATGTTTATCTTTACCATCATCGGCAACGCTCTCGGCGGCGCCACCTTCAATCCCACCGCCTCCGTCGCTTTCTACGCCGCTGGCCTCAAGAAAGACTGGTCTGCCCTTTCCATGGCAGTGCGTTTTCCCTTGCAGGCCGCCGGTGGAGTGGTGGGCGTGAAGACAGTTCTGGGGGTTCTTCCAAGGGAATATAAAGAAACCATCAAAGGACCTTCTTTGAAAGTAGACATGCAGACAGGGTTTTTAGCTGAAGGGTTGTTGACATTTGGGCTATGTCTAGCTCTGTTGGTGATTTTGGTAAGGGGTCCTAACAACCCTTTGCTTAAGCTGTTGTTGATGGCGATATCAACAGTGGGATTTGTTGGGAGAGGGGCTAATTACACAGGACCCTCCATGAATCCTGCAAATGCTTTTGGATGGGCATACGTTAACAATTGGCATAACTCTTGGGAGCTTTATTATGTTTATTGCATGGGTCCTTTGATTGGGGCAACTTTGGCTGCTTGGGTTTTTAGATTCTTGCTTTCCCAATCATCATCAACCAAGGAGAAAAAAGCTTGATTTTTATGTATAATTTTCTTCTCTATTCCTAATGAAAACATTTCCATTTTGCCTGCTTTTACCTTATTCATCATCTTGGGATTATCTTCTTAAGTTTTACCAAAACTTGGAACCCGGTAATAGTTAGGGTAAATTACACTAATATTCACTTAATTTTAATTAAAATAATAAAATAGTCACTAAAACTTTGAAAAGTATTAAAATTAAGTCTCTAAACTTTAGAAAAATAATAAACTATCCATTAGTAACTATTTTCCAAGTTTTTACCTAAATATATTTTTAAAAAATTAAATACCCAAATTGTGAGTTAAATTATTTACTTAAAATAGTATGTTTTTTTAGTCCCATATGATAGGTGCAATTTTTTTATTATTAAAATATTTTTTATTTTTAAATAAAATATTATTATTTTATTTTTATTAAAATATTTAAATTTATATGTAGGTAAAAATACGATCAATGGGTCAAAATATGGGTAAAAATACTTGAAATAGGTTGCACTGTATGATAGGAGCGACTACTTCTGAGTTATTAATTGATTAGTAATTTAGAATTATGTTATAAATTTTGTGTTTAGTTTAGTATTTAGTGAGTTTTTAATAATGTAAAATTATTTTGTTAAATATTTTGTTAGTAATTTATTATAAATTATTGTGTTTTGTGAGTTTTAGTAACGTAAATTTAAAAAAAAAATTGTATAGTTATTTTGTTAGTAGTTTATGATTAGGTTATAAATTGTTAGTATTTTGTGTTTTGTTATAGTTATTTATTTTGTTAATAATTTATGGGATTAGGTTACAAATTGTTAGTGTTTAGTGTTTTAGGGTTTTGTGGTTTATTAGTAAGTAATTTTAAAAAAATAATTTTATAGTTATTTTGTTTGTAATTTATGATTAGGTTATATAAATTGTTATTGCTTAATTTTGTGTTTTTGTGATTTTTTAATATAATTTTTATATAATGTTTAGTTTAGTTTAATGTTTTGTGGGCCCCACCAATCGCGCCTATTTGATAGACCCTCACGCCTGTGAGATAGGCACAATCAATGTGCTTAGCAGATAGGTGCAACTTAGTCCTATACTACTTTCGTATTTATATACGGGTCATATATTGATCTAGAAAATAAAATAATAATATTTTATTTTAAAAAATAAAAAAATATTTAAATATAAAAAGGAGTCGCGCCTGTCAAATAAGCGCGACTAAAAAAACATACAATTTTCTTAAATAATTCAGTTGACAACCTATTTCAGTATATAAATTTTTTAAAATTTATTTGTGTAAAAAACCCGTCAGTTAATCACTTAACAACAATTAAGAGTGACTAAGAGAATAGATAGTATAAAACTGTGATTCGACATCATCCTTATCCTTTCTAACAGGTGAATGATAGATCATATTTTTCCTCTTGATTTTTAACTTTTTTCTCCTGAAAAAATTCAAAATCTGATAATGATGACGTGAAATCATAATTTTATACAATCATTTCTCGAGTGATTAAAACCCCGTATTATATCTTAAATTAAGAATTCCAGTAATGTTAATCAAATCAATGCTAAAAAAGAGAGAAATACAGTTTAAGCACTATTGTTCTTGGTATAATTCACTAAAAATAATGTATTATTCATAAAAAAATCGTTTTATTTCTTTCTGATACTCTGCATGTCGTTTTTATTATTCATGTTCGCGGCTCATTTTAGCCGACATATTAAGACATAATTAAAAAATTTAAATGATTAAGATGTTATAAATATACGTATGTTGATTTGATATATTGTTTATTTTTTAACTTAAGGAAAAAAAAATCTTAAAATATATACTACATTTGATAGTTGAAGTGATAGAATGGGTCTACCAAATTGCTAAGGCCAATCAATCAAACCCCAACAATACCATCCACTTGCAAATTTCTTTACCTATGAATCATATGGCCAGTGGAAAGCAAAAACAACAAAAGCAGAACTCCAATTATGACTCTATCTCTGCATGATCTACTATTTAGGTGGCTAATTTTTGTGTGTCAAATCATTATATACACACACATTCAACTTGTTTATTTGTACTGAGAAAATAGAAAAAATATTGAGCATACCACTCATGACACTTTAAGTCTTAAATTGCAAACAGTTTATCCACTGCAATGGTCTAAAATGACAGGTAACTTATTTTATTATGGTTGACGTACGTAGTTATCAGCACCTAATTCATCTCAATATAATAATCTTGTACTCCTTAACAAAAAGTATACAAAAAGTAAAATGGATTTTATCAAGTATATTTCTCGTATGCCCTCACGATTATTAGGTGATCATGGGTTGAGCTAGGCACAAATAAAATTTTAAGTTCATTTTTAGGGTCGAGTCCGGCTCAAGGGCTAAAATTTATCTATGCTCGGCTCGAAAGAAAATTGATAAACTCGAACCCGGCTCATATTAATTTTTTAATTTTTCATTAAATAAAAAATTTTGAAACAAATATTAAAACAAAAAAGCAAATAAAAAATATGTAAATTTAAAAAGTATATTTGATTAAAAATAAAATATATATTTAATATATAATTCAGGCTAGGCCTATGCTAAAAAAATTTTACCCGAGGCCCGAATCATTTTCTAAGCGAGTTTTATTTTTTTGTCCAAATCTATATTTCAGACAGGCCATCGGTCGGGCCGATAGCCCAACCCATGATCACCTCTACATATTACTAAGTCGTCATTATTAAATAAGAGGACTTTAGTTATAAATATCCTCGAGATAGAAGGAAAAATAAAATATTATTTCCCGTTGTCAACTTTGTGCTCTTACTCTCAGCACACAATCTTCCAAACTTTTACAGTAACTGACCTCTTTTTCACCGCCACTTTCTCCTTTATTGAAATTTGTATCCACAGTTTCTAATATAAAATTTCAAATTAAATTTAAATTTAAAACCATTGGTCCCCAATTATTACATCATTTTATCAACATGCAACTAAAAATATGCTAAGATATATTTCCTTCACTATTTTAACCAAAAGAAGGATTGATGATATATATATTTGGTTTTTATATAATTATTTCAATGGAATTTCCGAATATAGAGCAATCTATTACGTGTGAAACTCAAAATTGTACACAAATAAATCCAAAAGTTATTCATAGGAAATGTCACATGCAGCGGTCCACACAGGACCTTATAAATCACAAGAGGATAATCTGTCATATAGGTAGAATAAATTAACATCCATATAGATATATTTATATATAAAAGTTTTGAAACTATTAATTAAGTTTAATAAATTAATGTAATGACTATATTTTGATTTTAAATGTAATTATATAAAAATTAAAATGGTTAAGATTATAAAAAATTGATTTAAAATATTATAATTTTGTACCAACTAGTATGAATCGATACAAGTTGGAATTGACTGAAACTGGCCAAAATACACCAAAACAGTCAAAATGTATCAAAATTTCTACCAAAACAGAACCAGAGTACTTGATACTAGATCAAGACCGCAAACAATATATATCACTCGACAATACAATATCGAAAACCTTATTTAAATCTGTGCCACTTAGATACTAAATGAAAATTTTAACCATCGCTCCAAACAAATCTTGGCATAACTCATAATAATTAAAATTTTGTAAATTATTGATTGACTTTTATATGTTATCCAAACAGAGGTTAAAGTACGATGAAAATTCTTATATTAGGAGTTAGATTACATTTTATCTCTTTTAAATAAAAATAAACAAATTAATCCTCAGTATGTTAAACTAAAGAGTAAATTAGTCCTTTCTATTAAAAATTTCATGGATAACTCACAGAATAACTATATAATTACATTTAATAAGTTCACGTATAAATATAATTCATGTAGTGAGGATAAGAACATTCAACTGATTTTATATTTTTTAATTATAGAGCAAACTTTGAATCTCTTTGGGACTATATACTCTTCTCGTCCTTAACATATTTTGCTGATTTCAATTTAGTACCAAAAATCTAAATTTAGCCCTTCTTTTTAAGAGTATTTCCCTCTTCTTCAGATCATGCCAAAGGAAAATATACTCTAGGCTATGGGTGCCAACTTTCTTCTTCTTTTATCCTAAAAACTGATCACCAAAATTAATGAATAATGACGTAATATTGGATAAAGATTAATCAATTTGTGGAAATTTAATTAATAATTGAGATAAAAAGGGAAATAGTTTACAAAACCAACTTGTTGTCTTTAGATTCCAGTTGAAAAATAATTATATTAAGAGACTCAAACGTCAAAAACATTGGCAAAGCTTTGATAATGGCTGCCAGAAGGATTTCGTCTCTGTTATCTTCTTCTGCAACTTCTTTGGGTACTATTCATTTCTCTCTCTCAAGTGAATGCTTTACTTTTTTTAAAACTCTTTTTTTTTTTTTGGTTGGCTTTCTCAAGCTCAAAACTTAATGAAACTGAAACTAAGTTCATTTGGTTCCTTGGGTTGATCCTCATGTTTGTTTCATGGGAAAATTTAAAAAAAAAACTGGAAAAATTATCTGTAACACAGTCCTTGTTTTCTGTGTTTTTTCTTCCCTTAGCTTTGCTTTTCCAATGTCATTTTCCCCAGAGTATCTTTGCCTACACAATTTAAAAAGGACACTTGTCGTTTAGTCTCTGGTAATCTGTTTTTTTTTCTCATTTTCCGATACCATATTTCACTTTCAAAAATTTATCATTCACATGCCACCATTTACTAATGATTCATGGTTTGTTTTAGAAATTTGTGATGATCCCTTGTGATATATATATATATATATGTGTATATATAGATTTAAACTTATACTTTTGCAGGATGTTGTGGATCTTGACATTACTTGTTATATTGTGATGCTATTTGTGATTTAATGAGTGAAAACACTTTATATTGTTTGATTAAAAGCTTGAAAGAAAAAGAAAATCAATGATGTAATGCAGGAAGGTTTTCAAGTTGGGGAAGAAGAATTAATAGCTTTAGTACTGCTGCTGCTGCGATTGATGAACCTATACATCCATCTATTCCAATAGATCATACTCAGCTTCTCATCAATGGACAATTTGTTGATGCTGCATCAGGTTAGAACTCAATTTGGGTATGAGTGTCGAGTGCATGTGTCTGACATGAGTATGTTTAATTTGTTTTTTTGCTCTGGTTTCAGGAAAAAGCTTCCCTACAGTTGATCCTAGGACAGGAGATGTAATTGCTCGAGTTGCAGAAGGAGATCTCGAAGATATAAACCGTGCGGTTGCTGCAGCTCGTAAAGCTTTCGATGAAGGACCATGGCCTAAGATGACTGCTTATGTAACGTACTGCTTTTCTTTTGCATAATGCATATATGAGAATTTGAGCTCATTCTTGTTCTGTAATATCAATAGGAAAGGTCGCGTATAATGTTGCGTTTCGCTGATTTGCTCGAGAAACACACTGAAGAGGTAGCAAAACTTGAAACTTGGGACAATGGGAAGCCTTATGAGCAAGCTGCTAAGATTGAGATACCGATGGTTGTGCGAATGTTCCGATATTATGCCGGTAGGTGTAACTCACACCCTTTTGTTATCTTGCCTTTATAATGTCGATACTTGGATCCGAAGCTTAAACTGGTTCCCTATATTCTTCAGGGTGGGCGGACAAGATTCATGGATTCACAGTTCCAGCTGATGGACAACATCATGTTCAAACGCTGCATGAACCGTATGGTGTATGTGGGCTTATCATTCCATGGAATTTTCCTCTTTTATTGTATTCCTGGAAAGTTGGTCCGGCATTAGCTTGCGGTAACACGGTTGTTCTGAAGACAGCAGAGCAGACACCATTGTCGGCTATCTATGTTTCCAAGCTTTTTCATGAGGTATCTCTGATATTCTTCTTTACATTCTGACTAACATCATGATTTGTCGATTTCTTGGCATTTCGAAATCATCAATCAACGATAGCATCTAATTATTTTGAATAACATTCTCTGTCGCTCAGGCTGGACTTCCTCCTGGTGTTCTAAATGTGGTCTCTGGATTTGGTCCTACAGCTGGTGCAGCACTTTCAAGTCACATGGATGTCAACAAGGTATCATACATGCTCTGGACAAATTTCGTTTTTCTCGATATTTGTTGTGTGTTTAAGATGAGATTGGATCTAAGCAGTTTGTGTTTTGCAGTTATCATTTACAGGTTCCACTGCTACAGGCAAGATTGTACTCGCACTCGCTGCAAAAAGCAACCTTAAACCGGTAACATTGGAACTCGGAGGAAAATCTCCGTTCATTGTGTGCAAAGATGCTGACGTTGACAAGGCTGTTGAGCTTGCACATTTAGCCTTGTTCTTTAACCAGGTTTGTTTATTCAAATCCTACAATATAAACCAATAGGATATGTCGAATTGAAGTCATAGCATTACATCCATCTGCTGCAGGGTCAGTGTTGTTGTGCCGGTTCTCGCACTTTGGTACACGAAAGCGTGTATGATGAGTTCGTAGAGAAAGCAAAGGCTCGAGCACTGAAACGAGTAGTCGGGGATCCTTTCAAGATGGGGATCGAACAAGGCCCTCAGGTTTGACCCTTAGATGTCCTCAGAGATTCATGGTTCTTCCATTGCTTGAACATTGGCATGTGCCAACTTTATAGTCACATATATCTTATCATTGAGGAATTGATGATCCAAAATCAAACACATCAAATGCATGAAAAAACTTTATTTTTTGTTGGCTTTCTTATAAATTAGATTGATAATGAGCAATTCAAGAAGATCCTTAAGTACATAAGGTCTGGCATTGAAAGTGGAGCTACTCTTGAATCTGGAGGTGAACAATTTGGCTCCAAAGGCTACTATATTCAACCCACTGTTTTCTCCAATGTTCAGGTATCATATCAACATATATGTATAAATATGAAATAATTTTGATTAAGATGTTGATAATTTTCCTTTTTGTTCATTTTAATCCTAAAGTGCCATGCTAATGTGATTTCCATTCTAACATCAATCAGGATGACATGTCGATAGCTAAAGATGAGATATTTGGTCCAGTACAATCCATCTCAAAGTTCAAGTAAGTGTCAAATACGGGTATATTCAATTTTTTTCCATATCTTTTGGAGGTTCCTTTGAAGGCCACATGCCAACACCTATTCTCAAATAGGTGACGGATGAGTGTAAGATACGAGCATTTCTTGTAAAATGAAGAGCCTTATCCCCGAATAGGGGGATTGGGAGGGGCTAGGCCCCCCCTAAAATGGAAAAATATCACATTGGTCCCTTTATCTTTTATAAAATTATAAACTTCCAATGATCAAATTGCCTTTTGACCCTCAAAATTATAGAGATATAAGCTAATATAATGATGAAATTGTATTTTAGTTCTCAAAAAACACACTACTCAATTTCGACCCTCCAAAAATAATTTATAGCTTCGCTCCTGCCCAAACCCATGTTCAAATAAGTATCAGGTGCAATCTTCCACATGCGTGGGAAAAAATTGAAAAGTTTGATCATACTCGTGACAGACAAATACCCAGATCCAATACTTCTCTCGAGTTCAAGTTACATATGTTATTTACAAATTTCTTTGTGGTTCTTTAGTTAATTGAATCTTCATCAATGCTTTGATTTACAATAGGGATCTTGAAGAGGTGGTACAAAGGGCAAATGCATCTTCATATGGATTGGCTGCCGGAGTTTTCACTCAGAATATCGAAACCGCCAACACCTTGACTCGAGCATTGCGAGTCGGGACGGTATGGATTAACTGCTACGACATATTTGATGCTGCAGTCCCATTTGGCGGGTTCAAGATGAGTGGTCAAGGAAGAGAGAAAGGAATTTATGGCCTTTCAAGTTACTTGCAAGTCAAGGCAGTTGTCACTCCTTTGAAGAACCCAGCATGGCTGTAATGTTTGTTTTTTTTCTTACAAATTGCCATGAATCTAAACTTGAACTAATATTCTGCCAGTTTTTTAAATTTTGAATGATCAGCTTATGGTAGGATCTTCCCTGAAGTGATAATTTGCTCATATTTGGATGAGTATGGGCATAATGTTTTATATATATGAATAAGAAAAAAAACTTAAAATAATATTTTAAATGCATCTTTATTGAACACATATTTTGATGTTTGGATACTTTTTCCAGTTAGTTTATCATTTTTCGATATTTTTTATGTCTGTTTTACGACCTATATTCGAGATTTGTGTTTTTCTCTTCTAACAATTTCATATTCAAAGTTCGAATATGCATTTACTCTTTCAAAGTGCAATATATCTTATTACTGAAGTCAATACTGGTTGACTTTTCAGCTAATTTATAAAACTTATACCATTAATACTAGAATTCATAAATGAAACACTAATACTATAGCGATATATTCATTATTTCTTCTTCAATGAAAGATGGAAAGGTCTACAAGATCATATATCGAGCCTAACTCTTAAATCATTGTCACAAACACGTAGGGAAAATCATATTGAAAGTGTTAACGCTATAAGATTTTAAGCTCCACAAATAAGATATGCATTATAGAAATTAGTTGAAGTTAGTGATGATTTTAAAGTCAAAAGTGAAGCCGAATGTTTAATAACATATGAGTTTGAAACTTTTGAGTTTTCGCTGGGCATTACTATTTGGTATGAAATATTATTTCCTGTGAATTCGGTTGGTAAAATTTTACAATCGTAAGATATATGAATTGATGTAGTGACCGCCTATAAATGTGTATCATTTATAGTAAAGATATCACACCCAAAAATATAAGAAATTAAATCGGCGATGTTTGCAAGTGTACGGGTCAAATTGTAATATAGTTTAGTACAACGAAATATTTGGAAATATTTCGAGGATCGTACCCAAAGGATTGCATATTAGAGAAATTAATATTAAATTAATTATAGAAAATAATTACTAATTGAATCGAGTCACAAATTAGTAGTGTTAGTCCAAATTAAGAGATTTATTAAACTAATTAAATTATTAAACCTAAATTATCCTAATGGACTTTCCTATTCCTAGTGTTGACAATGTGAACCTCTAACCGATAATCGATTAAATCCCTAATCAATAAACAAAAGATTAACTAATTTTCAACTTCGGGTTTTAATATGAATTAGCAATTAATTACCTAATATTACCTTCCGACCTTTACTAATTAATTAATTGGCGAATACTCGCTTATCTCCCAATCTCACTTTCTCCACCAGGATAAACTACGATTTACTCGGTTCAACTTATCTCCCGATCTCGTCTCCCTTATGATAACTTCCTAGGATTTTCAAGCCTAGGGTTTAGAAACGTATAATCTATACCAACTAATCCTATTATGAACCCATATTCTTTTGTTAATTAATCGACTCGATTAATTACTTAGTTCAATTAACGAATCATGCAAGATGTGAAATAGCATAATAAATTATTCTAATATTCATACGACAATTACTTGATCAAGTTAACAAAGCATAAATAAAATAATAAAGAAAGAGATAGGAGAATGCTCGTGAATATTATTGAAGCTTGATGCCGGAGCAATCTCAGCTCACTATTGTCTTCACATCGAATAGAAAAACTATAAGGTTTTCTCCAAATGAAGTTTATATAATTTTTTTATAATTAAGCCACATAATGTTTGTACCATGAAAAACTATATCAAGAACCAATAAATGATAATAAGGAATATATATCAAATGCGGGCCTCAAACAACTCAAAAGTACCAAAACAATGCAATAGTATTACCCAGGGACCTAGGTATCAGTACCTAAGGCCTTGGGTATTGGAACTTGGTCCCTGTACTATTGAATTTTTCATTCTATCAAATTATTATAGCGGTACCGACATGCATCATTCAACCTTAACATCAACTAAAAAATTTAAGCTAAATTACTTAATAAGCTAACACTAAGAAATTGGATTAAGCTAGTACAAACCAAATTATCAAGTTTCTAGAACTTTTTCCTTCCTCTTGACCTTTGATGTCTCGATAATGTCTTTAGCTACAACAACCAATCAAAACAATGAAACAAGGTTAGGAAAATCATATTCAAGCATTAAAACACCAAAATCTATCAATGGGATGTAATCCGATATAACAAGACACTTTCTCGTTTTTATCAAAAACTCAAGAAAACTTTACTCTAGCCCAATCAAACTTAAAATCTAACATTTGATTCAATATTAGTCACTTCTAAACATCCTAAATTTACAAAAAAAAAATAGTGGAAAACAACTTATCAATGTGAAATCTTGAAAAAAGAAATACTAATTTCAATGAAAGGAGTTGAGAGAATTTTGATGGAAGAGAAAATGGTTTTCATGAAAATGAGAAAGGAACAATCGTCCCCTCTTAACTAATTTACAAAAAGGAAATATTGCTAAAAGAGGCTTGATCAAATTGCAACTTAAGGATCTCTATCTCTCTAAATCACACTTCTTAATATTCACACATTAACCTCACTAATTTGCTAACTTTATAACTTAGTCCATAAGTTTTAATTACTAAACTCTCTAAATTAACCTCTCATAATTATTGCTTAATTAGTGGAACTCCTAAGCAACAATGTGTTCACTCCCGAAACCTTTCGATTTGACTTCCCAAATGATCCAGTTTATAGAATTTGACCTAAAATTGAATTTTTTAATATCACTAAATATCAAATTGTTATATTTTAAAAGTTAGTATCGTGATAATTAAACTTTTTTTAATAAAAGGGCAAACCTTTTTTGAGTCAGACCAAACATTTTTAAATGGTCAAATAAAATTTTGAAACTTTTATTTAAATCCCTCCAAAAATTTTAAAATTTTTATTAAACCCTTAATTTTAAAAAATTCTCATTAAACTCGAAAATATTTTTAATTAAACCCCGAAACATAATCTCAAGTCCCCTATCCAAAATCCAAAAGGGAAAAATCTTATCCAGAGCGTGAGGATGAACATTTTATTTGCAATTTCCTGTCTGAACAAACAACCTTATCCTTTTCTCAATCTCAAAACTTTTTATTTGACCAAAAGTTCCATTGCCCCTTTTTGTTCCTCAAAAACCTTTGATACATTACTACTATTACATCATCTTTTAATATGTCCACTATCATC
This sequence comes from Gossypium rotundifolium, assembly GCA_025506655.1. Lineage (NCBI taxonomy): Eukaryota > Viridiplantae > Streptophyta > Magnoliopsida > Malvales > Malvaceae > Gossypium > Gossypium rotundifolium. Next base: position 155,542,835 of record CP106728.1, read on the forward strand.
TCTTTCAATTGTTGCTCTTCTTTGACTGCCTCCCAGTTGATTAATCCAAGAATGCCCACTAAAGGTTCAAGCTTTCTAAGGACTCACAAGAGTTTTCCATGGTGGAATAGGCACTTCTTGCCCAAATGTACTTCCCAGAAGCATGTTCAATGTCAGCTTCAAAATGGGCAGGTTTGGTTTCTTTTCTTTTGTTTACTTTAGTTTGATAGTTTTTTAATATGGTGTTTATTGCTTTTTGAGTTATGATGCTACATTTTAGGGTTTAGCTTTGATTCAGAAGTGAAAACGGAACATTATATATGTATTTGATCAAATAATATGCCTAGTGGATGATACTGCTTTGAATTTTAGGGGATATATATAGTCCATTGGTGAGTAATTTGATCAAACACTTGCAATCCCAAAGATTGGTTTTTTATGCCATTGATGTGATACGAAGTTTGTTTCTTTTTTTTTTACAGCAGAAAATGAGGTCATTTTCACTGAAGGAATGTGCAATCTCAGTTGCTTTGGCTGCTGGATTGATAATTGGAATGCCATCATTGGATTCATCTCCTATGGCTTATGCAGCTAATCCTTCATTGCCCAATTTATCGGTTTTAATCTCGGGGCCTCCTATAAAGGACCCTGGAGCATTGTTGAGATATGCACTGCCAATTGATAATAAAGCTATAAGAGAAGTACAAAAGCCACTTGAAGATATAACAGAGAGTCTCAAGGTTGCCGGTGTCAGGGGGCTTGATTCTGTTGAGAGAGTAAGACTCCCTTGCTTTAAACTAACTTTGCCGTATTCATGATAACCAATGGTCATCTTTTGTGTAAAATGTAGAATGTGAAGCAAGCATCTCGATCCCTCAAGCAAGGGAAAAGTTTAATTATCTCAGGATTAGCTGAATCAAAGAAGGACCATGGAGTGGAATTGCTCGATAAGCTTGAAATCGGGATGGAAGAACTACAACAGATTGTGGAGGATCGGAATAGAGATGCAGTGGCACCTAAACAGAAGGAGCTGCTTAAATATGTTGGAGAGTGAGTATCTCAATCAAAATTTAGTGCTGTAGGTTAGCTTTTTCTGCTTAGTATTATACACCTTCGAACAAAGCTCGGATATTAAAAGGTTTATAATGCTTTCTCCGGTTGCTCTGCAAAGTTAACCGAAAAATACCTTGTACATGGTAGTTTTCCAAAGTTGTGGACGAGTGAAGTCAGCATTGATTCGTATGTGCAGTCCCTCCGTGTTGCCTAATATGCTTTGAATTTATTGGTAAAATGCTTCAAATTTAATTGAAGCGCACTGAAAACATTTAACAAGAACATAGTTTACCTAATTCTGTGTTTGACATTGACCTGCCATATAGTGGTCAAGTTGTATATTTGCTCGTCGTGTGAGGCAAATTTAATCCCATGTTTGTCTTCCATTTTAGATACATTTTCAAGCATGGGTATAGGGATATAAACTTACAAAGACCCTCTAAATACATGGAACGTACATATCCATTTCCGACACGCCCAAATCCGGGTAACAAAGATAACAAGTGTACCAAAATGGGTTGAGGTCTACAATTGCAAATGTGTGTAGTGACCTGTTGGCACTGAGCCAGGCCAGAGTCAGAGAAAATTGCTATACTAACAAAATTTAAGGGTTTTCTGAGGTGTGAGTAGGCTGCTCGTAATGCCTTAAAAACTGTATAATATTTTAATCATAGAAGTTGAGGAGGACTTAAAAAGTTAAGTCTCTTAAATTATTCTCATAGATACCTTGTCATTGACTGCAGCTGAGATCTTCCTCGGGCATTGGATTTCTGCAGTGTTGAAGAGGATATGGTGGATAGCTTCCCGTATGAAGTACCCGAAGAATATCGAAGTATGCCTCTTTTGAAGGGAAGAGCAGCTGTGGATATGAAGGTGAAAGTCAAGGACAACCCGAATTTGGAGGAGTGTGTATTCCATATAGTCCTTGACGGGTATAATGCCCCGGTAACCTCTGGGAACTTTGTTGATTTGGTGCAAAGACATTTCTACGACGGCATGGAAATTCAGAGAGGTAAGATTTGATTCTGCTGTATTATGCTCGTTGCCTTGCGGATGGAAGTTCCCAAAGGTCATTGTATTATTGTTTCTTTTTCTAACAAAATAGAACAAAATGAAACACGTTTTTACTATATTTGAGGTAGATATCTGTACATATTATTGACAACAAAGATGCCTAGAATTTTAAACCTCCTTGTATTTGCTGCAGCGGACGGATTTGTTGTCCAAACCGGAGATCCTGAAGGTCCAGCGGAGGGCTTCATTGATCCTAGTACTGAGAAAACCCGAACAATACCATTAGAAATCATGGTTGATGGGGAAAAGGCACCTGTTTATGGATCGACACTGGAGGTAAGCTTTCTTTTTTCTCGCCTATTAAACCGTAGAGCCGGACAGAACAAAAGTTATATCAAATCCATGCTTTAATCAAAACCTTTAAAAGAGTATCGTATTTGTGTTTCGGACAGGAGCTTGGTCTATACAAAGCTCAAACAAAGCTTCCCTTCAATGCTTTCGGAACAATGGCAATGGCCCGAGATGTGAGCATTCATTAAAATTTAATTTCTTCATCACCTGTTGGTATCATATATCTTTTCTCTTAACTTTCCCTTTATTTTCCGACAGGAGTTCGAGAATAATTCCGCTTCTAGCCAGGTATTCTGGCTATTGAAAGAAAGCGAACTAACACCGAGTAATGCGAATATATTGGATGGTCGCTATGCGGTGTTCGGATACGTGACGGAAAATGAAGATTTTTTGGCAGACCTAAAGGTTGGTGATGTTATAGAGTCAATTCAAGTGGTTTCTGGTCTGGAAAACTTGGTTAATCCAAGTTATAAGATAGCTGGTTAAAACCCATTTTGTAGTTTTTGAAGTTAAAAATGATTTAAGTTTACTTGATGTGCTTAATTTCATTCATTTCAAACTCAGAATGTATTGTTTTGTTGAACTCTTACATTACTACTCTCTTTCTCTTTTGGTTTTAAATAAAATGTGATGATTCTGTCTTTTTGGAACCAAAGCTGTTTTTATGCTACACTGATTTGCATTGTTGGATTTACTTCATTTCATTTCTCATTCATGCATTCTATACCTTATAATTGCATTATCTTTTTCCGTAAGTGTTCTTGAAATATGATTGGATTGACCAGTCAGACCAATTGAACCGAGAATCGAGAAGACCCATTGATAAATATTGAAACTAGAATAAAAACCCATAGTTGAAGTGTTGAAAAAGATTAACTGGCTTAATAAATTTTTTTATTTTTTAGACCAATTTAATTATTACGATTATTATTATAGATTTAAGATATTAAGAAAATTAATTTAATATTTTAAAATACAAGGATACAAATGTAAAATAAGAAGTTACCTAATTTATAAAAATTCAAAATAATTTTATTTTAATAATAAAATAGGTTAACCAAAAATTAAGAAGTAAAAATAATTTTAATTTTCTACAATTAACCATTTTCAAATTGGAACCATTTTCAGGTGAAGCATAAAAAAAGGAAGAGAAAAGCTTTACAAAATGGTAAGTTTAAAATAGCTGAAATTGTGAAACATTTTCTAAGTCAATAAACTCCACAATTTTGGATCTTACATTGCATTCCCATCTTTCCATTTTCAATTCAATATGAATCAACTGGAACCCTCATCCCTGAATACATATCTTTAGGGTTCAACCATTATCACGGTCCCCGATATCTCCGAAAACATAAACAACCTTGAGCCTGATCATGTGGGATCATTCCTCCACCTTTCGATGTATCTATTGCCTCCATCATCGACACCACTTCGTCCATCTCCGGTCTTTTGTCCGGGTTGGCATCCCAACATCGCTTCATTACGTTTGCAAGTGAACTCGGACAGCAACGAGGTATTTCCGGCCTTAGATTCTGTGAAAGTTTAAAATGTTCATGTATGGTTGATATATAATCATCGGAATCTTGTAGTTTTTTGAAACCAAGATAGATTTATTTACCTGGCGGACGACAGCTGACGTCACTTCCGAGAAGCTGAGATCGGGATATGGCATGTCACAGCAGTATATTTCCCATAAACAGATACCAAAACTATACACATCGCACTTTCTATTGTAGGGATTGCCGTTAAGGACCTGTCCCATTTCAATTCATCAATGTTAGATGATATATCAGAACGATGCCTGAAAAGAAGTTGGTCTGCAAACTCGCTTAACCAAAATGGAATTATCGATGATCACACGGAAGTAGCAACAATCGGCCCTATCTCATTCTAACTAGAATTTTTGTTCGGCTGACTATAATAGCAAACCGACCATTTACGAGCAAGAGAGAGAGAGAGAGCAAAATTTAAAAGTATATAATGCAGTATAGTGCATACCTCAGGTGCCATGTAACCAAGTGTTCCGGTCTCTCCGGTCATGTCATTAGGGTTTGAAGCCTCAAGACGAGCCACCCCGAAATCGGCTATTTTCACAGTTCGTGTCTTGTCCAAAAGCATGTTTTCAGTTTTGACATCTCTATGGACAATCTTCTTGGAATGAAGATAGCTTAACCTAAAAAAGTTTAGAAAGCAGCAGTGTCAACAAAACGATCCGGGAACTTCATTCGTGTATTGCAAATCTAAGAGAACAAAATAGAGTACAGATAAGGCACAGGAATTTGACCCTCGTGCGAGATCTACTGCCAATTGAACGACTACTTTAAAGGCCAGCTTCCTTCTCCTATTCTTTATCAGGTAAGACTTCAATGCACCCCCAGGACAATATTCAACAACAACACAACACATGTTACTCGGCATGCCGATTTGACCATTTTCCGTTTGTATGTTCAAGTCCGATGAGCCCATTGTCGCCCCTATGAACTGTATAAGAAATGTAGAACACAGATTATAGACAAATGTAAGCATCCAACCAATAAAACAGATTATTAAACTAGGCTACTTTAATTTGATTTCAATGATGTGGAAAAGAGTGAAGAAACCCTAAAAAGTAACAATACAAGATAAGAAACATTACGTTTGTTACATTAGGATGATCAAGCTTATGCCACACGGCAACTTCTTGTGTAAAAGCTGCTCGAAGTGAAGCTATTTCAGCCGCTGATCTGTGACCCTCTTCTCCCCAGTCGAGAAGTTTAACTAAGCATGATGGAAGAAAAACAGGGGATAAGTAAACATTTACGAACAACACAAGCAAAGGTCCAACATCTACTTTCCATTTTTCACGAACAGAAAATACTTTGGATCGTATTTTCTAATAGATAAGGTCCATTTGGCAGCTTTATGGCTAGCCAAAATATGAAAGTTCACAATGTCAATGAGGCTCTTTCAATTTTTCTAGCTTTTTATCACCAAAAAGTTACGATAAAAGACAAGTGCATATCAGCAATAAATTAGAACACATGAAAGTTTCTAAAAAAGTATAACATAATTTAAGGCAGTGCAGCTAACAACCATTTCAAAAGAAATCTTGTGAATCACGGATTTACAGAAGTTAGATCAGCAAATTTTGATCACAAACTAGTTTGTGAAAAAAGGAAATTGTTTGCTACATTAACAAATCGTTCGTTTTCAAGTAGAGATAGATGTTCTTGTTGTTCACTATTAGGTGTACTATGCATTGGCATTGTTGTTGGTCTTAGCACCAACTTATTAAAACTTGAAAGATTTCAAAGTTCTGGGTAAAAGTACCATACAGGCGAATTGCATTTTGGCCTCTCTATTCAAAAAGTGAACAAATTAGTCTCTGTACATTACATAAAAAAGCAAACCAGTCCTAATAAAAATTTCATCCATTTCTACTATTAAAAACCAGTGTTGTTTCTCTGGTTATTCTGTCAACCATGCCAATTTTTAACAGTTAAAATGCCTTTTTGTCTGACTCCAGTACTAGGGGCCTCCATGATACTTTTACCCAAAGTTCTAGTTTCTTTTTCCTGCATTTTCTCAGCAGCCAAACAAATGTAACAGTTGAAATAAGATCCATCAAAACAGTAGCTAAAGAGCTTATAAACATTAAAACATTAGATCCCCTTAAACACCCTTAAAATATTGAATAACACACTAATCAAATCAAGCCATGTAGAATTCAATAATCAACACTACTGTCCTAACATCTCAACCTTGAATGCTTAATGCATATCCTTAACACTATTTCATGCATAGAAAAGTTCATTTCAAGCTGGGGTTTCAAAGAAACCAAAAGAGAAACAGAAGAACAAGTGAAACGAGATCTCTATAGTTTCATAATCACCAACCAAGCCAACATAAATTTGGGAAATGGGTACTAAAAAAAAAAAAAAAAAACATAAAACTTAAAGAGGCAAAAAAGTTGAATACCAGCAACATCTTGGCCATCATAAATACCACGGTGAACAGTACCAAAAGTACCACGAGCTATTACACTTTTGATGATAAGCTTAGAAGGATCAATCTCCCACTCTTGCCTTCTCACAGTGTTGCTGCTTGACCTGAGCTGTTCTCCGCCGCCGCCGCCGTCCTCACCTTCCTCTTTCCTGTTCTTGTTCTTCTCCATTGTCCATGCTCTACTAAGATGCCTTTGAAGTTGCTCATCTAAGCTCTTCAGATCTATCTGATCTGCTCTTACATACCCTCCTCCACTTTCACTTTTCTGCTCCTTCATCTTCTCAAAAAACCCAAACCAAGAAAACACAAATTTATTCTTCAAAAACTATCTTTTCTTCAAGTTTTTCTTCACTTTCACTTACTTTTTTTGAGCTATTTCTGATTCTGGGTCTCCATCAAAAATCTCAACTGAAAACTAGAGAACTCAATCCTGATCTAAAATACAAGTATATAAATAATATAATAAAATATTATAGTTTGTTTTTAATTCACCATGTTAATTTTTCTGTGCAAGATTATAAAATTCCATCAAAATAATTTCTTTCCAATATATATAAATAAGGGAAGGAAAGAAAAGACTGGGTTTTTTTTTTATTATTAATAATTTTGTTTATTTGTTTGTTTCAAAAGCTCAGAGAAGAGGCATGTGAGCACATGGATTTTGCCTGAAGGCGACGTGTGTTGTTGTGACCCACTTCCATTTTTTCTTCGTCTTTTTCATGCATCAAGCAATAAGTTTTGGTTGGGTTGAGAATTTGAGATTTTAAGATGTGTTAATAATGAGTGTTTATCCATTCTAATATAAATTTTATGATTTTATCTAAATTTGATTGCATTTTAATTTAATATATACATAATTTTGATTGTGATTTCATATATATATATATAACTTTAATTTTAATTTAATTATAAATATTTAAAAGAAAAATTATTTATAAATCCTTCTCACCTCTTTTTTAATTATTTAATAATATTTTAACAATTTCTTCTATGTCATCTATACATAATTTTAGTAATTTTTTACCATGAATCTTTAATCTCAAAACCTGAGCTTCCAGATTCCAAATTTAAAATCTAAACTCTAAATGCAAACTCTAAACCCAACCCTTAAACCTTAAATTTTGATTAGGATTCAAGATTTGTGGTTCAAGATTCAGGGTTTGAGTTTAAATTTTAGTTTGAGGTCAATGACATAGAAGAAATTATTGAAATGTCGTTAAATAATTGAGAATGGACAACGGATGATGTGATGGAAAGTGTCCATAAAGTAATTTCTCTATTTAAAAGAGCAAATACAATAATTCATTTTATTGTTATCCCTATTTAAAAGCATTATACTCAAAATTGTAAAATTAAAAGAGTTAATGACTTTGAACATCCCCAAACTATGATTTTCATTCTAAATTGGTTCTCAAACTACAAAACATTTTAAGTATATCCCTAAATTATCAATGTTATATCAATCGTATTTTTCTATTATTAAAATCGTTAATTTAACCGTTAAATTACCCAAATTAAATATTGAAATACTTATCAACCATTATGAATAATCACTTTCTATACGGTTTCACAAACATAATTAAAATAATGATACATGTAATAATTTAATTTTAGTGGTGCGAAAAACTCGTTTTTGAAGTTGAATTACTAAATGAGATGATTAAGTTTAAAAGCGAAAGTCTACGTCATCTATGATAGCGATAGATTAAATTATTTAATAAAATTAGCACGAATTGATTGATAATTATAATACTTGGACTAAATTGTGAACTGTAAAAATTAAGGATTAAATTAAATAAATTAATAATTGTTAGAAAGCTATGTCATGAATTGAAAGCTTGAGAGCTTGAGGTTTCTGTTTTATATTTATTAAGTCGAATCTAAATTTGATTGGATAGATTCGAGTATTAGAGTAGTAAAGGACTAAATTGAATTGAATGCATTTATGTTTGCTTTCATTGAATTGTATTGAATCATGTGATTAATGACGTGTCCATAATTATGTTATCGAATGTAGACGCTGGAACGTCAAAGGGAAAGGAAAAGGAAAAGACGGATGTTGTATAGCTTTCATGGTGTATGCTTTTATAATTCAATTTTAATTTGTTTTCATAGATTATGTAATGGCCTGAATTTTTAGTGGTGTCGGAACGGTGATTCGAGGTCACTAAATCCGACAAGTGAGTAGAAAATATTATTAATTTAGTAAGTATAAGTTAAATGTGAAGTTAGGAAAATTTTTGAAATAGTGAATAGTGTACTAGAAATAAATGTTAAAATAATTAGAATCGAAAAAGAGGTATCGAGGCCTCAGAGATTTTTAATTGAGCCATAAATATATTTATAAATATTTATGGAGTGTTAATAAGTTAGTATTAAAGTTTCGTCAAGAAATTTTAAAGTTTCGATTGTTAATTGAACAAAAAAGACTAAATTGTAACAAATGCAAAATTATGGGAAATGATTAAATAGCTTAAACGATAAAAGAAAGAGGGCTTAAAAGCCAAATAGACCCAAGGTCTATCTAGTCTGGACGGCAAGGGCATGAAATCAGCAAGAAAATAAGGAGAATTAAGGGCAAAATTGGAATATTATAAACTTTACTTTATAAAGCTAGGATTAAAGTGAAATTATCAAGATTTCTCTTTATTTTTCTACATTCTCATCAGAAAAAACACCATAAAAGGTTTCTTTAAGCTGGTTTTTCATATTTTTACTGCAAGTAAGTTCAATTCTTGATTATTTCTTGAAGTTTTTGTGACTTTTACAACTAGGTCCGCTTGTTGAAGTCATTAGTTTTAGATTTTATGAATGAAATTGAAAGTTGCTATGAATATGTGCTGGAATTATATGATGATTTAGCATGGATTTAGAGCTTTAAATTGTTTATATGCTGATTTTATTGAAAGAATTGAATAGAAAGTGAATGTTTGAGACCTAATTGTAAAAGAGTTTGAAGTTAGGGTTTTATGTGGAAATTTTGAATTTCAATAGTTGTGAAATAACTTATAATGTCTAGGTAAAGTATAATTGAGAAAAATTATCTTAATTGAGGGGTTAATTGAGCAAGGACTGAATTGTATGAACTGTGAAATTTGGGGCAAAATGGAAATCAACATTTTGCACTAAAATAGTTTTGGACAGCAAAAGTAGTCTAACTTTGAAAAATCACCAAAAATTATAGTAATTGAATTATAGGATGAATAAAATATAAAATTAAAGCTTATTGAGTCTAGTTTCTTGTAGAAGAAACAGTGTAAGCAATGAAATTTTAAATCATGAGATATAATAAATTTTGTGAGACAAGTTTAGAATGATTTTGGGTTCCCCTGTTCTGACTTTGGAAAATCATCAAAAATTGGAAAAAAATAATTAGGGGCTTAAATTTATATGTTTAAAATACTGAATGAGTCTATTTTTAAGAGAAACAAACAAAAACATCATCCGAATCCCGTACGAGAAGATAATTAATTTTTATTGAAGAAGGGTTGGAACTGCCTGACAGCAAAATAGGGGTGACTTTAAAGAATTAACTGTACTTATTGACTAAATAAAAAATTCTAAAAATTTCATGGTAAGAAGATATCTGAGTCTAGTTTCAGATAAAATTTGCGGATCTTAATTTGGAGTTCTGTAGGTCAAGATAAAAATAATTTAGCAACTGTGACACAGATGGATAGCTTGAATATCCATATAAGTAAATGGTGAAATTATAGATAATGTTACTTATAAGCGGGTTATAAACATTAAGGATGTGAAATAGAGTGAAGGTGAAGTCAATACTGATAAGCGAATGATTTTACAATGATAGATCGAGAACCCGAAGCAAGTCGAGGAAAAGAAAAAGTTCGGGATTTGTATATTTTTGTGTACGAACAAGTATCGAGGTAAGTTCGTGTAACTTGAATTATATTCTTAAATACTTGAAATATATTTTTATTGATATGAATATGATTTGGATGTTTATTGTATGATATTCTTGATGAAAATGGAAAATAAATCCCAGTTGAATGAAAGGAAAATTCGACGGATCTATGAAAAGGAATTGACGGTAAAAAGGATCTAGCTCGGACGGGTGATCCTATCCTGATATAGTCCTCCCGAAGAATATGTGGAAAATGGATTTAGCCCGGACGGGTAATCCAAATTAGGGTCTGAATTTAGCCTGGACTGGTAATTCAAATCCAAGCTCATTAGAGTAATTGTCGTTGTAGGGGATTCAGCCTGGACTGGTAATCCCGACAATACTTTATGAGTTTATATTACAGGGGATTTAGCCTAGACTGGTAATCCCGCTGTAAGGATGAGGTTCGCGGGAGTGTGCTCTCTGGAAAAAGGGTATACCCATATGTGTACGAATTGACGGACCTGAAATTGTACACAACAGTGTACTACTGAATATCCATCGAAATTCCAAAAAATTCAATAGGATAAATATAAGAAATGGAAGAACATGAAAATTATGGAATTGATGAGCTCATCAATCATTTAACTTTGTATTGAATTTATATGATGTTACTTAACTAATGAAAAAGTTGAGTTTGTATGTGATAGGTATATGTTTATGTGAATTGGATGTGTGCTTGTGTTGTTAAATGATGGATGTATAAGTATGGTAAGTATCATTCCTGTTGCATGAACTTACTAAGCACCATGTGCTTACCCCGTTCTCCTTTTCCCTGTTTTGTAGTGCTCGAGAGCTCGAAGGTTGGAGATTAGTCGGAGCCTTATCACACTATCAACCCATATCTTTTGGTATATGAAAATGACTTATTTTGAAAGAATGACATGTATAGACTAAATATCAATGTTTACATGGAAATGGGTATTTGTAACCTAGCTATTGGCATGACTAGAGTAAGCATAATTTTGGGATTTTGCAAAAAATTCTTTGTGATTCTGATTTGGTTTCGTAAGTTTCGGTAATGCCTTGTACCCTATTCCGGCAATGGATACGGGTAAGAGGTGTTATATTTGCTAGTATCAGAGCTACGGTTTAGTCAGTTCTCAAATCGGCGTAGCAAATACGAGATTAGCTATACGTGCCATTATTTTATATTTGATAGTGTGATATCTCCTGACCATTTAAAATGTGTTTTTCTTATAGTAAATGCCTACCGATCGAGCTCAACCCGAGGAAGCCGAGAGTCATGCTCCGGCTTCAGAACGGGCACAGAGGGAAGTCGAAGTTACTAGCAGTAGAAGGTTCGAGATAGAGGACAAATGTGAAGAGGCTAAATTGGCCTTCTTTCAAATGATGAATGAAATGTTTAGTCAATACTTAAGAATAACCTTGTAGTGCAGCAAGTTCAAGCTCCCCCTCCTACTCCTCCGCCAGTTCTCGAGATCCCACAAGGTACAAGTACTGAATCTGTCAGAAAAGAGAAAGCTCCGGTTGATAAAATATAAAAATATGGGGCCGAAAAATTTCAAGCAGCAGTTGTTGATGATCCCGAACGGGCTGAATTTTGGTTAGAGAATACTACTCGGGTTTTGAAGGAATTATCTTGCACACCAGAAGAGTGTCTGAAATGTGCAGTATCATTGCTAAAAGATACAACTTACCATTAGTGGAATACTAAAGCTTTAGTTGTTCCGAAAGAAGAAATTACATGAGAATTCTTTTAGACCGAGTTCAGAAAGAAATATATCAGTCAGAGGTTCCTCGATCAGAAGAGAAAATAATTTCTTGAGCTGAAATAGGGTAACAGATCAGTATCTGAGTATGAAATAAAATTTGTCCAATTGAGTAAATATGCTTGTGAATGGGTACAATCAGAAGCCGAAATGTGCAAACAATTCGAAGAAGGGTTGAATGAAGAATTTAAGCTACTAATCGAAATTCTTGAAATTCGAGAGTTTGCTACATTGGTAGAGCGAGCTTATAAAGTAGAAGAATTGAGCAAAGAAAAGAAACAAGTTGAGAGGGAAGCTCGAATTCTTAGTAAAAGACCGATGGAAAAATCTCAATTTTCTACTTCAAAGAAATTGAAGAAATACCAGGATCGTTCTACCTCAACCACTGGGTATTCAGGTAGAGGGCGAGGTTCTCAACGCACTAATCCAAGACCTTCCACTCCATCAGTGACCAGTGTTGGTAGTGTTGGTACCCCGAAGCCGAGATGCCAGTACTGTAATAAAGTTCATTTTGGAGAATGCCAACTGAATAATGGAGCCTATTATAGATGTGGCTCTTTCGATCATTTCCTCAGAGATTGCCCCGAAAGAATAGAAAAAAAGGCAGAACAGACATCGAAGCCGAGTAAACCTGCTTCGAAGGGTAGACCACCTCGACCTACCAGTAATGTTAGTGGTAGTCGAGGAGTTACAAAAGATACTACAGGCAGATCTGAGGCACAAGCACCAGCCAAGACATATGCTATTCGTGCTAGAGAAGATGCCTTCGCACCAGATGTAATTACTGGTACATTTTCTTTACTTGATATTGATATTATTGCATTAATTGATCCTGGCTCTATACATTCATACATATGCACAAAATTAGTATTTGTTAAAAATTTATCTGTTGAACCTACTGAATTTGTGGTTAAAGTTTCGAACCCCCTAAGCCAGTTTGTAATGGTGGATAAAGTTTATAAAAATTGTCCACTGAGGGTAAAAGGTATTTGTTTCCCGGTTGACTTGATGTTATTGTTTTTTGATGAGTTTGATATGATATTGGGCATGGATTGTTTAACTCAGCATGATGCAGTAGTAAACTGTAAACAGAAATATATTGTACTGAAGTGTTAGAATGGCGAATTACTTCGGGTTAAATCTAATCAGACAGATGGATTATCTGATGTGATTTCAGTTATGATAGCTCAGAGGTGTATCAAAAAAGGGTATGATGCTTATTTGGCATATGTGTTAAACACTAAGGTATCTGAGTCAAAAATACAAGCAGTGCCAGTTGTATGTGAATTTTTTGATGTGTTTCTAGAGGAATTATCGGGGTTGCCACCAGAAAAAGAAGTGGAATTTTCTATAGATCTGATTCCGGGAACTACTTCGATCTCCATAGCTCCGTATCTTAGGGATCCTACGGAATTAAAGGAGTTAAAGACACAGTTGCAAGAACTTGTTGACAGGGGTTTTGTCCGACCAAGTCATTCACCTTGGGGTGCTCTAGTTCTGTTTGTGAAAAAGGACGGGTCCTTAAGATTATGTATTGATTACTGACAGCTCAACAAAGTCACTATAAAGAATAAGTACCCATTGTCTCGGATTGATGATTTGTTTGACCAATTGAAGGGTGTCACTATATTTTCAAAGATTGATCTCCTATCGGGTTTCAGACAGCTTTCAAAACCAGGTACCGTAGGAGCTATACGATACGAAGCTATAGAGATCGGAGTAGTTCCTAGAATTAGATCTATAGAAAATTCCACTTCTCTTTCTAGTGGCAACCCAGTAATTCCTCTGGAAACACATCGAAAAATTCACATACAACTGGCACTGCCTGTATCTTTGACTCAGATACCTTAGTGTCTAACACATATGCCAAATAAGCATCATATCCTTTTCTGACACACCTCTGAGCTGTCATAACTAAAATTACATCAGATAATCCCTCTATCTGATCAGATTTAACCCGAAGTAATTCGCCATTCTGACACTTCAGTACAATAAATTTTTGTTTACAGTTTACTACTGCATCATGCTGAGTTAACTAATCCATGCCCAATATCACATCAAACTCATCAAAAGACAATAACATCAAGTCAACCGGGAAACAAATAATTTTACCCTCAGTGGACAATTTTTACGAACTTTAACCACCATCACAAACTGGCCCAGGGGGTTCGAAACTTTAACCACAAATTCAGTAGGTTCAACAGATAAATTTTTAACAAATACTAATTTTGTGCATATGTATGAATGTGTAGAGCCAGGATCAATTAATGTAATAATATTAGTATCAAGTAAAGAAAATGTACCAGTAATTACATCTGGTGCGGAGGCATTTTCTCTAGCACGAATAGCATATGTCCTGGCAGGTACTCGTGCCTCAGATCTGCCTGCAGTATCTTTTGTAACTCCTCGACTACCACTAATATTACTGGTAGGTCGAGGTGGTCTACCCCTCGAAGCTGGATTACTCGGCTTCGATGTTTGTTCTGCCTCTTTTTCTATTCTTTCGGGACAATCTCTGAGGAAATGATCGAAAGAGCCACATCTATAACAGGCTCCACTCTTCAGTCGGCATTCTCCAAAATGAACTTTATTACAGTACTGGCATCTCGGATTAGGGGTACCAACACTGCCAACACTGGTCACTTATGGAATGGAAGGTCTTGGATTAGTGCGTTGAGAACCTCACTCTCTACCCGAATACCCAGTGGCTGAGGTAGAACGATCCTGGTATTTCTTCAATTTCTTTGAACCAGAAAACTGGGATTTTTTCATCGGTCTTTTACTAAGAATTCAAGCTTCCCTCTCAGCCTGTTTCTTTTCTTTGCTCAATTCTTCTGCTTTATAAGCTCACTCTGCCAATGTAGCAAACTCTCGAATTTCAAGAATTCCGATCAGTAGCTTAATTTATTCATTCAACCCTTCTTCGAATCGTTTGCACATTTCGACTTCTAATTGTACCCATTCTCGAGCATATTTACTCAATCGAACTAATTCTCTTTCATACTCAAATACTGATCTGTTACCCTATTTTAGCTCAAGAAATTCTTTTCTCTTCTATCAATGAACCTCTAACTAATATATTTCTTTCTGAACTCAGTCTGAAAGAATTCCCATGTAATTTCTTCTTTCGGAACAACTGAAACTTTTGTATTCTACCAATAGTAAGCTGTATCTTTTAGCAATGATACTGCACATTTCAGACACTCTTCTGGTGTGCAAGATAATTCCTCCAAAACCCGAGTAGTATTCTCTAACCAAAATTCAGCCCATTCGGGATCATCATCAACAATTGTTGCTCGAAATTTTTTGGCCCCATATCTTCGGATTTTATCAACCAGAGCTTTCTCTTTTCTGACAGATTCAGTACCTGTACCCTGTGGGATCTCGAAAATTGGTGGAGGAGCAGAAGGGGGAGCTTGAACTTGCTGCACTACAGGGTTATTTCTTAAGTATTGATTAAATCATTCATTCATCACTTGAAAGAAGGCCAATTTAGCCTCTTCACCTTGGTCCTTTGTCTCAGACCTTCTACTACTAGTAACTTCGACTTCCCTCCGTACCTGTTTTGAAGCCGGAGCATGACTCTCGGCTTTCTCGGGTTGAGCTTGATCAGCAGACATTTACTATAAGAAAAACACATTTTATCACACTATCAAATATAAAATAATGGCATGTATAGCTAATCTCGTATTTGCTACGTCAGTCCGAGAATCGACTAAACCGTAGCTCTGATACCAACAAATGTAACACTCCTTAACCGTATCCGTCGCCGGAATAGGGTACAAGGCATTACCGAAACTTACGGAACAAAATCAGAATCACAGAGAATTTTTCGCAAAATCCTAAAATTATGCTTACTCTAGTCATGCCAATAGCTAGGTTACAAACATCCATTTCCATGTAAACATTGGTATTTAGCCTATAATGTCATTCTTTCAAAATAAGTTATTTTCATATACCAAAAGATATAGGTTGATAGTGTGATAAAGCTCCGACTAATCTCTAACCTTCGACCTCCCGAGCACTACAAAATAAGGAAAAGGAGAACGGGGTAAGCACATGGTGCTTAGTAAGTTCATGCAATAGGAATTATACTTACCATACTTATACATCCATCATTTAACAACACAAGCACACATCCAATTCACATAAACATATACCTATCACATACAAACTCAACTTTTGCGTTAGTTAAGTAACATCATATAAATTCAATACAAAGTTAAATGATTGATGAGCTCATCAATTCCATAATTTTCATGTTCTTCCATTTCTCATATTTATCCCATTGAATTTCTTGGAATTTCGATGGATATTCAGTAGTACACTTTTGTGTACAATTTTGGGTCGTCAATTCGTACACATATTGGTATACCCTTTTTCTAGAGAGCACACTCCGCGAACCTCATCCTTACGCGGGATTACCAGTCCAGGCTAAATCCCTTGCAACGACAATTACTCTAATGAGCTTGGATCTGAATTACCAGTCCAGGCTAATTCAGACCCTAATTCGATTACCCGTCCGGGCTAAATCCATTTTCCACATATTCTTCGGGAGGGCTCTATCAGGATAGGATTACCAATCCGGGCTAGATCCTTTTTACCGTCAATTCCTTTTCAGAGATCCATCTAATTTTCCTTTCATTCAACCGAGATTTATTTTCCATTTTCATCAAGAATATCATACAATAAACATCCAAATCATATTCACATCAATAAAAATATATTTCAAGTATTTAAGAATATAATTCAAGTTAGATGAACTTACCTCGATACTTGTTCGTATACAAAAATATACTAATCCCGAACTTTTTCTTTTCCTCGACTTGCTTCGGGTTCTCGATCTATCATTGTAAAATCATTCACTTATCAGTATTGACTTCACCTTCACTCTATTTCACATCCTTAATGTTTATAACCCGCTTATAAGTAACATTATCTATAATTTCACCATTTACTTATATGGATATTCAAGCTGTCTATCCGTGTCAAAGTCGCTAAATTATTTTTATCTTGACCTACAGAACTCCAAATTAAGATCCGCAAATTTTATCTGAAACTAAACTAGCATATCTTATTACCATAAAATTTTTAAAATTTTTGGTTTAGCTAATAAGTATAATTAATTCTTTAAAGTCACCCCAGTTCTGCTGTCTAGCAGTTCCGACCCTTCTTCACTAAAAATTAATTATCTTCTCGTACAGGATTTGGATGATGTTCTTGTTTGTTTCTATTGAAAATAGACTAATTTAGTATTTTTAACATATAAATTTAAGCACCTAATTATTTTTCTCCAATTTTTTATGATTTTCTAAATTCAGAACAAGGGAACCCGAAATTATTCTGACATTATCTCACAAAATTTATTATATTTCATGATTTAAATTCCGTTTCTTACACCATTTCTTCTACAAGAAACTAGAATCAATAAGATTTAATTTTATATTTTATTCATCCTCTAATTTGATTCCCACAATTTTTAGTGATTTTTCAAATTTAGACTACTGCTGCTATCCAAAACTGTTTTAGTGCGAAATGTTGATTTCCATTTTGCCCAAATTTCACAGTTCATACAATTCAGTCCTTGTTCAATTAACCCCTCAATTAAGCTAATTGTTCTCAATTATACTTTACCTAGACATTATAAGTTATTTGACAGCTATTGAAATTTAGAATTTCTACATAAAACCCTAACTTCAAACTCTTTTACAATTAGGTCTCAACCATTCACTTTCTATTCAATTCTTTCAATAAAATCGGCATATAAACAATTTAAAGCTCTAATTCCATGCTAAATCATCATATACTTCCAGCATATATTCATAGAAACTTTCAATTTCATTCATAAAATCTAAAACTAATGAATTCAACAAGTGGACCTAGTTGTAAAAGTCACAAAAACACAAAAATTTCAAGAAATAATCAAGAATTGAACTTACTTGTAGTAAAAATATGAAAAACCAGCTTAAGGAAACCTTCTATGGTGTTTTTGCTGATGAGAATGCAGAAAAATAAAGAGAAATCTAGATATTTCCACTTTAATCCTAGCTTTTTTAAGTAAATTTTGCAATAGTCCAATTTTGCCCTTAATTCTCCTTATTTTCTTGCTGATTTCATGCCCTTGCCGTCCAGCCCAAATAGAACTTGGGTCTATTTGGCTTTTAAGCCCTCTTTCTTTTATCATTTAAGCCATTTAATCATTTCCCATAATTTTGCATTTGTTACAATTTAGTCTTTTTTGTTCAATTAACAATTGGAACTTTAAAATTTCTTGACGAAACTTTAATACTAACTTATTAACACTCCATAAATTTTTATAAAAATATTTATGGCTCAATTAAAAATCTCTGAGGTCTTGATACCTCGTTTTCGATTCTAATTATTTTAATATTTATTTCTAGTACACTATTCACTATTTCAAAAATTTTCCTAACTTCACATTTAACTTATACTCACTAAATTAATAATATTTTCTACTCACTTGTCGGATTTAGTGACCTCAAATCACCGTTCCGACACCACTGAAAATTCAGGCCACTACAGATTAATTAGCCGTTATAATCAATATGGCTATGCATCGAGGTAATGGTATCTTTCCCTTATAAACTTCAAATAATAGACTCGATTGGTGATATTGAAATAAATGACAAATTGTTTGAAACTATTTTGGATATGATTATGAATATTTGGACATTGATGTTATAATGATATATATTACAATGAAGATCATGATGTTAATGTCCCATTAAATGATGTTAGACGTAGTATGGGCATAGTTGGCATGTCATAGGATCACCAATATAGTGATTTGTTAGCCATTGTTGCCTGGCAACCTGAAATGGCAGAATAATCATATATTAAAAGTCATCGTTGTCGGGCAACTCGAGATGGCAAAATAAAATAGTCCTAATTTCATAGGGACGTGGACTTATTCGATATATATATATATAGAGAGAGAGAGAGAGGGAGGGAGAGAGAGAGAGAGAGAGAGAGATTTGAGTATCCATTCTAATATATATCGTCGGATAATAGGGGTCAAAACAAATAAGCACAAATTAATAAGAAAGTTGGAAAAAAGTATTTGTTGAGTTAAAGTAGTAAATATTAAATTGATATTTATTTTTTATAATTACTTTAGTTTATTCTTAATGAAATAGATCTGAATTATATTAGCACCACTGAGTATGGTACAGTTTTGCATATTTTCATGCGTAGGTCTCGAACGAGGTTTTCTATAGGTTGGAAGTGTCAAAACATTCATTCTCAAAAATGTGTATTTAGGATAAATTTTACTATATTATCTCAAGATGGTATGATCATATCTCGAGATTATAAGAACAAAATTTACCTTCTATTATTCGTTAATATATAATTAAAAATTTTAACAACAAATACATGTTATCATCTTAATCCTAAAATTTTCTTTTCATTGTTATCGATAATAATTCTATATTTATTTTATTTAAAAAAGATAATACATAAAACTTTACACTTAACTTCACCAATTCATGTACGTAAAATGAACCAATTACATGATTCTACATTAGCACTACATGCTTACATGTCCAACCATGAGTGGATTGTATAAAAGTCAATTATTAAAGCTTCACATTATCCAATTTTTCATATTATTCCACTCAAAGGGATTTAGATCACTTAACAAAATATCATTAAAGTATAGCTTCCCAGGGGTTAGAATATTTCGTATTTTGGATAATTTTTTATAAATTGAATAAATTGGAATTCATTTTAATAACATAAAATTGAATTATAAAATGTATAAATATTAATATAAAAATTATTATAATTACATATCGATATGTATCGTTGTTGTTATGACAACTTGAAGGATGTTAGTTTGAATACACTTAAACACTTTATTTCTTACATTTCAAGGGTTGGGAGGAGTATGGGTAATTTAAACATTGTATAGAAAAAAGAAACATTCTAAGTACACTTGGTGAGCCCTCTTCACAAGTGCATAATATTACAAGTCAACACTTATGACTAAGGAGACAACTTGCAAGGACATCTCGTGAACCCGAGCCAAGGAGACCGCACACCTAACATATACAATATATCTACCATTCACATGTCATACATATTCGTTCCCAAACATGATTATATGATGACAAGATATTTGTAGGTCAATTGAATTCTAGGGAGTTCAGAACCAATACATGGCACATTGGGAAAAGAATCCCTTAAACGCCTTACCGACACCAGGAAAAAGACCAAGACACTTAGTCAGCCTACTAATACTTTAACAAGGCAAAATGACCCTTAGTTGAGAAGGACTCTATAAAGTTTCTAGAATTGTTGGCTTTGGACCATACAAGCTAGCCCAAATGAATGGACAAACAATTACCAAAGCTTGGAATGTAAGACACCTCAAAAAGTTCTTCATTTAGGCTACCTTTGTCGATATCTTGATTAGAACACCATTCCCTTTCTCGATATGTAAGGTTGTAATTTGGTTGAATTTCCTTCTCTTGATCATACGACTGTAAAAAAAATTTCGTGTTTCGATCCCCCAATTAAAGCCAATCACATCAAGCCTTTTGTCTCTAAAGCAAATCTTTATGGTCAAGTACGTTTTCCAACTCATCCTGAACTTCCATATCTTTTTTAGCTAAATGAGTAGAGGTAGAGTGATCTGAGTCCTTTTGAATATTGTTGAGCAATCTTATAAGATGCCGCTTGCGGGTACCCAAAAAGCCAAACACCTTCTTGTTCCAAACTTTAATAGAAGAAGTAAAATTATTTAAGGAATCAACCATATTACCTGCAAAGTTCCACTTCTCTCTGACAAAGGTGGGGAAATTATTATGCTGCGTTTATCTTGCTAAAAATCTGAAAGGTCTTCCTTTGGGCATTCTAAGGTCTAGACTTGTAGACAGTAAAAGAGGTCAATTGTTACACTTAATACGAGTGAGATGGTGGACTAAACACTGCGAAAATGCGTCATTCGCTAAAGCCCGATCTAATTTGACTAAAGTACCACCTCGTTGTCAAGTGTAAGAAGGTCTGCTATACCCTAAATCTTGTAGCTTACAAGAGTCAACAAAATTACCAAATAAATCACAATGCTTACCTATGGTAAATGGACTTTTCTTATCCGTAGGTGATAAAATGACGTTGAAATCACCTATAATTAACCAAGGAATAGGTTGAATTAAGGTTGCAGATTTTAACCCCTCCCAAAGAAGCTTTCGTTTTGACCTATCTGGGCTGTCATACACAAATGAAATAAGAAAAGAATTATTGGGAATACGATTATCAACACGAAGAAGAATAAATTAGGGATGATTTCGAAGGATTTGTATCTGAACAGAATCCTTCCACCCTACCCAGATACCACTTGAAAAACCAATGGCTTTAACTCGATGAGAGTAATTAAAGTCCAATTGCTCAATAATAAAATTAGCCTTTTTACCGGTCACTCACAATTCCACCAAGCAAACAATATCTGGTTTGTGTTTTGCATTATATTCTCAAAAAGCTCAAATAAAATTCTTACTAACACACCATTGACAATTCCATGTAAAAAAAAATTATATTTGGCTCCATAACAAATTTAAAATAAATTAAGTTAAAACTAAGAAAAATAAAGTAAAACAAACCCCAAATATTAAAAATAAAATTCATAAGGAGCAATAAAATGATTAGTTCCAGCCTTACTATCCTGGGAGATTATCTCCCTCCTACTGTTTATCAATTTTGGTAAAGACTCCAGAAATAATTTTGGCTTTGGAGAAATTTGAAATGCTCTCTGCTAGTTGCTCCATAGATTCCTTTATGGACATATGTTGAGTTCCAGGGGTTTTGAAGCGAGTATTACTGCCATGATGAATGTTATTAAATTTTTTTGTAATTCTTTTGCCGCTATTTCTAATCCCCTTTCCCAGACCGAAAAACCTCACCTGATTCAAAGTCAAAGTACTCTTTAAAAAAGGAGCACTATTTTTGTTACTAGTATTTTTACTTTCAAGAAAGACCATCGCCGAATGTTTGCCGGAGTCAAGGCTTCCCACTTCCACCTCCACTTCATCGTTGTCACACCCATATATATGGTCGGGGCTGAGTAATAGGCTGAAGACCCACTTTCGACATGAAGGGTCACTGATGAGTCACTTAACTAACTAAAATCACGACAAAGGCAAGCGCACCTATTGAATAGTAGTATAGCTATGGTGAGTCAGGAATATCGTATCCACGAGGACTGGAAGTACTAATAATTACTATTTTTTTATTATCTAGCCTATAAATTGAAAGGTTTGTTTTTATTCTAAAATTTAACTAAACTAATTACTAAGAACACGATGAGAAAATACTTGAATATAACCAAATAGAAAGATAATACCCAGGAAAGAATCCACCTAGACTTCACCTATTATTTTGAATCTGTTTTAAATGATTTATTCACTTGTGCCTTGATCTTTAAAAATCCCTAAATTATGTTAATATCTCTTTCGAGAGTAAGAACAACTGACTCTAGATTGATTAATTGAAATCTCTTTCTAATTAAAACCCCTATTGTCGCATTAACTCGATCTATGGATTCCCCTATTAGATTTAACTCTAATCCGATAGATTTATGTCGTCCTATTTCTAGGATTGCATGCAACTCCACTCAATTATGCTAGATCTACTCTTAATCAGGGACTTTTGCTCCACTGAATTAGCACATTTAACATGAATCGATATCCTGAAAATATCAAAACAAGAAATAAGCATACATAATTGAAAACAAGAAATCAAGTATTTATTATGTAAATCAGAAATTAAATAATAAAATCCATCGTAGGTTTCATCTTCCCTAGATATCTAGGGAATTTAGTTCATAATCTAGGAGGGAAACATCTTAAAATTAGAATAACAAGACATAAGAAATCTAATAAAACTTCGAAGGAATTTGAATGGAGATCTTTGATCTTGAAGGAGATCTGTTTCTGAGTCGATTTCGACGGTGTTCTTCGAGTAATTTTTTCGTTCTACTCTGCGTGCTCCCTTTAGTCCTCTTCTAATATGTATTTATAAACTTTAGAATGCTTAGAAACCCTAAATATTGGGTTTTTCCGAGTAAAAGAAAAGCAGGGTTCGAAATTGACACGGGCTAGCACATGGGCATGTGTCTAGCCCGTGTGGCTTACATGGGCATGTGCCCAGCCCGTATGAAGATGCCCAAGCCATGTGGTTCCTGAAAATAGCTCTTTTTATTCGATTTTGGCTCGTTTTTCGCTCCTTTCACTTCCCTATACTCACCTAAGTATAGAAACATATATTTAAAGGATTATGAGCATAAAATTCACTAATTCACCTAATAAATCATCCAAAAACATGTCAAGCATGGGATTAAAATATGTTACTTTTATGGTTTATCAGCCACCCAAGTGCTAGTATCGCTTTGTATTCCTGCAACCGCTAGGGTTTGACTGTTGTTACCAACAGCAACAGAACTTTGTTGGGCCACTAATTCTTGACCAAGCTGATCCAACAGACGCCGAGATTAGTTAGCCAAAATATCCCCAAGGCCCAAACAGTTAGTAGGCTCTTTTGAAGGTTGTAAGTTGTTATTAATGTTGTTAATAACCAAACTGTACCCCACACTTGGTCCAACATTTTCTTTGATGATCGGGCCTAGACTAATTTTAGAGCCCACCTCTTTAAGCTTACCTTTATTTTTTTGACTTATTGAGAAACAATTTCCTTCCTATGCTGATTTCCATTTATAATTTCTTTCCCTTTAGATCGCCGAGAATCAGACAAATCCCCATCATAAACTTCTTTGTTCAAATCCCTATTGTTTATGGTTCTAAAATGGGATCCTTCCTTCTCCTTCTCTTGATTTCCCAAGGATTTCTGCTCATTATCTCTGAATTTCTGCCTTGATTTCCTTTCTACAATCATCCACGGCCTGCAATTCTCGTCCTTCTTCACTAATTCGTCCATGACCACATTTTGATTTTTCGGTCTCTTTTCAAGCAAGCCAATTTTCTTTTCAACAGAGGAACCATAATTTCTAAAGGTACAAAAGCTTTCCACATGACCATACCTCCCACAGTGAAAGCAAATTGTAGATGGAGATTCATACTTCACCTTTTGTGATTGACCATTGATCAAGATTTGGGAAACCAATGGCTTCTCCAAATTAACATAAACCACCATTCTCACAAAGTATCCCCTCGCCCCACTATCGGTGCTCATATCTAACTTGACCACTTTTCCAACCTGTTCCTCTATCTTTGTAAGAATTTTATGATTGAACAAGTAACCAGGTAAGCTAGGAATTCTGATCCATGCTGCAAATTCAAAAACACGTAAGGACAAAATTGAAAATCTTCCATTTTCTCTTCTATTTAACCTCGAAACCCCCATCCGTTTGTCAATTTTTTTTTCATTTTTCTTTCTTTCAATTTTTTTCTCCTCTTTACCTCTGTTTTCGGCAACAAAGCACCCCATGCGATGGTAAAAATTCATACTTTCATTTTATTTTGATTCTTCAGATCTGAGAAACCCAGATCTCATGAACTTGGGTTCTCACGCCTAGGTTTTCAACTAATGGCGACGTTCATCGAACCATGTTTTCAAAAAGAAGAAAAGGAAGAGAGTAGGAATTTCTTTTTTATATTTTTAGGAAAAGAGGTTATGGGCATCCTCGGGGTCGATCATCGAAGCTAAAATGGTTGATAAGGGTCAAGATATTAGAGTAGACAATAGGCGTGGCTGATGTAGGCTGGTTTATTTTCAAGAAGATATTTTTAAATTCAGAAATAAATTAAATGCCCAATTAAAATTTATTTTTACCAAATTAATATTTTAACTAAAATGTTATTAAGTTTATTATTAAAAATTATAAATTTTATAAAATAGTCAAATTGGAAAAACTTTGAGAGGCAAGCACAAATTTATCTTTCTATTTTTGTTATATTATAATATCAAAATAAATGGTTTTAAAATTCAAAGGGACTTAAAAGAAATTTTACATATTTTAGGAGGAGGCCCCCTAAAATCGCCTCAATCGAAGACCCCTTGTGTGCTCCAAACTAGATTGGCATTACAATTGGACTTCAACCTATAGTTGGGTTTTAACGAATAAAACAAATTGAGCCTGAATTAACGTTGGGCTTCACAATTTAAAATGGCTTATCATATTAAATATTAAATACTAAATATATAAAAAGTAAAAATTTATAAAAATTAATAAAATATTAAAACTTTCAATAAATTTATAAAAAAAGCTCATAAAAAACTTAAAAATATTATAAAGCTTATAAAAATTTTAATAAGAGGGCTCAACTAGAGGGATTTAATTGATTTTTTCAATTAATGAGTGTTTAATTGAATGCTAGTTTAGCACAATGGCTCATTCTTTCGCTTTTTTTCTTAAAAGCCTTTTGTACCAAAAAGCATTTTTCATAGGTGTTGAGTACACGAAAAATAATATTCTTATATCTAAACAGTAAATAAATAGCAATATATATATTAAAGTCGACCTGTAAAAGCTAAAATATCTAAAATTGTTGTTTGGTTCAACATGTTGCACGTCTACGTAGCTATCATGTCAACAATGTGTGACAATCTGTGCAAAAAAAAAGGAAAAAAGAATTTAAATTTGATAAAAATAAAAATAATAAAGATAAATTGAAATAACAATAAAAAAACAAGCATAAATGAAATGAAATTAAATAAATCTATATGATGAAATTTCAACTTCAGTCTTGATTTTACTCCGATTTTGAACCGATCTTTGATAACAAGTTTTTTTTTTAACCGATAAGCTAGTTATAGTGATTGAAGATGCCTCAGACTACCAACCCTTCGACGTGTAAATTATTTGCGAGAATGTCCAACAATTAATAATTACCGAACGAACATCCATGAAACAAGTTTCCATAATTTAGCTCTCCAATAACCTTGTGAACTAAAAGGGCCCAACTTGAACAAAAAGTTTAGATCCGATTTCTATTTCCTTTAATGGATCCAACCAACTACTTAATTGGACATGTCAATATATTCTTCGACAGACCAAATACAACACACGATCAGTTCGGGGCTTCTAATTGTAAACCTATCAACATCGAATCGATGAACTCATTTTAACTTGATGTCAATACAATTTTGTGAGACGACGATGTCTATCTCGTGAAAAAACAACATTTAACTGACTAGAAAAGGAGAATTTAACAAGCCATAAAATTGAAAGTACGCAAAGTAAACAAAAATAGCTATTCGGTCTCTAATCGACAAAAAAGTCCTAGCTTCTTCTCAAATTAGAGTATTTATAATATCTTTTCAACCTAAATTAGGTTATAAAAACTTGATTTAGGATGAGATTTACCTGCTCGGAGAGGCCCCTTGCTATGCCAAACGCCAATCAGAACTAGAAAGACCAAGAGAGCCAGACTGAAATGGAGAGAAGGACAAAGAGGAGGAGGGTGTAGAGTCCCTTCATCTGAATCGCTCAAAAACTCTCAGGCCTCATCTCCAATGAAAACTGAATAGTCAGCTGGGTGAATAGGAAAGGTTGGGGACTGGCCATTCATAACAGACGGGGATATCAAAATGTTATCCAATGCTATTTATTTATTTTTAGTTCTAGAGTAGAGGTGTGCATGGGCCGGGCTGAGTCGGGTTTGGGCCGAGCTCAAAAAATTTTTTCGGCCCGATTGGTAGGCCCGAGCCCGGCCCGACCCGAAATATGGGTCTAAAATTTGTTCAGGCCGGACCCGCTTTAAAATTGGTAGGCCCAAGCCCGGCCCGACTAGTATAAATTTTTTTATTTTATTAAAAAATAAAATATAATAAATTCAATACATTTTAAAAAACAAAAATAAATATTAAAACAAAAAATAAATGAAAAATATAATAAATCAGATACATTTAAAAATATAATAAATCAAATACAAATAAAAAAATATTTAAAAATAAATTAAATACAATTAAAATATAACAAATAAAAATATTTTGGTAAATTTGGGCTGGGCTAAAAAATCATACCCGAGGTCTGCTGCTTTTTAAACGGGCCTCATTTTTTGCCCAAGCCTATTTTTCGGACCTATATTTTTGTCCAAACCTCCCCACATTTCGGGCTGACCTTCGGGCCGAGCCAGGCCGTCCGGCCCATGCACACCTCTATTCCAGAGTATTCGTTTGGTTTTAGTACATTTCTTCATTATTATTGTCAGGCATTTTCTTGACATAAAACTCATAAAAGACCTAACGCCCTTGGAACACAACCAAAACCCTAAATTGGAAGTTAAAACAAAGCGAATCAGCGTTAGGGCGCTCGGGCTTTCGTGCACTATTTGACCTAAGGATCATGAAAAATGCTAAATGTTTGGGTATAAAATATGTGCACTTATCACAACCCCACACTTAACCTTTTGATCGACTTCAAGCGAAAACAACTAAATGACATCCTTTTTACTATTATCAAATTACAATCATCACTTTTTATTTATTTCTTGCCACATATATACAAGGGTCTAATATATATAGTCATATTTTAGGTCCATCAGTTGTCTAATCAAGTAACTATAAAACCACATATTTATTCACCTGTCATAATAGACATTATCAATTATTTTCTAACTATGATCAAAATCATGTCCATCACCTAAATAGGTCAATCCATATATAAAAAATTACATGCACAATTGTAAGTATGCACAATATGATCTCAATTTCAAATATATGATCACCACGTTATATATTCTCACTATAAAATTTTATGCCAGAATAGCGGTTTTATTATAAGCCAATACTTTCCACTATTCTACATTTACTAGAAAATTTAACCGTGCATATATATACGCCTTATTTCATTTCTAATAAAAAAACACTTCTAGTCCAAACTTTATAACATAGAATAAAGAAAATGTGCAATCATATATAAAACCCATTTAGCTTATGGTTATTTAACCCAAAATGTAACACCTCTACCCGTATCCGTTGCCGGAATATGGTACGAGGCATTATCGGAGTTTACTGAACATTTTCGAATAATTCCGAGTCATTTATTATTCAAATTCTGAAAATAATCATAACGTTCCTCTATTGAGTCCTCAAAGCCCAAAACATACATTAGGAACCAACCGGGATTAAATTGGGATTATAGAGAATTCTTCGCAAAATCTTAAAATTTTCCTACATTGGTTAGCGTACTTTAATATTAACAAATTTATTATTATTATTATTATTTTGACATGTCTCACTTGAATTTATTACTTATCCTAATATAAAAATTTTCTTATAAAACGTATCAAAGATAGTCTTATATTTACATGTCATGATCCATATCGTTTTCTTGCTATTTCTTCATAAATATAAATTATTCAATATTTCAATATTTCATGTACCATCATTTTCATGAGATTAGTATATATTTGTTCTAGCGAGAGTTCATAATCTTGAATATGCATAATTATCGACAAATTTCACATATATGTATTTTCCATGTCATATTTCAATATATCAAATAATTATTATTTCTATGTATTTCAAGTTTAATTTCATGATTTCAAGTACTTGCCATTTTCTATATTTATTCCGTTGAATTTCTCGAAATTTTGATGGATTTTTCAAGAGTACACTTATAGTGTACAATTAAAGTCCATCAATTCGTACACATATGGGTACACCCTTTTCGAGAGCACACTCCTGCGAACCTCATTTCTTACAATGGATTACCAGTCGAGCTAAATCCTCAGAACATATGCTCAAAGAGTATTGTCGGGATTACCAATCCAAGCTAAATCCTTGCAACGACAATTACTCTAATGAGCTTGGATCCAATTACAGTCAGGCTAAATTGAGATCCTAATTCGGATTACCCGTCCGCTAAATCCTTTTCCACATATTCTTCGGAGGGCTATATCGAGATCACCCGTCTGGCTAGATCCTTTTCACACATATTCTTCGAGAGGGCTATATCAAGATAGGATCACCCTCCGGCCTAGATCCTTTTTACCGTCAATTCCTTTTCGTAGATTCATCAAATTTTCCTTTCATTCAACCAGATTCATTTTCCATTTTCATCAAGAATATCAATGCTTCATCAATTATCATACAATGAATATCCAAATTATATTCATATCAATAAGAATATATTTCAAGTATTTAAGAATATAATTCAAGTTACACAATTTATCTCATTGCTTGTTCATGTTTATAGTTTCACTAATCCGATGACTTTTCTTTTCCACATTCAAGTCTCGTATTTGAGTTATCCGGATCTTTATTAATAAATTTGATCATCATTTTCATTCATCTCAGATTCGATACATTTAATTAATGCTTTAGGCAAAATTACCATTTTGCCCTAAGCTTTTAATTAATGATGATTTCATCCTTAGGTTTAGAAAAATAAAATTCTTGTAATTTAATCCTTGTTTCAAGCCTAATTATTCTCATATATATTGATAACAGCCCATGAATTCTATGAAATATCAAAATTTTCCATAATTTCAACACTTTTCAATTTAATCCCAAAATATATTTTCACCCGATCTTGATCTAAATTAATAATTTCATTCAATTTTATAATTTAAGTAATAAAATAATCAATTTCATGCAATTTGGTCATTTTTGACATTTTTACAAAATTACCCATAAAGTTTTACTTTTATTCAATTTAGTCCCTGAGCTTAGAACATGCAAATTAGCCATGCTAGTTGAATATTCATATATATTTTCTTCCTCCTCCTCTCCATTCCACAACCTTAATTTATATAACATGTTTACAAGTAACATTATCTATGATTTCACTATTTACTCATAAATTTATTCAAAGTTGTCTATTTGCATCATAGTCACTAAATTATTTATATCTTGAGCTACAGAATTTCAATTTAAGATCCGCTAATTTTTCCTGAAACTAGACTCACATATATTCTTACCATAAAATTTTTAGAATTTTTTGTTTATCCAATAAGTACAGTTTATTCTTTAAATTTACCCCTATTCTGATGTCTGACAATTCCGACCCTTCTTCACTAAAAATTAATTATCTCCTAATACAGGATTTGATGATGTTCCTGCTTATTTATATTGAAAATAGACTCATTCAGGATTTTAAAAACATAAATTTAAGCCCCTAATTATTTTTCTACAAATTTTTATGATTTTACAAATTCAGAACAGGGGAACCCTAAATCATTCTGACCTTTCCTAACAAAACATATTATATCTCGTGATTTATAATTCCATTACTTACAAAGTTTATTCTATAATAAACTAGACCCAATAAGCTTTAATTCCATATTTTATTCATCCTCTAATTAGATTTCTAAAATTTTGGTGATTTTATAAAGCTAGACTACTGCTGTTGTCCAAAACTATTTTAGTGCAAAATATTAATTACCAAGTTTATAACACCTTTATTTCCTTTCTCTACAATATTTCCCATCACTTTCTCTTATTTTCCTTCACTAACATATCAAGAACATAAAACCTTATATAAGAAAACTCTGCATTAACATCATTTCCATGCTTTTTCCACAATATCAAACTTAAAATATATTGAAAACTTGATGTTCTTACATTGTTTTATTGATTTCAATCTTTAACTTGATTTTCTCTCTCCTCCAGCTTCTATTTCTTGAATCTAACTTGATATTTTTGTTCCCCATAGTCTCCTTGTCATCTTTCTCTCTTGATGGCTATAGAAATTCTTTTGAATTTTAAGTGAAAATGATGAATTTTTGGTGAAAGGACCAATTTGTAACAAAAAAGAAAACTTCTTTTCTTTCTCTTCTTCTCACGTTGGTTTGCATGGGAAAGAGATGATAAAAATTCATCATATTTCATTCCTTATATACTACATAAATAATAATAAAATAATGATAAATAATAAAATATCTCATCAAAATATTAATAAAATAATATTTATCTAATTAAATAATTATAAAATATCATCAACATCATC
Source organism: Gossypium rotundifolium (assembly GCA_025506655.1). Classification (NCBI taxonomy): domain Eukaryota; kingdom Viridiplantae; phylum Streptophyta; class Magnoliopsida; order Malvales; family Malvaceae; genus Gossypium; species Gossypium rotundifolium. The sequence goes on from CP106728.1 coordinate 155,573,781, forward strand.
ATTACTTTCTAGATTTCTCTCTCTTCAATTGACCATTTTGCCCTTTGTGATCTTTAAAATTCCATCCTTGAATCATCATATAATTTGGTAAAATTATGATTTAATCCCTCATAATTCTTTACCTATTCAATTTGGTCATAATTCATCCATTTTCCTTAGTTTCTAGATCATTCCACCCTTAAAATATTTTCACTATTGGTCCTTCAACTTTTCATATTTACACTTTAACCCCTCAAGTTTTGAATATTTATTCTTAGGCAACAAAACTTTTCTCACTTTTACCATTTGGTCCTTTCTTGAATTAATATATCATAATATACTTCTCAATGTTGTCGTAACTCCAAAATTTACCTTTTGTCGCTTTATTTCCTTATTTTACTATATCAAATATAATATTTTACTTGTAAAAATTTTCTATTACACAAAAACCAAAATTATTTATATCATATGATCATCTACAAATTTTATTTTTAGTAATGAAAATGACGCCTCATCAATATCATCCAAATGCTATGATTTAAATAAACAAATAAAATCATATATCAAATTAAATATATATCATAAAAAAAAGAATAATTTTGTATTAAAATTTCACTCATAAATTGAATGGAATAAATTAAATTTTAATTCTCCAAATTTATTGTTTATTTATAATACACTGATAGATGCATAAGTGGCTTTTTAAAATGACATCACTTTTCAATTTGTACTTTTTGGTTTCAAGAGATCATTTCAACCCAACCTTTTGAAAGTAGCTGTTGGATTCAATAACACAAATTTTTGGCTTAGGAAGGTTTTTCCGAATGGTCATAATGTTTCTATTGAGTAGAAACTTATTTAACGAATGTTTGAACTATGTCATCACCATTCAAAACAAAAATATTGTTTTGGTCCGTTGTTAAGTAATTGATGAATGAGACACCCACATCGTTTGCGTAATGCAATTCAATAAACACATAACATACATTTTCTTGTGATAAAAATTCCTTCTAAATCAAAATTTGACAAGGTCACAAACCTTGATGCAACCACATTCGCTGATATCGATCCTCATAGTACTATGTGTATAGTGGCATGCGAATGTGCACTGAATAGACAATCCTTCTTTAATTTCTCATAAATTACATGTGGGGGATAAAATGAACTTATGAGAAATTGATAAAGACTTCAAGATATATATCAATATTACTTTCATTAAGGTTCTGTTTGCCCCCACTTATATTATGGTGTACAAAAGAGTTACTAGCAAATGATTGTCTACATTTTTCACTAACGAAAACAGTCCACTGGGTACTGAGCATATCAAGGATATTAATTTCTATAAAGAATTCTACAGTAATTCTTTATTTAATAATTTAGAAATATAAAATATGGTGGGAGAATAGAAAGAAACATTGTTTCTATGTTTTTTAGTGTAGCACTTCTATGTCACATCTTTTAACAATAAACATAATTATTCAATAGATGTATCCTTCAATAATCATGATTCACTGTTAATAATAAAGTGATATAATTTTGGAATTTAATATACATAATTCATCACCATGAAATGTGATAACTCTTGGTTAATAACCAAGTGATATAACTTTTTGTTACTTATAACTTTTTATTTGCAACTACTGGAACACTATATATATTGAAAATGTCCCAACATAAGCAACACACCTAATCCCAGAAGGACTCTTACCATTGCTTACATGCTTGCTTGGGTAGCAAGATATCTTTTCCCATATGTGCCGGTCTATTTTGACTCTTGTTGGGTCACTTTAAGGCCCACTATGTATTTCAAACTATTAGTTAATTTTAGTTAAGAAACTGTAATTAATCTTGTTAGAGTTATGATGACTTCATCGCATTAAAATGCTTATATTGGGTAAATTCGTTGAACAATTTCTCCCTGTTCAATTATTTACTATTTCATGCAAATACTAACGTCAAATACAATTCGTTGCAGAGTTGTGTTGAGTTAATGGAGGAATAGGTTGGACACATATAATTAGGACCTAAATAATTTGTAGTTAAGTTCTAACTTTTTATCTATTAATCACAAATTATTTAATATTGAAGTCATTCCACTAAAGTACCATGACTGAACTCCTTATCATGTACCATTATAAAAGTTATTGATTCCAAGTTTTAGTCTAATGATCTTATCATATATATTAATTAATACTATATTTCATATCGATTTTCTCTTTCTTTCGTCACCCAAAATATGCCTTTGATGAAAGGATTAATCAGTAATAATAATTTTAAGCTACTTTACAACACACAATTCATTACTGTTGCCGTTCGACGTAATGAAGCACGTGAAGTTCCACTTTTTTTTATTTTATTGACTTAATGCAAACCCAAAGTGGTTGCCTTTTTATGTCGAGTCACGGGACAATATCTCACCAATGGTAGTGGGAAGCATAGTCAAAATTTTCGCAAAAAATTATTAGTATGAAGATACTTGAAGAAAAACGAAATGGTACATATAGGCCCCCCTTCATTGGATGACAACCACCACTCAATAAAAAGATGAACCATCAAAAGCTGGAACTCATTACAACATAACATCAAGTTCAAAGCACAATATAGATGGCGCGTTATTTGCAACATACTAAACATCACATTATTTCAATGGTAGCTACGTTTAACTACCAACTGAACACATTCGGACTCTCTTTCATGGACGAAGAAACCACGAAATCATCGGTATTGAGGAGCGAGCTCACCTGCTTTGACAATGTAGTTCTGTTCAGGAAAGTCTTCACCTTTGAAGTACCTCTCAAGCATATCCTTGACTCCGGCAGCGTATCGCAACTGCACGAGTTCCGTTTCATCTTAGTTGTTGGCAAAAAGAAAGAATGTTAAGTCGGTGAACGAAACGTAACATACCTGACCATCAATGGTGGTACCAGAAATATGAGGAGTCATAGCTTGATTTGGCATGTAACGCCATGGATGGTCCTTCGGAGCTGGTTGCGGGTTCCAAACATCTCCACTGTAACCTGTAAAATCAGGGACAACATAAAATCCTACTTGTTCTCACAATTTTGCAGTTTGGAACTGTTGCAATCAAGAATGTATAGATTACTTGGATTTGGGGATAAATATTGAATATCGGTAAGTCAGATATAGGTATGTTCAATATTTTCTAAAATTTTCCATATATTTAGAGGATTGTACCATTATACCCATCTGTATGTGTATATTACACGAGTGTTAAATACGTGTACTCATGCAAAATGAAGAGTCGGGTATCGTAGCTTGTTCATTAAGCTACTTACCATCCAAGGAACATATTCTATTTCATAGAAGGAAAAAGGGAAGGCATTTTACAGCCAACATGTAGATTTGGCCTTATATTACTAGGATTCGAGTGAGAGTGTCGGATATGAACATGTGCTTGAAACGGATATGTTTAATTTCTCTTAAATTTTTTCTTGTATTTGGAAGCCAATTAGAACAAGTTGACTTTCAAAATATTCGAATATACCTGCAATGTGTCCACTTGAACAAGCATCAGCAACAGCTTGAGTATCCATGATCGCTCCTCGAGCATTGTTAACAATCAGGACTCCCTTCTTCATCTTTGCGATCCGATCTTTGTCAAACATCCCTCTATCATACAGATATGATCAACTTTAATGTAAAATTTGAGCAACATCAAAAGACAGAAACCAGTGTTGTTTTTCAAGTAATGAAACCAGACCTTGTCTTCTCAGTTAGAGGCATATTTATGACAATAATGTCACATTTTGGAAGCATTGCATCAAGATCCTCCTCAAATTTAGCTCCGGTTTGTTTCTCCAATTCTGGATCTATCTTGACTCGATCATGATATAGGAGATTACAGTTGAATGGTTTCAATCGTTGGAGTAAGAGCTTGCCGATACGGCCAGCACCTATAGTTCCAACTGTCTTCCCTTCGAGATCATAAGCTCTATAAGCAATGCCTGCAACATTCCAATCTCCAGTAATAACTTGATGATAACCAGGTACAAAATTCCGAACAAGAATAAGAATTCTCATTAGCTCGTCCTCAGCAACCGAGACGACATTGCTCCCAGTAACTTCAGCAACAGTCAAACCAGCTTCTGCAGCTGCCTTAAGATCAACATGATCGGAGCCAATCCCTGCTGTGAGAAGCAGTTGCAAGTTTTTGGCTTTCTTGATCCTCTCAGCCGTAACGTAAGCCGGGTGGAATGGGGTCGATATGAGCACATGGAGATCAGGGATATGCTTTTCAAGTTCTGCAATATGGACACGAGTGATAATGGAGGCATCGACATTGGCAAAAAAGACAGTAGGGGTTGTTATACTTACCGCAGTTCGGTCCTTCTTTGTCATCGGTAACGATATACTGATGCCCCTGTGATTCAAGCCATTGACGCAACCCCAAGGCTCCCTCCACACAACCAACAAAGTTGGGATTCTTCGTAAAGTACTCATTGGCCTTGTAAAACACCCCAACAATCTTTTTGCTCCCTGGAGAAGCCTGTTAACAAATGTTACCATACATCAATAATTGAACCACTAGACTCAAAAACAAATTTGCAGGCCAAACAACATGAAATTTGAATCATTCCTTCGGGTTCTTTCTTTTTTCACTTGTTATCTCGATGTGAGCATTGAATACTGAGTATTTTCACAAGGGATTCTTCCAAATCCATTTCATGAACATGTGTACAACATTGATAAAGATTCTCATCTCATAATATAGGCCAGTAAAATAGGTACAAGTACCATGGAGGCTGCCCCTTTTAACTCAGAAAATAGGCAAATTAGTCCCTGTACATTAAACTAAAGAGTAAATTGATTTTTTTTGTTAAAAATTTCATCCATTTCCCATTTTTACAAGGAATTCTTCCAAATCCAAGTCATGAACATGTGTACATACATACATACATCTAAAGAAGAGTGTGATCGGTGTAACAAATTTCTTGAATTCACTGATAAAAAAGTATTAAGTACAGAGAGCTATTTTAAAACTAGTGACAGTGGCACACTATCCAACACAAATGCATGCAAAGGAAGTAGCTAAGCCCTTTCATTATTTTCGATGATCACAATTCCCAATCCCCAAATTCAAAACCATCAACTTCACTTAAATTATTTGATAATTTAACAAAAATTGGGAAATCTATAATTGGAATGATCTTCACAACAAAAAACCCAAACCCAATTTCAACTAAAAATCATGGATTAGCTTACATGGAGTTGTCTGGTAAGAAGAGAGGATGACCCAGAATTGGCAATTGCTTTGATAGCAGAATTAGCAACTTGTTTCATAGCCATATCTGAAGAACACTTTCAAACTGACACTCAATTTTTCCTTTGAGTTGATGAAGAGATGATGAAAAAATGATCTGTTTTTGATGGGTTTTTATAGGCAAAAAAAGAAAATCAATTTCCCAATTTCGAAAACCCAAAGAAGGCACATTGCAGATTGGCTTTTGCTTTCTCTTCTATGATTTGTTGACTTTTAGTACGTGGCGAATTTTAGTTTGTTCTCATCAAGCAAGCAGCCAATAAAATTTGAAAGAGAACTTGGGATCATAATACCGGAAATTAACTTCGATTAGATGGTTTGTACCAAAAAAAAAAAAACAGTTCAATTATAATATTATTTTTTAATTAAATGGTTATTTTGATTTTAAAATGTTTAAAAATTTTAAAATAAAAAGTATAAAAATTTAGAAATATTTTAATATGCTTTTTTATTATGGCTACATTGAGTAAAATCAAATTAAACCAATTGAGCTCAACTTCGGAAAGTTGTTTGAATTGAATTAGATCTGTCGGTCGAATTGCTTAGATTAAGAGTCGATTGGGGTATCGATTCAAAAAAATTATTATCGAAAATCAATTGGAGTATCGATTCGAAGAAATGTATTTAACTAATTGACTCAAAAATCAATATTGGTTGATTGAACTGGTTGAATGAATTTTTTTTATAAATTTTTTATTTTTATAATTTATTTAATTGAATCAAACATATCGTTAAAAATGATAAATTGGTGGTCTGAATGATTTGATCACGGATCCGATTATGAAAACTTTGCATTTAAGATTATAAAATTTAATTGAGTTTTATTTTCTCTCAATTTGTTTTAAGATAAAATATTGAATTATTTTAGCTTGTTATATTTAGGGGTATTCAAACGGTCGGTTCGGTTATTGATCAAACCGAACTAGCGTTAATTGAACTGTATAATCCTTTAACCGTTAACCGAATCGAAATTTATAAGTTTTTGTTATTTGGTTAAAATAAGTATAAAACATATAAAAATACATTGAAATTAACTGAAATATTTGTTTTTGTTTTAAAAGTTAACTTAATTAACCGAAATTTTATGTCTTGAAACACTATATAATTAAAATATTACATAAGACTTGAAAGTAACACATAATATTAACTATTAATTTGGTTAATTATCCGATTCTGAACTGAATTAACATATAACCGAAATTCTAAAAATCATTGACCAACCTCCGATGAACTAAGTTCAGCAGCCGATCGATTAACAAAATTAGACCGATTTAGTCAGTTAATTTGGTTTTAATCGAAATTTGGACACCCCTAATTATATTACGATTTACTATTTATTAAAAATTAGTTAAACTTGATAAGCGAAAAATCTTTTAATAAATATATTTTATTATATATATTTGGGTAAACTATACTGATGGTCTCTAAATTATTAGTAATTTTACGTTTTAGTCACTTAACTTTAAAAAGTTACAAAATAGTCATTAAACTATTTGAAAGTTTTCATCTAAGTTATTAGGTTGTTAAGTTTTTTTTTTTTTTTAAATCCAGCTAGCAAGTTCCAAATGACTATTCGACGATCAGTATAGTAGATCAATACCCACCAACAAGTAGAAGAACATAACATAGATTCAAATCGATTTGATGGTCAGTACCGACGATCGAAGAAGAAAGCTATCTAAATTTTAATTCACGGATTTGTAACGTTCAAAGCTATTTCATGAAAAAAATTGAATTGTAGAATAGAAGAGAAAAGAGAACTTTCAATTAGTGTAAATGATGTGAACAAAAAAAGTCATATAACACTAATTTTAACATCCCAATAATTTAAATGAAAATTCTCGAAAAATTTAATACTCATTTTATAATTTTTTAAAATTTAGTGATAAAAACTACAACTCACTAATAATTTAATGGTGACCATGTGATAATATGATAAAAGATAATGTGGGGTCAAATAAAGGAAAAAGAACGTAATTATTGTGTCAAATAAGGGGAAAAAATGGTGATTATTGCAGGAAGTAGCTATCTGGGGAGGTGTGTAAAAGGATTACGCCTTCGAATAACTCTTATCTCCGTTACCAAACAGTATATGTCTTTATCCCGTTTGTTTTCTTGTCTGCAAGTTACCAGCTCAGTGTAAGTTCACTCCAATGTGCTGTAGGCTCCTAACGGTTCTCGGGTTAAACTTTTTAAAATTGTTATATAAGATTTTAATTTTTATAAAAATATTTGAATAAAATAATTTTACTTGAATAAAATATTACTTGAAAATAATAAAAACATAAATTAACATTTAATATACAGTATTTAAACACTTTCAAAAAATTTGATCTTTATTTAAGTACTCTGAAAGGTTTAGTTTTTTTAAGTTTAAGTTAAGTACTTATATGAATATTTTAAAAACTTGACTCTTATGTGAGTAACTCTTATGCGACACCAAACTTTGAAAGTCGTGACACCACTTGGGAAGTTTTGAAAATGTTGCAGTTTAGTCCTTGTTCGACCCGGGTAGTACTGAGTTTTTGTAAGCTCGTATATGGGTTGTAAATGATCATATATCGTGTTTTAAGCATGTAATACTCATATCTAAGTGTTTAATAATGGAATTTGAATATAGTTGATCATAGTTTCTCTAGTAATGAATGTGACATCCTGTAGCTTAGACCCGGTGATCGGGTTGAGTATGGGGTGTTACATTTCAGGACCTTCATTTTTTTCCCTGGAATTGTCTTTAGCTTCAACCTACTCTGTCTGATGATGATAGTGTCTACTGCCAAGGGAGACTTTGTGTACCCAATGACGATGAGTTGAAGTGAGACATCCTTCATGAAGTACATAATAGTTTGTATGTCACACAAGCTGGAAGCACTAAGATGTACAATTATTTGAAGCCTTATTATTGATGGTTTAACATGAAAAGAGAAATAATTGAGATTTTAACTAAATGTTTAACTTGTCAGCAAGTGAAGGCAAAATATCAAGTACCTGTTGGAAAAAATTCGGTTTGAAAACGGTTTTATTGCACAGCGAAAAATAAAAAATTTGAAAACGATCCGATTTGTGATATTTATAGAAATAAACTCTAGACAGAAATCATACATGTGTCTTCGAATAGATAGATCCTTGTCGTTCTATTCTTATACCACGAACTATTCTGACAGTAGGCTCGAACTAATTGAATCAAAACACAGAACTAGAAATTCTTTTTTTTTTATGTGGAAAGAAAATTCTCTTCTCAAATGCAAAACTGAAAGAACCGTTATTCCGAAAAATAAATTTAATTCCAAGAGAACAAAAGTCTCTATTTTCTGGCAGAATAATAATATCTTAACGTTTTGTTAATAGCCCTATTAATGTCATCTATTTATTTGAAGAGAAGGTATAACCCTTGTTGAATTGTACAAATTTATTTCAATTAGAAAAAAAAAAAAAACTTCCTACTTAGAGGAGGATTAGGGTGGACGACATCCTACTAGGATTGCTGCCCCTTCATATTCCGTGAAGGGATTTTGAGTCTCTCTCACATCGAGTCCAATTACGAGTACTTTCTAGACTTTTTGACCTAATACTTTGTAATTTGATCCAACTTGATTCTGTTTTTCTATTTCCCAAAATAAACTTTAATATTTATATTCAATTAAATAATTTTCTCATCCCAATTTTATTCCTGGTAAAATTATGACAATTTTACCCTAGTAAAATTTCCAAGAAAATATATTTAATATTTCACCATTCAACTTGTTCACTATGATCGAATAGCTTATTTTCATTTCCGGGCCTTAAAATAGCTCAAAAACATAAACTCATTTTTTCAATCATTTTTTAGTAATCCACGTTCATTTGCAAATGAATCATTTCTCATTCTCATTTCCATTTCTATTTTTGAGAAAACATTCATTTCCAAATGATTCTATTTGATTGAATAAATCATGTTATCCATAATCTCAATCTCGATTGAATAAATCATGTGAAGTACACGATCGAGTCGAGAGAGAAAATAGATATGAATAATCGTGGATTGATTATTAAATGGGGAACAGAGTCATAAATCTCTTGATTAGAATAAATAATTAAATTGAATACAAAAGAAAATAAACTAAAATGCTTTAATTAAATAAATAAACTCTCGAATCAAAACTAATTTCAAGAGGAAAAACAAAAGCATTATGAAAAACTGAAAGAAAAATAATATAATCCTACTCCTAAACTACTAAGGTTTTTTAAGGCGTCTAGGACGACTTAGTTACATCAAACCCTTAATTTCTTATTTATAGAGGTGTTGGTAGCTCAAATTAGGTCTTTGGGATGTCCTAGGTATTCGTATAAAGTCGATTGTGCGAACAAAAATAACTTTGAATTACTTCGATAGAACGTCGACTTGTGTCGTGCCACACCTTTTGTGTGGCGCGACACACACACCAATTCAGCCTTGTGTCGTTCATTTGGTGCTTTGCTGTCCCGGGAAGCTTGTGGATAACTCGTCCCTTACTTCCACGTTAATTGGACCTTTATATCTTCATCCTACAAAATGTGTTGGCATATTGGGTCACAACACTTACAAAATATGTTAAAAACACTTATTTTTATTAACTTTTAATCCTAAAGCTTAAATACCAAAAATGAAATATAAACTCCTAAATTGCCTAGAAAACAAGCTCCTTAAGTGTGGAATTGACTCGAATTAACTACTACATTTGACGGCAGGTCACCTAATGGACCATTTCAATGATAACCTCTTCAGTAATTACTTTACTAGTGACAGTTTATCAAAACAATAAACTTATACATACAACCAGACATGCATCTATAAATCATCACCTTGCATGCTTCAATACAAACATCCCATAAAAATTCAACTCCTCATTAACAACAAAACATGAAATCAAACATACCACAACAACACAGTACTGATATACATAAAACAAACACTAAGGATGTGAGTTCAGAAACTCACCAACAAAATACCTGGGGTTAACATAACTTACACCAACTTAGCCTTCCCCTTATCACTTGGGCCTTCTTCTTCTTTGTTAGCTAAGCATAACAACCATATAAAAATCAAAATGAAGACATGTATATGTAAGAAAACTTTAATTCAAATGCATGCAAAGGAATTTTAAATGCTAACAACCACTTAAATCATCACAGTTAAAAATAAATTATGCTGAAATCCTTAGATTTTCCTTGCTTTTTCTTTAATCAAAAGGTATAAAAGAGTGCTCCCTGGAGAATGACGTCTATCTCCTATGTAACCTTCCCTCATTCAACACAAAAACTAATTTATCAGCATTAAAATTAATATCCCTCATCATAATGTTTCCCACTAAAGAAAATATCCAGTTCTAATGTAACGAGACTAATAATTGAAATCTAACCAATTACCAATCAGTTAGCAAGATTCACGTAATTACACTAAGACCCTTATAAATAGAGAGTTTTATAATTAGGTACCCAAAATTATAATTGTACGTATCCCTTAGCATTTTCTAGTGTGACGCATTGTAATAGCCCAAATTTCGCTTATATTAAAAATAATGGTTCGAGACCACCAAATCTGAGAAATGGACTTGTAGATTATATTTATTTAATATTTACGAGTCAAATGTAGCTTTTAAAATGTTTTTAAAATAGTAAATTGTGTTTTATAAAGATTTATTTGGTCAAGAAATCGAGAAAAGAAGTATCGAGATCTCGTGTTATAAACCGAGTCATAAATATTTTATGAATATTTAAGGAATGTCAATAAGGTAGTATTAAAATTTCGTTAGAAAATTTTGACGTTTGGGTGGTTAATTAAATAAAAGGACTAAAATGAAAAGTGTATAAAAGTTAAAAGGATTAAATAGTCTGATTGTCAAATGAGGAAGGACCTAAAGTGAAAGTAAGCCCAAAGGAGATATTTTGGGCGGGTAGCTGAGAAAAATCAGGAAATGGATGAAATAAGGGTAAAATTGGAAAATCGCCAAAATTAGTTAAATAAGTATGGGACCAAATTGGAATTATCTAGATTTCTCTTCATTTCTCTTCATTTTCTTCAGCTGAAAAACAGCCATGGGAGAGAGTTTCAAGCTGATTTTCATACTCAAGCTTCATGTAAGTTTAATTCTTACTTTCTCCTTGAAATTTCTATGTTTTGGACTTTTACAATTGGGTCCAACTTACTATGTCATTAGTTTTGATTCTATAGCTAATTTTTAAAGTTTATGTGGATTAGTGCTGGAAGAATATGATGAATAAATATTTAATTGAAGCATTAATTTTGTTATATGATGATTTTATTAAGTAAAATTGATGGAAATTGATTTTAGGACCTAATTGTGAAAGAGTTGAAATTAAGGCCTAGAGTTAAAATTCTGATTTTCAAAGGTTATGAAGTAGTTTAAAATGATAGAGAAAAGTATTAAATGAGAAAATTAGCTAAATTGAGGGGTTAATTGAGCAAGGATTGAATTGTATGAAATGTAGAATTTGGGACAAAATAGAAATCAACATGTTATACTAAAGCAGTTTTGGACAGCAGCAGTTGTCTAACTTTGAAAAATCACCAAAATTGTATAAATCGAATTAGAAGCTGAGTAAGATATAGAATTAAAACTTGTTGAGTCTATTTTCATATAAAAGAAACAAAGCAGGTAAAGGAAGTCTACATATTGAGATATTTAAATTTTGTAAGACTGGTTTAGAACAACTTCGTGATCCCCTGTTCTTACTTTAGAAATTCACTAAAATTGTACAAAAATAATTATGAGTTATAATTTATATGTTTGTATTCCTTAGTGAGTCTATTTTCATTAGAAATAATCAGAAACACTATATGAAAACCGTACTATGAGATAATTGATTTTAGTGAAGAGAGGTCAGAGCAGTAGGACTGTGTAACAGGGGAGAACTTAACTAATAAACTGTACTAATTGGCTATACCAAAATTCTGGAAAAATTATGGTAAGAAGATATGTGAGTCTAGTTTCAAAGAAAATTAACGGTTTGAAATTTAGAGCTCTGTAGCTCGAGATAAAAATATTTTAGTGAATATAACATAGATGGACAGCTTGAACATTCACATGAGTAAATAGTGAAAATTATAGAAAATGTTACTTACAAGTGTGTTGTTTATACTAAGGATGTGGATGGAGAGGAGGAGGAGGGAAAATAATATATGAATGACTTGTGTATAAATTGATTACATGTTCGATTATAATTGATATATTTGATAAAAAGTGGAAGAAATCCCGGTTGAATGAAAGGGAAATTGATGGATCTCTGAAAAGGAATTGACGGTAAAAGGATCTAGCCGGACGGGTGATCCTATCCCGATATAGCCCTCCAAGAATATGTGTGAAAAGGATCTAGCCGGACGGGTGATCCCGATATAGCCCTCCAAGAATATGTGGAAAATGGATTTAGCCCGGACGGGTAATCCAATTAGGTCTCAATTTAGCTTTGGACTGGTAATTGATCAAGCTCATTAGAGTAATTGTCGCTGTGGGATTTAGCTTGGACCGTAATCCCGACAATACTCTATGAGTTTATATTACATGTGATTTAGCTCGATCGGTAATCCCATTGTAAGGATGAGGTTCATGGAGTGTGCTCTCTTCTGTGGATTTAGCTCGGACCGTAATCCCACTGTAAGGATGAGGTTCATGAGTGTGTTCTCTCGAAATGGAAATGTGCCCACATGAACACGAATTGACGGATCTGGATTTGTACACTAAAGTGTACCTCTGAAAATCCATCGAAAATTCCAAGAAATTCAACGGATAAATATGAAAAATATTAAGGAATGGAAATCATGATATATATATTATGTGATATAAGGAAATACGAGTTGATGAGACATGAACGTAGAACTTGGTTGTGAATGAGTTCATTTGTGATTATATATTTGTACATCCTTGAGTCTATTATCCGTATGAATTGGTATTCCAAATGAGTTAATGAGAAGAGTTCTAATATAAAATAATCTTAATTCTAAATGAAATATTATGAAAACGTATTTGAAATACATTGGTATGTCTTGTCTATGTTATTTGAGTTCATAATATGTAAAGTAATGTATGTAGAAATATGAGATGATGATACCTGTACATGGAATTGATCGGTGGATACGTACATCTAAATTTATATGATAGATTGTAGTGAACATTGAAATTGGGCTCAATAAGTGAGTTGCCAATTTAAATTGTAATTAGCGGGAAGAGTTAGTGAATTGCATGATTATGAGTTGTTATATGTATTTGTCAAAATACGAGAAAATGATGATAAATGATACATGGAAATATGAGACTATAATATATAAAAACATGGAATGTGTTTGATAAATGTGTTCATTCATAATTATAGAATTTTTGCATCTCAAGTGCACTATATGTATAAAGATGATGTTTCAAATGATTGGATAAGTAAAACTCAAATATGAAGTAGTTTGGAACCAAGACAAATTGTTATAAAATGTATATGAAAAACAGAGTGTGATTGTTATATGCTATATGAATACATAGGATGAAAAAGTACAAGTACAAGAGAAATTTAATGAGAATTGAGCCTATATATGCTTTCTTGTTATTTATATGAAGTGTACGACTAACAAATCGATTAAGTATAAGGCTCATTGAATATCTTAAATTGGTTTTGTATGTATTAAATGTGGGTGAAGAATAAGGATCAAATGAGTGAGAAATATGGCTTGAAAAATAGCATAATTTATGAAAATTAACTTTACCACACGACCAAGCAACACCGGCGTCGAACACGAGTAAGGGGTGTTACAGGCATACCATTTAACTTTACCACTGAAATTGAGTAAGATTCACAACGTGTTTCATGTTTCTATATTGATGAGGTATAGATCAAACTAGTCTCATATAATAACCCGTGAGGAAGTAGACCTTCATTGAAATTCTTTTTTCTGTTTCCATACACTATATGTTGTTTATTTCCCCTTCCTTTTAATCCGTATTATTCATGTTCCTTTGATTATGGTATGAAAAAAATGCTTAATACATAATTTTGTATATGTATTTTTTTCTGGGTATAATGTGGTGCTTGTATTTGACAAAAGTTAGACGTTTTGATACTTGAAGTTAACAATGTAAATTTTAATGTTTAATTCAAGTTTTAGAGTCGATTTAATAAAAATTCATAATTAGCTAATAATACTAGTAATTAATTTTCATCAAATCTAAACTAAAACCGAATTAAATCATATTTATCATACTACATTTGACAAATTAAACGTAAAAATAAACAAATTCACAATTAGTATTAATTCTATTAACAAAATCATTGAAAACTTAAACCTAATAATATTAACAATTAATTTTCATCAAATTAATTTTAAAACCTAAATTAAATATTTAAAAACCTCAATTTTAAAATCAAATGAAAAAAAAACACAAATACCAAATTAAAAATGTTAAACTCTTTAATACCATACTTAAATATTTAAAAATATTTCTGCCACATATATATTATATAACATAAGTGAAACATAAGTGAAAGTACTGTTAAAGATGGCCAGGTGAAGTGCAAGAAAGTACTAGGAAATAACGCTGATGTTTTCTTGGTATCTTTTTAAATTTTACTATTAGTCCTTATATTTTGTAAAAGTTATGAATTTAGTCTTTATACTTATATTTGATTAATTGTGATCTTTATACTTTTCAAAATTTAAAATTTTAGTCATCATCAAACAATAATTGTTGCATTCACTGAGTTATGCTATTTCTAAGATTTGATGCACCAAACATATTATCAAATATGTATTCGACTTTATTATTTCTACATATTACTCGCTAAAAATCTAGTTAATGGATAAAAATTACCATTTGTGTCAAAACTAAAATTTCAAAATTTGAAAAGTATGAACATAATTTATATTTTTACGCATAATACTGATAATTGAATTTAACCAAACAGATTAAAGTATGGGAACTAAAATTAATCAAATAAAAATATGACTAAATCCATAATTTACACATAGTACAATGACTAATAGCAGAATTTAACCTTTTTCTCTCTTAATAGCCAATAGCACCCCCCAAACCCAGTTTTTCTTTCAAAGTCTAAACCCTGAAAACTCAATCAATCAATCTGCCTTCTTCAATAATGGAGGAGAACCAAAATCATCACCAAAAACAAGAAGAAGAAGCAAAGAATAGACAACATAAAGATCAGACTCATGAAGAAAAAGATCAACAACCACAGAAACATGAAGAACAAGTGGAAGAACCTGAGCAGAAAAGCCCCACAGTTTCACAATCTCCATTAGCCCAAAAAAACACTCAGTCACCACCGTCTTATCATTCCCCTATTGATTCTCCCCTCTCATCTTGTAATTCTTCTCGCAGTCATGGCTTTTCTCCACCACCAACAACGACAACGGCAGCAGTATCTCATCCTTCTGAACCCAACTCCAAGCCACCATCTGCAGTGGTTTCCAGGGCGGAGCTCACATCTAGAGATCAATCAACCACAACAACTACTACCGTTGAACTTGAAGAACAGACACAAAAACTGGGTTCTGGTAGTGGTAAAAGATTGAGGCCTGATTTATCTATATTAAGAAGAACCAAAAGAGATAAGATGATTAAAAAGGCTTTATTGGGATTTAGAATTTCTGGGTTTGTTTTTTGTTTGGTTTCTTTCTCTGTTTTAGCTTCTGATAAAAATCAAGGTTGGGCTCTTGATTCTTTCTACCGCTACAAGGAATTCAGGTTTGCTTTTTTTTTTTTTTTTCTTCTATCATTGATTCAGCCATTGGTTTTAGTGATGTTCTTATCAAATCCATTGTTCAATTTGGTGTTTAATTGAATTGTAGGTTTTGTATGGCAGTGAACGTGATTGGATTTGTATACTCTGGGTTTCAATCATATGATGTTGCCTATCAATTGACCGCCGGCAAACAAAAACCTCGGAGTCATCTCCGGTTTTATTTAGATTTCATTTTGGATCAGGTAATTCTTCTTTCGAATTTTTTGGACTGGGGTACTAGTGTAAGATATAGTGTTATATACAACATTGTTTGAACCGGACCAGATCGACTGGTCGGCCGATTAAACCGGAAACGGCTAAGATATGGATCCGAAAAGTAGCTTTGAACCAGTTAGACCGGCTAAAAATATGAACCAGCGGTTGAACTGAGTTTTTTAAACTTTTTTAATTTTTTAATCGGACTACTTGAACTGGTGGCCTGATTGGTTCGGCTATCGGTCCAGTTTAAAAAATATTGGTTATATGTGGGTAAAAATATCAAGGAGGGATCTGAATTAGGAGTGAGATTACATATCGGTTAAAAAAATAGTCAAATTAGTCCCTGTTCTACTCTTAAAAACTATTTCTTATACATCGGTGTAAGATACACGTGATATTTTCTGGATATTCGGTCAGCCACACCAATTTTAAACAGTAAAAATGGATGAAATTTTTAACAAAAATGATAAATTTGTCCTTTTTTTTAGTAGAGAGGGTAAAATGCAATCTGACTCTTATATTCGTGTTCTAGATTGTATCCCTTATCGACGTATGTACGAGTTGGGATAGGAATACTTTAGAGAAAATGAAAAATCTGGGTTTGATGGTAATTTAGGGGACCATCCACAACCTAAATAGGTGGGTGGTTAGCAATCACCAGTTTCTTGTTAGACACACAATTGGTGCATATTTGGAGCAAGTTAGGTTAGTTGGAAAACCTTTTCTGGGATCACCTTTTTAATGCCTTTTCTCTGTGATAATGCTGCCTTTTACTTTCTTGTTTCCTACATGATATTGGGCTTGGATAAAAATTGGTACCTTTTTCCAAAGTGGAGAATTTGGGGAGTCAACTTTTGCACTTTCAAAACGCTTGATTTGCAAGCAATGGTCTGTAAATATCACATGCCCTTTAGAGGATTGTACACTTTGAATATATGTCGGACATGGGTATTGGACTTAATAAAGTGGGTGTTGGATATGAGTATGTGTCTGACACGGTTGCATTGAATACGGATACTGAAAAACGAAAAGTTAGTGTGGCATAGATGTTAAGATACCACCCACAAAACAGGCAAGGTGCTTTGTTATGTTCTTTTCTCCTTTCTGTTTCTTTTTTATAGCATATTTTGTCAAACAAATCTTTATCTGTAGTGGCTAAAAGACTAGATTCTTTGTCCATTAAAGATGCTTGGCCTGAAACTTGCCTAGATAGAAAGTTCAGACAACACATGAATGGTCAAAGTAATATGGAGGCCCCTGTACTACGAGTTTGATTGCATTTTGCCTTTTTTTACTCAAGAAATGGGTAAATTAGTATATGTTAGATCAAAGAGCAAATTGATCCTTTTTGTTAAAAATTTCATCTATTTTTACTGTTAAAAACTAGCTTAGTTGACAGAATAGAGGGGGAAATGGATGAAAATTTTAATAGAATGGCAAGTTTACCCTTTAATCTGATGTACAGGAGTTAATTTGTCTATTTTTCCAGTAAGAAAAAAATACAATCCGACTCCTAATACAAGGGCCTCCATGGTTCTTTTACCTACATGGGATTGAACTCGGTTTTTCTTGGTATTAACATGATTGATTATCTGTTTGCCAAAGCGTTTTAACAAATGAAGCACCGAACCCATTCATTCAATTTTGCAGATCTTGGCTTATCTTCTCATTTCGGCATCGTCTTCGGCTGCCGTTCGAGTCGATGATTGGGAATCCAACTGGGGAAACGACAAGTTCCCGGAGATGGCAAGGGCATCCATGGCATTGTCTCTGGTAGCATTCATTGCCTTGGCTTTAAGCTCACTTGTCTCTGGTTATAATCTTTGTACTTCCAAATCTGTCTAGCCAATAATATACCTTCTGGGGTATATATATACATACATATAAATATAGCTGTGAAAAAGAATTTGAACCTGATGGCTGGGATTGTGGGTTTATAGAATAGTGCATGCCATGCATTGAATTTTGTACAGAAAGTTAAGCTTTGTTTTCAATTGAATTATGTATGAAATGAAACAAAGATGTTGAATGATTTCAATCAATTTGGTTATCATATCTTTCTCAAGTTATTGTTTAAAATTAAATGCATTAAGTGATAATGTTTAAATAATTAGTATTGATAAATATTATTAATAAAATAATTATAACTATAATTATTTTATTTTTATTTGAGATAAAATTTTATTTGATGAAAATAAAACCTATAAAATAATACTAAAAGCTAATATTTTCGATAATTCTTATGTTTATTGATTAAAAATACGTTGTTAATGCATCTAGTTATAGTGTTAAAATTATATATAGTTAATTTAAAATAATAAGTGTAATTTAATAAAATATTAATAATAAAATTACTATAATTATTTTATATTCATATTTTTTATGAAAATAAAGATTGAAATATTATTAATAAATTACTATAATCATTTGTCTAAATCATGTAAATTAAAATTTGAATTTATACCGATATAAAACTTAATGATTAATATTTTAATAATTTAATAATTATATTTTATTTTTCATTCATATAAATTATATATTTCAAAATTTGAGTAAATTTAAAATGTCTAATTATTATTTTTTACAAAGAAAAAACTTCCAACTTATAATTATCTATTAATAAAGACAATATTTTAAATCAATAAGATAAAAAATCAAATTAATTAAAAATTTTGCTTACATAATAAATTCAATAATCAAAATGTTAAAATATCAAAATAGAAGTGCATCCATAGACAAACATGAGGAAAACATTCTTCATTTTAATGCAATTACTAGTATATGATTTTATTTTATTGTATTATATTTTATAATTTTATTTTAAAACGACCCGATTTATTGTTTCGCCTAAAACTTCAAAAATATCAAAAACGGACCTGCCTCATCTATGTATGTATATTTTATATTGATTTTTTTTTAAAAGTTTTCTTCATGTATATTTTAATAATTATTAGATTTTATTCTCTATTCAGATTGTTGTGGCAGTGCCACGAGTAGTTCCAACCGAGTTTGAAATTGAGTAAGTTGTTTATGCTTCTTTAGATGCTCTACTTTAATGGGTGATTAATTGTAATTGATCTAGTATGTTAACAAGTCGAAAACAATAAATACTTGAAAATTGTATAGGTTATGTAATAAGAGTTTAGCACTTAACTCTTCATTAAAAAATTATCATTGTGGGTGTACTGCATAAACATGTGTATTTTTCGAACTAATGCGCATTAAGACTTAAACCACTTGTTGTACGAAGTTGAAATATAGTAAATTATTGTATGATAGTACAACAAACTGTTGACACTGCTAAAGTATTTTCTACAATACACTTCAATACGCTTCAATACACTCAAATTCATTGTGTCAATGCCTATGCCAATCAAACTAAGACTCAATCGGATATTATGTATTTTTTAATATGTGTAATTTTTTATAAAAAAATTGATATAAAAAATTGAATATTTAAAAATGGTCACCGAACTATTGCATTAGTTCTATTTTGGTCATTAAACTATTAATTTTATTTACTCACTAAATTTTTCGAAATTAAATATTTTTGTCGCTTTCCTATTAGTTGTCGTTAGATTAGTGGAAGAAAGTTGATGTGAGTTTTTTATTAGTCTAATAATAAAATTAGCCTCTAATGTTTACACATTCTATTAATTTGATCCTAGATATAAAATATTCAACAAATTTAGCCTCAATGTTTACAAAATTTGTCATTTTAGTTCGAATACTAAAAATTGAATAAATTTAGCCTCTACATTTACAAAATTTATCAACTTAGTTCTAATTCTAAAATCTCAAAACAATATTAAAAATTTGTCAACATAATAAATTTAGTTTGAAATTGTAATTAATATTTATTTTTAAAATAAAATTATTTATATTTATTTTAAACCCTTCAATATTTTTTGTTTTACATAAGTAGCGATGTATTATCTTATTGTTAACTAGTGGTGCATGAGACTTATGCACTAATAATGGATCAAATACCTAACTTATGTGTCCATTCTATAGGGTAAGAAATTTGTGGTTTGTATTTTATATTATTTTCTAAATTAAAAATGTAAATGTTTTTTTTTGAATTCATATAGTATAAACTATCATTATATTATATTTTTTATTACTTATTTCAATAAGGATTAAAGCATCATTTGGCCCTCAAGTATATTATTTTTACTTAAAGTTACATTCTATTACCAATTCGCTCTATTACCTTTAAAAAAATCCAGTTAAAATGTGACTCGATTAGAATGTGCTATGTGACACTTCAATCCAATTAGAAAGTACCATGTGGTATTTGTTGAAACTATTTTAAAATCAGTTTTGAAAAATGGGGATCGACTTTGAAAAACGAAAATAGGAGTCGCCACCAATCCTTATTATTTAGGTGTGATTGGATCACCTTGTAAAATGTTTTATTTTAAAACATTTGATTTTGGTCCGTGAAAACGAGAAAATAGGTTCGGGAGTCGGTTACGTATGAGGAAGGGTTAGCACCCTCATAACGCCCAAAAATTGGTACCAAATTGATAAAATTATGTCCAAATGTTTAAAATTTAAAAGTATTTAAAAATATGATTTCCAAAAGATTTCGAACTATTTGACTTAAAATATGAGAATTCCTCGATATGAAAGATTATAAACGTCACATCCAGCACGATTGGACACAATGTTTTTTAACCCTCATATCTAAGATCCTCTCACAATTTATAAAATTTTTGGATTTAAAATTTGAGATTTCTTCGATCCGAAAGAATATAAACATCACATCCAGCACGATTGGACATGATAGTTTTAAACACTCGTCACTAGGATTACCTCATAATTTTATAAAACTTATCAAAAGGCTATTCAGTTATTTAGCCAAACGGAAATCGCAACCCAGCACGATTGGGCACTATTTTCCGAATTTCTAAATATCAAAACATTGCCTTCTTTTGAAAACCTTAAAATAAAATATTGATTTTGTAAAATGTGTTTTTCTTTTTGTTTTAAACCATCACCAAGTGGCAACTTTATAATTGAACATTATAAAAATTACAAACATACTAATATTTATGATAGGTAATAACAATATGAAATACAACAAGATAATTTCTATACTCAAGTGATTGTAAATATATGATGAAGTTTATAAAATCCACTATGAACATATTTTATGCCGTTTAAATAAATAAAAGAGCAATAGTATAAATAACATGTTTTTAAAAAAATTATCAAAAAATAATGTATATATATACTAAAATAATATATAATAATAAAAATAAAGGCAAACATAGCAAATATTTATAATTTAATAATTAATGTAGATAATCAATATAAAATATTTAATTTAATATTAATTTTTAAAAAAGTTTTAAAAAGGACTAAATTGAAATATAAGTCGGTTTTACGGGTCAATTTTAAATAATGAATTAGTTCATAGGACGTAATTAAATTAAATAGAGGAATGAAGGACCAAAAATAATTTTCCTTTTTCCAAAAAATGCGGACCTCGATTCGGATCTCGGGTCAACGCTGGTCATGCTTTATTAAACGGCGCCGTTTGCATTTTTCTATAAAAGTGTGTTTTCTAAAAAAAAAATCATTAGCTTATTTTTTAAAAAAACTTAAAATCCTCTGAAAAGAGGGAAAATGAGCTACTACATGTTTCGCTCACGTTCCGAATCGAGGTTTCGTGTTTTAGAGAAGGTAAACCCTTCCTTGTTACTCTTTCAACAATAGGTATATCGAGATAAAATAAAATAAAATAAATAAGAAAATAGGAGATCCGAATCGAGGGTTTCCGTGTTTTCGAGAAGGTAAACTCCTTCCTTGTTACTCTTTCAACAATAGGTATATGCAGAGATAAAATAAAATAAAATAAATAAGAAAAATAAGCGGAATGAAAAATCACCTATGGAATCACTGACTGTTGAGTATTCGTTTGTGAAGTCGGTGTTTTTTGGTGCTTCGGTGTATTTGTATCGTATTCGTCTGCCTATTTTCTTTGTATTTTTCGAGAATGTTTGTATCAAAAATTTTCTTTATTGATTTTCGTGTGTAACCAGTATCCCCCTTGATTTTTTACAAAAAGGGGTTCTTATACCCAAAATAAAATAAAAGAATGGAAATATATCTTTCGTATCTTCCCATATTTTGTGCCCTCCGATTTGTTTCCTTTCTGCTACTTGTTTCTTTCCTTTGCAGGTTTGAAGATCTCGTGACGATGAATCAAGGCATAAACAAGGGCTTGACGAGACGGTGGTAGCGACAATTGGTCTCCTATTTGAGCGGCGTGACTGTTGGGCTCCTGTTAGATGACGGTTGGGTAGCCTCTGCTTGCAGCGCGATGAGACCTAGGGTTCCAGAAACCCTTGGTTTCTGATTTGGAGTTGGGCCCTTAGGTTTGGGCTAAAGATCAGGCTAAGAATGTAATGGATCAAATTTGTTTTGGGTTAGGCTAAGTGGGCTCGAGTAGTTTATTGGGCCTCTGAATTGGGTCTGATTTGTGGGTTTGTAAATGGACTGACAAAAAACATTAATATTTACTTATTTATTTTGTTGAGTTTGTTTATTTTCAGCTTGGACAAAATTGGGCTCCTACAATATCTATATATATATATATATATTAACAATAAAAGTATATTAGAATTTTTATAAATAATTTATAAAATAAAAATATCAAAAAGACAAAACTATTAGGTCAACCATCGGTCAATATTGGTCAATGTAAGTCAATGATTGGTCAACACTGGTAAAAGTCAAAGGGTAAATTCTATTTATTATATTTTTATTAATTAAATTGTTTTTAATTTAAAAAACTTTTATTTATTTTTAGAATTTTTAATTTATTTGTATTTTTATTACATATGAATGTCATGTGGCACATTGTAATTGGGCCACATTTTAATGGGTTTTTTAAATGGTAATGAGCTTTTTTTTAACAGTATTGGAGTGAATTGGTAACAAAATGTAACTTTTAGGTACTAATCTAAGCAACAAAAATGAGAAAAATAATATACTTTAGATGCAAATAAAGAAAATTCCAATTAAGTAAATGTCAAAATAACCCTATTTCAATTTTGTCCTTAAATTTTGCCCTTATTTATTTTATAAATCTCCTTTAGGTGTTGATTTTATATAATATTAGGAATACTCTAGCGGGATTCGGGAGTCCATTTTAAAAATAATTATGAATTTGTAATTCTTTTATTAAAAAGAATAAAGATAACGTTGAATCAAATCTTTATACAATCTTTTATGACAAAAAATTTGGTCCTTGAAACACCAAAAGAGTAAAGCAAATTGCTTTAGACTTGGTCAAAAGAAATCCGAGGCAAAAGAGTGAAAAATGTGAAACACCCATTTCTATATAACCTTCAATGAACTGAAAAAAACAAGAAAATCGTGCAAATTGAAACAAACAATGAGGTAAAAGAAATTGAGAGGATACATATACATACTAATACTCATACAGAAACAGTAGATCCGTTAGTGACTACCTTGTAAGAGACCAATAGAAGAAACACCGGCCTTAACCTTACTTCCATAACTCAACCAGCTCCGTAAGTGCTTTAGTAGAAGACCCTGATGGACCCCTGGCAGCCAAGGCCTTCTCTTTCATCTTCCTGCTCTTTTCTCTAAGCTCCTCACCCTTCTCCGATTCCATCAACTCTCTCACTCGTTTCTCCAACTCAGTTCCACTCACAAACCCATCCCCCTCCATTTGCTCCAACGGAATAGCCATCTTCATATCCTCAACCAAAATGTTCCGGTTCAAGTGTTGCTCTGCATATAAAGGCCATGCAATCATAGGCACCCCAGCCACCACCGCTTCCAATACCGAGTTCCACCCACAGTGAGTCACAAAGCCACCAACTGAGTCCTTGTTCAACACTTCTACTTGTGGCGCAAATGACTTCACAACCAAACCCCTATCTCTGGTTCTCTCCATAAATCCTTCTGGTAAAAGACTGTCTAAATCCACATCAGGGTTATCTTCAGCTTGCTTAGTCTTTTCATGATTGGGTGGATCTTTTACAACCCATAAGAACCTTTGCCCACTATTTTCCAACCCTTTGGCTATTTCCTTAACTTGGGGAGGATAGAACGTCCCAAGGCTTCCAAAACACAAGAACACTACGCTTTGACTCGGTTGCTTCTCTAGCCATGATAAACAATAGTCATTTTCAGCTTCATGTTTACCTGGTGCAATCAAAGGTCCCACGTAGAACGTTGGTGGAGTACTTGGAGCATCAGGAAGGCATAAACCATTAGCAATAGCCTTAACGGAAATAGGTTCAAGATCTTCAAAAGTGTTGACTATGATTCCATCTGATTGTTGAAGACTTGACATGAAGTACATACAATCATGATAAGCTGGATCCTCTCTATCAAGTAAAGGTTCAGGCATGTGTACAGCTCTCAACGATGGCACACCCTCAAAATGGAAGACCGTGTTGGGCAGATCTTTGAAGCTTCTTCCAAAGGTTTGTTTATCAAGCTTTGGGATTTGAAGGAAAGCAGCAAGGGTAGAAGCACCAGAGGTAAAGAAGTAAAAAGTAGGGATGTTAAGATCTTTTCCCATAGATAAAGCCGAAGTGCAGAAAAGATCAATGATAAAAGCGGAGATTTTTTTAGATTTGGAGATTTGTTGAAGAGAATGGAGGACGTTGGGTGCATGAAGGCGGATGAAGTGGAAGAGAATGGCGGCACCGCTGCAGTTTTGAGATAGGTCAATGGAGATGGAAGAGAAGCGAAAGAAGGAGATAGATGGGAAGGCTTGGGAGACGATATTGATGTAAGAGATGATGGTTGGGGTGACCCAAAAGCCAGTGGTAAGGAGGATGGTGATGGAGTATCGGTTGTTGTAGTGGTGAAGGATGAGTTTGCCAAGCTCCACCATTGACACCACATGGCCCAATACGGGCGATGGGTAGAGGACGATCGTCTCTTGCATTGTTTATTTTCTTTCTTTGTGTTTTGGAACAATGATGAAACAATAAATTTCTTGTGTATTTGTTGAAACAGACTTTTGTTGGTCTTTCATTTTCACCCAGCCATATCTTATCACTGCCACATGTTTCTCTTTTTTGATAGGAGAAGGACAACATAAATTTAAGACACATCTAGTTGAAGACAAACTAGGAGGACTTTTCGTAATCCACACTAATTTATGAGTAACATTCATATAAATTTTGTTATTTTAATTTTATCATTTTAATATTTATATTTTTAAATTTTAAAATTTTTAATCTTAACCAAATGATTCCTATTAAATTCATTATTTTTAAAATTTGATGTGTAAAATATATTATCACATTTGTAATTCTATGTTGTTTGTTATTTTCACATATTACTAAAAAATATAGTTAATAGATTTAACGATTGTCGCCTGCATTAAGACTAAAATTTTAAAATTCAAAAAATATACCCACTAAGATTGATCCAATTAATGAACGTGGATTAAATCTTTAACTTTACCCATAGTACAATACCAATAACATAATTTAACCAAACAAATTTAACTGTTACCATTGGATCAATATTAAAATTTGAAAATTCAAAAAATACAGAAATTAAAATTGATCAATGTAAAATAAAGGTACTAAATCCACAATTTGCACAAAGTACAAGGTCTAATAGCATAATTTGACTAATGTTTCATATCAAGACAAGCAATTGGTTTCACAAATGCTTAATGTTAGGATGCCTACGGAACCGAAAAAATATTTGGGGCTGCCGAACATAGTTAGTAGGGGAAAACAACGGGCATTTCATTGGTTGAAGGATAGAATGAGGATAAAGATAAGTGGGTGGAGTATTTGACATCTTTGACAAAGAGGTAAGGAGATTTTCATTAAATATGTTCTTCAAGCCATTCATACGTATTACATGTTATGTTTTCTATTACCAAATTCTTTATGTGTAGAACTTGAAAATATTATTGGTAATTTTGGTGGCGTAAAAGTAGTAATAAGCGTGGAATTCATTGGTGCGATTGGAGACATTTATGTGAATTAAAAGATTACGAAGGTATGGGATTCCGTTGCCTAGCAAAGTTTAATTTGGCTCTACTGGCCAAACAAGGTTGGTGATTGATTAATTACCCAAATTCCTTGTTAGCGAGAACTTTCAAGGTAAAATATTTTCCAAACATAAACTTTCTAGAGTCAAGTTTAGGGAATTTACCTTTGTATACTTGGAAAAGTGTGTGGGCTTCAAAGGGATTCTTGTGTCTGGAATGTGTTGGAGAATTGGTACAGGGGCAGCAATCTCGGTGAGAGATGATGCGTGGATACATGGGAATCCAAAATACAAAATTTAGCAAACTATTACTAATCAATGTATACAAACATTGGTCGATTTGATTGATCCAAGATTGAGGACATGGAGAGAAGGAATTGTTCGATCTACCTTTAATGAGGTGGAGGCCCAACGCATTTTAAGCATTCCTTTAACATGGTTTCTACGTAAGGATTTCCTGGCTTGGGTGGAAAGGCATTGGGGGAGTATACAGTGCGTAGTGCTTACAAATTGCTGTTACAAGAAAGTAATATGGGAACCACAAATGGGACTAATCATCCTCATTCGACACTTTACAAAAAGCTATGGCTTTTATATTTGAAGAAAAAAAAACACATTATGGAGAATTAAAAAGAACTATTTGCCTACTTTTTCTAATATAAATTACAGGAGGCTGATGGGATCGTCAGAATGCCCCAGATGTGCGAACGGATTTGAAACAATGGAATATGTGTTTATGGAGTGTCTGCAATCAAAGGAGATCTGGCAGTAGTTAGGCATTATGTGGCCAAAAGCGTAACCAATTATGAATATCAAAAACTAGGTGGATCATTTTTTTTGGAACAATTCCAAGTACCTTTGTCGAATCTTTTGTTGTGCTTTGTGGGTTATATGGGCTGGGAGAAATCAACTACTGCATGAAGGCAAAAACATAACAGCATCAGAGACGGCAAATTTTATTAGAAATTATTTGGGGGAAATTGATGGAATCAATGAAAGAACAGCAGTAAAGCAAGTTGTACAAGTACGATGGAAGGCACCAAATGAACAATTTGTCAAAATAAGTTTTGATGTAGCTTTTTGTAAGCAAAATAACAAGTCATGCTTAGGAATTATTATCGGAGATGCTATTGGCAGGGTGTTATTCTCAAAAAGCATTCTGCATGGCAACATATCTTCACCATTTGCGGTTGAGGCACTGGCATGTTTTCAGATGATTAAGATGGGGCTGCATGTTGGACTTACGAGGGTGGAGATCGAAGGAGACACCTTATCTGTGATTCGGAAGCTGCAATCAAAGGGAACCGATATGTCAGTAATAGGTGCTTATATTTTAAACATTAGAGAAATCTGTGAAAGATACCAAGTGTGTGTCTTTAAGCACGCGCTAAGATAAGCAAATGAAGTTGCACATTTATTGGCTGTAGAAGGATTAAAGAGAAATGAAGAGACTTATCTCATAGGTGAGGTTCCTTCTTATGCAAATGAGGTAGCGGAAGAGGATCTTCAACAAGTGGGTTCAACTTTTCCTGTAGATCGAAACCTAGCCGGTTCAAATGAAGATGGATGGCAATACTCACTTTGGGCAAGCAAATCGGAAAACAGAAGAGATTCACAGGTCGTTTTCTCAATTTCGGTGGTAGTTTCGTGACCGGTGTGAAGGTATGACGGCAAATATTGGGCGAATCTAAAGATTTTTTCTTCTTTCAAACAAACCAGCATGAACAAGAGCAGATACACGGTGGTTTTCAAAGATACTTAAGGATAAGGAAAGCCTGCTTGGGTGGTTGGGTTACATTTTTTTTTTTTCTTTAGTTTTTCTTATTGGGTTGTTTGAAATTGCTTTAACTTTGTTTGTGCATGGGCTATAAAAAACCGGGCTTTGTTTTATGTTTATATTAATCAAACCATTCATTTTCAAAAAAAAATTTTTCTTTCAAAAAATATTTTGATTTAAAAAAAATAAAGTTGAAGATTATGTATGGCTAATAATTAATTAACAATAATTTAATTTGTATTTATTTCAAATCATATAATTTGTTTTCACAATCTTAAATTCTCAATTCATATAAATCAATCCTTGATGTACACGAAATTAACTAAAAATTTTACTAAGGCAAGTGTACCTGTCAATTAATAGTATAGCTCTAGTGAGCACAGATATCGTTCCGACGAAGACTAAAAAGTACTAGTAATTACTAGTAATTACTGTCTTTATATTATTTAACTAAATAATTCGAGTGATTGATTAAAAACTAAAATTAACTAAATTAATTAATTAATGAATACGACAAAGAACAAACCAAGAAAATAATCAACTAATAACCAAGAAGCGAAACAATACTCAGGAAAGAATATGTTTTCTGTTTTTCCTAGGACACGTTTTCTATTTCTCTCTCCAAAATCGATCTATTACCTTAAATTTAGGAAATTCTGACCTAATTTTTTTTTTGTTTCAACATTTTTGCTTTATTTCCCCTCAAAAGTGTGTCTTGTAAGACGTGTTAGTTGCGACTATTTACCAATCTAACCCAAAATTTTTTTATATTTACAAAAAAGACTCAAGTTTAAAAACAATCACCAAAATGACCTGAAATGAATAGTAGAATGGGGTTGTGGGGACCCAATGGCCGACACTACCTAGTGTTTTGGCCTCATGATTGCTTAATGATTGTGTCAGGCTTTAAAAAATTAATTTTTTTTTTTTACTTTGGGAACCCAATGGCTGGCACTAGGTTTTTTTTTTTAAATCGTATCATACTAGTATACAAAAATATCAGTATTTAAAAAAAAATAGGTGTTGGCCATGTATTGGTCGACACCAGAGATGTAAAGAAAAAAAATTGGATGCTGGCCAGTAGATGGTCGGCATCAGGTACCTTTTTCGTGTCCTAATTCATTTTTTTTTTACTTTGGTGCACTGATGGCCGGCACTAGAGATGTAAAAAATAAAATAAAATTTTGGGTGTTGGCCAGTAGATAGCTTGCACCAAATACATTTTTCGTGTCCCAATGCAATTTTTTTTTACTTTGGTACACTGATGGTCGCACCAGAGATGTAAAAAAATTTTGGGTACTGGCCAATAGATGACCGACACCAAATACCTTTTTCGTGTCACAATGCATTTTTTTTTTTACTTTGGTACACTGATGGCTGGCACTAGAGATGTAAAAAAAAATTGGGTGCTGGCCATCAATGTACCAAAGTAAAAAGAATTGCATTGGGATACGAAAAAGGTACTTAGTGTCGGCCATCTACTGGCCAGCACAAAAAAATTTTTTACATCTCTGGTGCCGGCCATCAGTGTGCCACAGTAAAAAAAAATTACATTGGGACACGAAAAAATTACCTGGTGTCGGCCATCTACTAGCTAACACCAAATTTTATTTTATTTTACATCTCTGGTGTCGGCCATTATATGGCCAGCACCCAAATTTTTTTTAAAATACTGGTATTTTTGTATATCAGTATGATACGATTTTAAAAAAATACCCTGATGCCAGCCATTGGATTCCCAAAGTAAAAAAAATTAACTTTTTAAAGCCTGACACAATCATCAGGCAATTATTGGGCCAAAACACTAGGTAGTGCCGGCCATTGGGTTCCCACAACCCCATTCTATTGTTCATTTCAGGTCATTTTGGTGATTATTTTTAAACCTGAGTCATTTTATAAATATAAAATTTTTTTGAGTTAGATTGGTAAAATAGATGTTGGTTGCTGAAAACATGCGTCATAAAATATGATTTAGCTACTATTGTCACGGGGCTAGATCTTTCATCTCGCGATCCATGCGGCCTTAGACGATCCGTTTGTCCAAACTCACCTAAGTCAGCCTTTACTCGAGTGAGGATTCCTTAAGAACTCCTCCAAGGCACCAATTGTAGAGCGGAAGCAAACTTATGTCAAAAGAAGCAACAAAGAACAACAGAAAGCCACAGAAAAGATCGCACACAAGGTGTTTGAGTAAATGCTCTTAGAATTCTATTACTCTTAAGAATTCACATACAATGGAACGATTTACAAGTGAGGGGGAGGCTCTCTATTTATAGTTGACCTCCCTCAAAACCGACAGACAAGATTAAGTTACATCGACGGATGAGATCGACCATATCCCTTGATTTTAGAATTTACAAAACATGTCATATCAAATCTAATCTAATCTAATCTTTACAAGATATGATTCCTATCAATATTCTAAGATTAGTTACCATATTAGTCTAAGTTGTCATATCTTCATTATCGGGCCAACCTGACTTTAATCTGACAGGCTTCTCAAACATTTCCTTGAATCGGGCCATTCTTGTGGGCTAAATGATCCCTATCTTATCGACAGACCTCCATAGGGTGCATCTTGTGCCATGGTCATAGGCTTTGCTCTTTGACCCGTGACATTCTCCCCCACCCATTCTCGCAACGCCCTCTTTGCGACTTCCGAATGGCACAAACTTGATTCACCTCGGATCCCTCTCGTTGCCTTGGCTTACTCCCGACTTGCCTTCCGATTGGGTTGTCCCTTCTTTTAGAACTTTTACCTTGGCTTCCATTGCCTATTATCTTGAATCGTTACACTCGTTGGTACATCTCGTTGTCAAGAAGTTTCTACTCTAACTTGCCCCAATTTTGACTTGTTCCCTTTTGAATCGCCTTGATTCTCACACCTTGGCTTCGTATTGCCCACAGTCTCTCGGCCTCCTTGCTTATGAACTTTGAAAGGGCCCCTACGACCTTGCCAAGCCAACAAGTCAGAATTTAAAATACTATCAAAGTGTTCGCAATGTACCTTACTCGTAGCATTTACTTGTCCCAACTGTTTCTGCATCACTCATTTTCCCTCGAAGCCCGATGCACAACCCATCTTTCCTAAAGGTGTCGACTCCACAGTCAAATTTGCAGGCTTCATATCGATCTTTTGCGCCACTAACATTTCCAAA
The DNA here is from genome assembly GCA_025506655.1 of Gossypium rotundifolium. Classification (NCBI taxonomy): domain Eukaryota; kingdom Viridiplantae; phylum Streptophyta; class Magnoliopsida; order Malvales; family Malvaceae; genus Gossypium; species Gossypium rotundifolium. The sequence goes on from CP106728.1 coordinate 155,604,958, forward strand.
AGGGTTTTCGTAGCCTTTTGTTCTATCAAGTCAATGTTCCTCCCATACGAAACATTCTCGACTAGTTAGTTTGACGATAACACCTTTGTCCCAACCTTCATATCTTGATGCACCAGTACCACAATGTTTGATAACGACCCGGTGACAATATGCATTCTATCGGCCCATGGATATAGAGTTGCTTGAATCCTATCAATGAAGTTTAAACCAAGCACATAATCGTAATCGTCTAATTGGATTACCTCGAATTCTTCCTTGCCTTTCCATTTGCCGATTTGTAGCTCTACATTACGAACTACTCCCACAGTTGGGGCTTCCTCAGAATTTACCGTTTTGATCTTCCTATGCGATTTCCTAATCGAGAGACCAAGTTTCCCCGTAACCTTTTTCGATATGAACAAGTTCAATGCTCCCGTATCAATGAGATCACTCCTCTTTTGACCTGCAATGTTAATGTCTACAAACATCAACCCTTCACCACCGTTCTTTTTCTTCGGAATGAGCACCATCGAATTGACCGTCGATGTCTTTTTCTCAATAAGCTTCGCCTCTTCTGGCTCATCACTTCTCCTGATAGCCGAAAATGAAGATACCTTTGGGCAATCCCTCTTCATATATGGTCTCTTACATAAGTAGCATCTTAACTTTCCCCTCTTCTCTTTCGAGCTATTGGGTCTCCACTTTCTATTTCGTGGTTTCCCATTACTACCATCGCTGCTACTACCGCTGCCATAATAGCTATATCTCTCTTCATCTTCCTCATGGTACCCACCATTGCCCCTCCCATTGGGCTTGGAATATTCAAACATGTCTCTTCTCGAAACAAGTTCCACTAAGGACTCCACTACCATCATGGCAATGATAAGTTCCTGAACTTCTCGACGTTGCAATTCTTGCTTCAGCCATGATTTCAATGCATCCATAAAGGAGAAAAATGCTTCCTTTTTCGCTTAAATCAGATATATGGAGCATGAGTTCACTGTACTCCTGTACATACTCCCTAACTGTGCCTCGTTGTGTAAGCCACCGCAACTTTGCTCGAGTTTTATTCTCGGTATATTCAGGGTAAAACTGTGCTTTAAACTCTTTTTAGAACTCCTCTCAAGTCCCAAACTTAGTACCATCACGTCTCACATCAGTGGACCTATGTCGCCACCATAACAAAGCAATGTCAGTGAAACACATAGCAACAATATTTACCTTTGTGGCATTACCCTCGATGCTCATCGCATAAAAGTATTGCTCCATAGCCCAAAGAAAGTTGTCCACTTCACTTGTGGACCTTGCCCCTTTAAACGCTTTCGGATTGGGCACATCCATTGCTTGCTGCTTTGGCTTCGAAACTAACATTCCATTACCTATGACAGCCTTGAAAATCTTGAGCCCCTTTAAACTCATTGATCTCCTCCTCCAAAGCTGTCACCATAACCTCAAGAACATCATCCTTTCCAGTCAGCTTATTCTCCGAGGAATCGATAGTATCCCACACAAATTCCCTGAGCTGCTCTTGCATTGTTTGCAACCCATTATTGAGTCTATCATCGACATCGTCGATCCTCTCCTTGACGTCCCCCATGGAATCCTCAAGAGTGACGACTCGATCTTCCAAAGCTGACAACAAGTCCCTCAATCGACTCTCTTTTATGGCCCTTTCTGGGGTATCCATTGTCTCATTCTGACCAACAACTTCTTTTGACATCCCAACAGTGCCTTCAAACCAATAGCTCGGATACCACTTGTTATGGGGTAAGATTTTTCGTTTCTCGATCCGTGCGGCCTTAGGCGTTATGTTCCTCCAAACTCACCTAAGTCTATAACACCCCTTACCCGAGACCATTCCCGGAGTCGAGCACGAGGCATTACTAAACTTAACTTATTGATTCGGGGCATAAAATTTGAAACTATCCATCTGCATCATGTTCAGTAAATTGACTATAACTCGAGTTACGAAATTCAAAATTTAGATCCGTAAATTTTTTATGAAACTAGACTCATATATATTCTTACCATAATTTTTTCAGAATTTTTGATGTGGCCAATTAGTACATTTTATTAGTTAAAATCTCCCCTGTTACACAGACCGATAGTTCTGACCCGTCTGTACTAAAAATCAATTATCTCATAATATACAATTCTTTTCCCTACACCGTTTCTTTCATATAAAAATAGACTTAATAAGATTTAATTATATATCTCATTCACAACCTAATTCCTTTTATATTATTTTTGGTGATTTTTCAAAATTACGTCACTGCTGCTGTCTAAACTGTTCCCCTGCATATAATTACATAATTTCTTTCTAATAACTACCAACTAGGCATTACAAAACATCCAAAACATGCTATTATTTAGCCATTTTAATAGCTAATCATTACCATAAATTTACAATCCAATCTGAAGCCATATCATAAGGTTATACACACAAGATAGCAAAGTCCCTATACATGCCATAACTTAAAACGTCGAGTCACAAAATACCAATATAATCCTTTGATAGTGTGTAACGATCTCCGACGTCTTTTTGATTCCCCGAATTGGCTTGTAATACTATAAAAAAATAAAATAAAAAATGGGCGTAAGCATAAAGCTTAGTAAGTTTACATGTAAATAAATAACAACATTCTTAATCAATTATCTTATTCTTTTCTTATCAAGATTACTTAAGCTTTTAACTCATTATACTTAAACTTGTATTCTTACCTATACCTTTAAACATGAATTTGCCTTACCTTACCTTTTTAGCTTGAACTTGTCTTACCTTTACTTTGGTGTACTCTTTGAATTTTTTCGTTGAACCACTTGGAATACTAAGGATACGCGGGTACCTTTCCTTATGAAACTTAACCATTGCCATGTCTTGACATGGTCTTACGTGGTATCCTTGCCTTATGAACTCACCAATGCCATACCTTGGCATGGTCTTACATGGGACCTTTGCCTTATAGTAACATATCAATGCCATGTCTTGACATGGTCTTACATGATTTCCTTAAACCCTAATGTCCTGACATTTGTATCCTATACATTCCTAAGGTTCAACCTAACTTCCCAGGATAGCTTTTCCTTCAATTCATACTTGAGTTTTAAATAATACATTTACAGAATAAATATGTAAATGCTGGAATTTAACAAGATTAAATATAAAATAATAGAATATTGCATTTATTTATCGCAAACTTACCTCGAAACAAAATACGATCAACTATATTGATTTAGTCTTCTATCTTTTCTTTCCTCGATCTAACTCGGATTTCGTTCTTCTTGATCTATAATAGCAAATTTAGCTTATTTAATACTCACATTATTAAAACAGTCCTTAACTCTTAACTTTGGCAATATTATAATTTTGCCCTAAACTTTTACATATTTACACATTTGCCCCAAAGCTCGAAATTAAAATTTATCCCTTATTCTTATGTTTTATGACATGCTGATCATTTTTCCCTTCTATGGCAACATCAAATTCTCACTCTAACTTGTACTTATGAACATTAGGTATTTTTACCGATTAAGCCGTTTTACTCGTTTTCACTTAAAATCACTTAGCAAAAGTTGTTTAACATAATTTCAGACTTCATATTCTGTCATAAAACATCAAAATAAACACATTTCACCTATGGGTATTTTTCCAAATATGAACCCTAGCATGAATTATTGATAGAATAAGCTAAATCGAGCTACCAGGGCTTCAAAAATGTAAGGAACATTAAAAACGAGGCTTGGAATCACTTACTATGGAGCTTGGAAGCTTGAAACAAACCCTAGCTATGGTGACCACTTGAAAATTCGGCCTAATGAAGAAGATGAGCATATTTTGCCATCTTTTTCCCTTTTAATTCCTTTTTATTACCATATGACTAAATTACCCTTCATTAAAAACTTTGGTTCTTTCCACCTATATATGTTCATTTTTGTCCATGAAAATATAATGGTCTAATTACCATTTAAGGACTCCTACTTCAAACCCCCATTTCAATCAAGTACTCTATAAATTAGAACCCCTATTTAGCAACTTTTGCAAACAAGTCCTAATAGGCAATTTAAGCATGAAATTAATAAAATTTCTTATCAATACTCTAACACATGTATTTAATTACTCGATAAATTATAATAATTAATCATAATAAACTTTTATAGCTTGGGTTCATGGTTTCGCAACCACTATTCTGTTTAGGCCCTATTTTAGGATGTTACATTTCTCCCTCCCTTTAGGGATTTTCGTCCCTGAAAATCTTACCTGTAAAAAGGTTTGGGTACTGTTTTCGCATAATCTCTTCGGGCTCCCATGTAGCCTCTTCTATCGCATGCCTATTCCATAATACTTTCACAAGTGTAATACTTTTGTTCCTTAATTGCTTAACCTCCCGAGCTAGAATTTTTACCGGTTCCTCACCGTAAGTCATATCTGGCTGAATCTCAACCTCTGTCTGCAAAATTACATGCGATGGACCCGAACGATAATGACGTAGCATAGACACATGAAAGAAATTATGAATCTTCTCTAACTCAGTCGACAATGCTAACCGATATGCCAATGGCCAACTCTCTCGATCACCTCAAACGGTCCGATAAAACGGGGACTTAATTTGCCTTTCTTGCCAAATCTGAGAACTTTCTTCCAAGGGGATACTTTCAAGAATACCCTGTCACCAACTTGAAATTCAATTTCTTTTCTTTTCAAATATGCAAAAGATTTTTGTCTATCCGAAGCTGCTTTCAAGCAATCTCTGATGACTTTTACTTTCTCTTCTGTTTCTTTGACTAGATCAACCCCGTAAATCTGATTTTCCTTAAGCTCTATCCAATACAAAGGCGTGTGACATTTACGTCCATACAAAGCTTCATAAGGTGCCATCTTTAGACTCGATTGATAACTATTATTGTAAGCAAACTCTATTAAAGGCAAATATTTCTCCCAACTACCTTGAAATTCCAATACATAACATCTAAGCATATCTTCAAGTACCTGAATAATTCTCTCTGACTGACCATCAGTCTGAGGATGGAAAGCTGTACTAAAACTCAACTTTGTACCTAAAGCTTCTTGTAATTTCTTCCAAAACCGTGAAGTAAATCTCGGATGTCTATCTGAGATAATCGATAACGGTACTCCATGTAGTCTAACTATCTCTGAAATATACAACTCGGCCAACTTGTCAAGTGAATAATCCATATGAACTGGAATAAAATGAGCTAACTTCGTTAACTTATCAATCACAACCCATACTGCATCTTTCTTTCTCGGTATCGAAGGCAATCCTGTCACAAAATCATAGTAACTCGGTCCCATTTCCACTCAGGAACTAATACAGGCTGCAATAAACCTGAAGGTACCTGATGTTCGGCCTTTACCTACTGACAGATCAAACATCTAGAAACAAACTCTGATATATCTCTTTTCATTCCTGTCCACCAATACATTTTTTTCAAATTATTATACATCTTTGTACTACCTGAGTGAATAGACCAAGAACTGTTAGGTGCTTCCTGTAAAACCTTCCGAATAAGATCATCATTTTTTGGTACACATACCTTGTCTCTAAACATCAAACAACCGTTAGATCTGATCTAAAAATTAGACTCTACACCTGACTCGCACTGAACACTTTTGGCTTGCAACTCACTGTCATCCTTCTGAGCTTCACAAATTTCTTCAAGAAACATCGGTTTAGCTCTCAAATCAGCTAAAATAGAACCATCATCTGACAAGGCCAAACTAGTGTACAAAGCTCTAAATGCAAATAACGATTTTCTACTCAAAGCATCATCAACAACGTTTGCCTTACCCGGGTGATAATCGATCACTAGTTCATAATCTTTAATCAACTCTAGCCATCTTCTTTGCCTCAAGTTTAGATCTTTCTGAGTCATCAAGTATTTCAAACTTTTATGATCAGTGAATATTCGGCATTTCTCACCGTACAAATGATGTCTCCAGATTTTTAATGCAAATACAATAGCAACTAACTCTAAATCATATGTCGAATAATTTTTCTCATGTGGTTTTAACTGTCTAGAGGCATAAGCAATTACCCTTCCTTCCTGCATAAGTACATAGCCTAGTCCATTCAAGGATGCTTCACTGTAAATTACAAACTCTTTACCCGGTTCTGGTTGTACTAAAATAGGAGCTTTAGTCAACAATACCTTTAACTTGTCGAAACTCACGACACTTCTCACCCATTCAAACTTGACATCTTTCTCGTAACAATATTGTCAATGGAGTAGCTATCATGGAAAATCCTCTACAAATCGCCTATAATAACCGCAAGACCAAGAAAACTTCTAACCTCGATACATTCCTCGGAGGCTTCCAATGACAATGGTGAAATCTTATTCGGATCAACTTTAATACCTTCACCTGAGACAACGTGTCCAAAAAAACAAACTTCTCATAACCAGAACTCACTTTTGTTAAATTTGGCATAAAGCTGATTATTTTTCAAAATCAGAAATCGTTCTCAAATGCTCGCATGCTCGGCCTCATCATGAGAATAAATCAAGATGTCATCAATAAACACAACTACAAACTTGTCCAAGTAAGGTTTGAAAATTCGGTTCATTAAATCCATGAAGATGGCAGGAGCATTGGTTAAGCCAAATGGCATCACAAGAAACTCATAGTGACCATACCTAGTTCAAAAGCGCTTTTGAACATCCGACTCTTTAACTCAGAATCGATAGTATCCGGATCTCAAATCTATCTTAGAAAACACAAGGGCTCCTTCAATTGATCAAACAAATCATCTATTCTAGGCGTGGATATTTATTCTTGATGGTTACCTTGTTAAGTCCCAATAGTCTATGCACAATCTCATGGAACCGTCTTTCTTTTTCACAAATAACACTGGTGCACCCAATGGTGAATAACTAGGTCTTACAAAGCCTTTATCAGTTAATTCCTATAGCTGATCTTTCAATTCTTTTAATTCTATTGAAGCCATTCTATAAGGAGCAATAGAAATAGGTGTGGTACCTGGAATTAATTCAATACCAAACTCAACTTCTCTAATAGGAGGCAAACCTGGTAGTTCTTCTAGAAACACATCAGAAAACTCATTTACCACATGCATTGATTCAATTTTCAACTCTGGGTCTTTAATATTCAACACAAAAGCAAGATAATCTTCACATCCTTTCCTTAAACATTTCTGAGCAGACATAACGGAAATCATGGAAATTGAACTACCTGACTCATCCGAATTAACCCAAGGATCTCACCTTTTCACATTTCAACTCAATGAATTTCTTTCCACAATTCACTATCACATCATGTGCGCTTAACCAATCCATACCAAGAATCACATCAAACTCATCAAATGGCAATAGCATGAGATCACCGGAAAACAAGAACCTCTAATCATCAAAGGGCATTTTTACATACTTTGTTTACTAACACATGTCAACCAAATGGATTCGATACTTTAATCACAAATTTCGTAAACTCTATGGGCATGTTCATACTAGGCATTAATTTCATGTAAACATAGGAATGGGTTGAACCCGGATCAATCAAAGCAAAAACATTAACATCATGAAGAGAAAATGCACCGGTAATTACATCGGGGGAGGATGCCTCTTCACGAGTACGTATAGAATAAGTCCTTGCAGGTGATATAACATCGGATCTTGTTGCTGTATCTCTAAATGTACCTCCACCTGCCCCTACTCCCAGATTTCTCTAAGGTCTGCCTCTAACGGGGGCATTACCTGATCTTGTACTCGGTATTACTTCTTTTTTTACCATCTTAGGACACTCCCGAATGAAATGATTCGGTGTACCATATCGAAAACAACCAACCTCAGTCGCTCGACATTGACCTAGATGACGTCGACCACATTGAGGACACTCAGTCTATTAGGTCAATACTACCAACACTGCAATCGAAGTGGTTTGAGCTTTTGAATCCATAAATCTTTCACCTCTGCTTTGTTAGAATACCCATGAAAAATTTGATCTCGTAGAGAACTCTCTAGCCTCTTGGATGTAGACCGAAATGACTTACTCATCTGTTTTTTCTTCGTATCTTGCATCTTAATTTCAGCTTTACCCTTTCTTTTCAACAGCTCCTCTGCCTTACAGGCTCTGTCAACTAAAACAACAAGCTCTTTTATCTCTAGAACACCAACTGATAGTCGGATATCATCATTGAGCCCATCCTCAAATCTTTTACACATGATAGCCTCTGTAGGCACACACTCTCGAGCATAATTACTGAGTCAGACCAATTCACATTCATAGTCGGTCACAGTCATCTTACCCTGTTTTAATTCAAGGAACTCTTTTCTTTTCTGGTCAATAAACCTTTGACTCATGTACTTCTTACGAAACTCCTCCTGAAAAAAATTCCAAGTAACTCTTTCTTTCGGTACTACTGATACAAGTGTCTTCCACCACTGGTAGGCTGAATCTCTAAGAAGTGACACTACACATTTAATACACTCTTTCGGTGTGTAGGATAACTCGTCAAAAACTCTGATAGTATTTTCGAGCCAAAATTCAGCTTTCTCTGCATCATCATCTTTGGTAGCCCGAAACTCTTCAGCCTCTTGTTTTCTGATCTTGTCAACAGGTGGCTTCTCTCTTTTGACTGTATCTATGATTGGGGAAGCTACATGGGTGGTCTGTGGATCATGAGGGGGTGGAGGTCTAACGGCCGGATTCGTACGAATGAACTCAGCAAACCATTCATTCATAGCTTGGAAGAAGGCTTCTCGAGCCCCTCCCCCTGACTAACTATAACGGGCCTTTCACGACTATCTTGTGGCACCGTCCCTTCAGTGGGAGTGGGTGCACTACTCTCTACATCATCTGCACCAGCTCGTTCGGGATTCATAACTATAAAAGAAAAATATTTTTTAAATCGTCAAGAGTCGTCACACTATCAAAATATAAGTATGGCATGTATAGATAAACTCTTACTCATACTAAATATTCCGAGAATCGACTAAACCTTGCTCTGATACCAATAAATGTAACACCCCTTGCCCGAGACCACTGCCGGAGTCGAGCACGAGGCATTACTAAACTTAACTTACTGATTTGGGGCATAAAATTTAAAACTGTCCATCTGCATCTTGTTCATTAAATTGACTATAACTCGAGTTACGAAATTCGAAATTTAGATAGGTAAATTTTATATGAAACTAGACTCATATATCTTCTTACTATAATTTTTCTAGAGTTTTTGGTGTGGCCAATTAGTACAGTTTATTAGTTAAATTCTCCCCTGTTACACAGACCGATAGTTCTGACCCCTTTGTACTAAAAATCAATTATCTCATAATATACAATTCTTTTCCCTGCGCCGTTTCTTTCATATAAAAATAGACTCAATAAGATTTAATTCTATGTCTCATTCACAACCTAATTTCATTTCTATTATTTTTGGTGATTTTTCAAAATCATGTCACTGCTGCTGTCTAAACTATTCTCCTGCGTATAATTACATAATTTCTTTCTAATAACTACCAACTAGGCAATACAAAACATCCAAAACATGCTCTTATTTAGCCATTTTAATAGCTAATCATTACCATACATTTACAATCCAATCTGAAGCCATATCATAAGGTTATACACACAAGATAGCTAAGTCCCTATACATGCCATAACTTAAAACGTCAAGTCACAAAATACCAATATAATCCTTTGATAATGTGTAACGATCTCCGACGTCCTTTCGATTCCCCGAATTGGCTTGTAATACTATAAAAAAATAAAATAAGAAATGGGCGTAAGCATAAAGCTTAGTAAGTTTACATGTAAATAAATAACAACATTCTTAATCAATTATCTTATTCTTTTCTTATCAAGATTACTTAAGCTTTTAACTCATTATACTTAAACTTGTATTCTTACCTGTACCTTTAAACATGAATTTGTCTAAACTTACCTTTTTAGCTTGAACTTGTCTTACCTTTACTTTGGTATACTCTTTGAATTTTTCCGTTGAACCATTTAGAATACTAATGATACGCGGGTACCTTTCCTTATGAAACTTAACCATTGCCATGTCTTGACATGGTCTTACGTGGTATGCTTGCCTTATGAACTCACCAATGCCATACCTTGGCATGGTCTTACATGGGACCTTTGCCTTATAGTAACATGTCAATGCCATGTCTTGACATGGTCTTACATGATTTCCTTAAACCCTAATGTCATGACATTTGTATCCTATACATTCCTAAGGTTCAACCTAACTTCCCAGGATAGCTTTTCCGTCAATTCATACTTGAGTCTTTAAATAATACATTTACGAATAAATATGTAAATGCTGGAATTTAACAAGATTAAATATAAAATAATAGAATATTACATTTATTTATCGCAAACTTACCTCGAAACAAAATACGATCAACTATATTGATTTAGTCTTCTATCTTTTTCTTTCCTCGATCTAACTCTGGATTTCATTCTTCTTGATCTATAATAGCAAATTTAGCTTATTTAATACTCACATTATTAAAACAGTCCTTAACTCTTAACTTTGGTAATATTACAATTTTACCCCTAAACTTTTACATATTTACACATTTTCCCAAAGCTCAGAAATTAAAATTTATCCCTTATTCTTATGTTTTATAACATGCTGATCATTTTTCCCTTCTATGGAAACATCAAATTCTCACTCTAACTTGTACTTATGAACATTAGGTATTTTTACCGATTAAGCCGTTTTACTTGTTTTCACTTAAAATCACTTAGCAAAGGTTGTTTAACATAATTTTAGACTTCATATTCTATCATAAAACATCAAAATAAACACATTTCACCTATATTCTATCATAAAACATCAAAATAAACACATTTCACCTATGGGTATTTTTCCCAATATGAACCTTAGCATGAATTTTTGATAGAATAAGCTAAATCGAGTTACCGGGGCTTCAAAAATGTAAAGAACATTAAAAACGGGGCTTGGAATCACTTACTATGGAGCTTGGAAGCTTGAAACAAACCCTAGCTATAGTGACCACTTGAAAATTCGGCCTAATGAAGAAGATGAGCATATTTTGCCATCTTTTTCCCTTTTAATTCCTTTTTATTACCAAATGACTAAATTACCCTTCATTAAAAACTTTGGTTCTTTCCACCTATATATGTCCATTTTTTTCCATGAAAATATAATGGTCTAATTACCATTTAAGGACTCCTACTTCAAACCCCCATTTCAATCAAGTACTCTATAAATTAGAACCCCTATTTAGCAACTTTTGCAAACAAGTCTTAATAGGCAATTTAAGTATGAAATTAATAAAATTTCGTATCAATACTCTAACACATGTATTTAATCACTCGATAAATCATAATAATTAATCATAATAAACTTTTATAGCTTGGATTCATGGTTTAGCAACCACTATTCCGTTTAGGCCCTATTTCAGGATGTTACAAAGTCAGCCTTTACTCGAGTGAGAATTCCTTAAGAACTCCTCCAAGGCACTAATTGTAGAGCTAAAGCAAACTTATGCCAAAAGAAGCAACAAAGAATAACAGAAAGCCACAGAAAAGATCGCACACAAGGTGTTTGAGTAAATGCTATATTTTAATTAAATTAACTATAAAATATATTATTTAAAATGAGGAATCCAATCAAAAAGAGATGTTGTTTGATAATGTGGGATGGTTGTATGAAGTATGGACCATAAGTCAACTAAGGTAAAAGATGAAAAGCGTTGTTTGACTTAATTTCAAGCCTCTTGTTTATAGTCTTCAAAAGCAACATTGAAGGAATCTTCTTAAGGCTCCTTTACAGTCAAAAGTGAGGCTATACTGACATTCCCCATGTCTTTTTTTGAGTTCAAGTCAAACCTCTTTCATTCTTCTAACTTTAATCTTGCCCAAAGACAAGGACCTTAAGTTAATTTGATTGTCGGATTAATAATAATTAAAGTTTATAAAAGTTAAAAATAAAGAATTTATAAAATCGATTCGGCTATTAATTATTTCTTGATTTTCGATTTTTTATCAGTTTTGAACTGTTCACTTAGAAATCAATTCAACTCTCATGCCCAAACTAGTAAACCAACTAATTTTTGGTTCAATCGGTCCAATTTAAATAACATTATGCTATATTGTACGTAAATCTTTGACTCTATCTCATGTCACTTTTCTTGTTCGATATGTAGATATCACCTGAAGATGATATAAACTAGAGAACTTGAACCCTAACCGATTTGAATTCATATTTAAGAATTAAAAAGTTTTAAAATTTAATTATAAATTTTATAAATGTTAGAGTTAATTGCACCAGATATCCTCAAAATATGATCCTTATTTTAAATTGGTCCTCAAATTTTAAAACATTCTAGTTACATCTTCAAACTATCGAGGTTATATCAATAATGTCCTTCAAACTAAATTAGCTAAAAATAGCAGCCAAAGAGCCATCCCTTGGCCGGCCACACATGTGGCAAGGTTGATGGTTTCAACTTTGCTAAATTTGGCTTGGGGCATATCTACAAAGCCACCAATTGTGGAAGGGTTTGAATGCAACTTGAACAAGTCTTCAAGGGCCTCTTTGCAAGCTTAAATAATCAGCTAATAAACTAATTTGGGTCAGCTCTTGGGACGGTTTTTGGGCTGTCCATTTCTTCGTCGGTTCGGTTCACTCGGTTCAGTTCAACTGGATCACTTTTTCATAATTAATTTATAATAATTTATTAACCCAAATTAAATTGGATATAATATTAAAATTAATTATATTATGAATTAATACATATAATTTTTGACCGTCTTAGGCTGAAATTTAGTTCGCCTCAATACTTCAAATTGCTTCTCGGTTTTGTACTTCTAGCAGTGTCTGCCGAGCCTTGTGTAAATCTGTCGAAAATAACCAAAATTCATCAAAATTAATTATAAAATCAACTAAAATTCAACATGTTCATATTTTAAGTGCACTTTAATTATTTTATAAAAATTAATTATTTTTCGACAAGAATTTTATCGAAACTGTATGATTTTAAGTTAAAAAGGGCATGTAAAAATGTGTAAATTTTCGTGTTTCCAATAGTAAAATTAAATACTATAGTGAAACTGTAACGTGAGAAAAAAAAAAGATTAAACGCATCGCACTGAAAATAAATGTCCATCCAAAATGCTTTTAAGTTTTCTTTTTCTTCCATCGGAAACTTTTAAATTTGTATTATATGTTAAGTAAAAGAGGACAATTGGGAACAATGCAATCTTTGACCAAATCTAAATGGGAAAAAAGTGAACCATGGCAAATGATTACAAGAACATTGTCAAAGTTAAAAGAAAATCACACGTCCTAACAAAACAGAAAGAATAATATGAAATGGTTCATCGAAAAAAATTTGAGAATGCAAAAGAGGAAATGAAAAGAGAAGATGAAGCAATACCAACATGAAAAGTTAGAAAAATGCTGCAACATTTGAATGTTGTGGAAACATTGGTTGTTTGTTTTAATTGAAATTGTTTTTTTTCCTACACATGCAACCATTGGACCTTTTTTTATGTTTTTTGGGTGTTAATTTATTAATTTTGTCAAGGTTTTTAGAATTGATTCTATGATTTCGTTTTTCAAAAAAATCCGTGTGGTGGAAGATCTTGAATTTGAGATTTTTTATATTAAAAATATTCTTTTAAACCAAGGTATTTGTGCTTAGATGACGACTCAAGATCAACCTCATGAAAACCTTATATTCCTTAAGGAAGTTTTGCCTCATGAAAACGCTTTTTGATGGAATTTTAGCTTTAGTTGGTCTTGACCAAGAAACCATTGGTTTCACTTGGTAGACAAAGAATGCTCGAGTTATCAATTTATTCAATAAACTATTGGGGCTCATGTAGCCCATGCCTGATTAATTATTTTCTAAGTTGGTGCAATGAAATTATTTGAAATGGTTCATTTTGTTCGAGAAAAACCATGTACGAATAGGGATTAATTTTACTTCCCCACCTCGTTACTCTAGGTTGGGGGTAGGTCTTGGTGAAGAAGTTAGGCACCTTTCCATAACTTCTATCTAGAGCATTTCACTTAATTTTCTCTGTTGGATTGGACTTTGGAGGTATTTATCATGCACTTTTGGGATCTAAACCTCTTCAAGATTCTCGGTGGTTGAATCAATTGGGTCACCAATTCGTTAGTTTTTGATTAAATAAATTATTAAAAATCATAAAAATAAAGAATATTAAAAATATATTAAAAATCAGTTCAACCAATTTTTTAGGCTAATTTAACTGGTTCATATCAGTTTTTGACTCAATTGGATTAAAGCCTTTCTCCGAATCGATACCCTGACTGATTCCCATCAACCAGTTCGACTGATCAATCCGATTCAATTAAGATAACTATGGATTTTGTTGTTTGTTGTTTTTGTGATGTATTACTTTGGAGTTTTAATACATTGAAATTTTTCCTTTTTGAGGATAAAAGATGTAATTTTATCATTGTATTAACTTATAATTTTAAATTTTTTTAAAAAAATCAAATTGTAATTTCACATCTTTAGGTCGAAGTTACTAAATCGATCAAATTTTATTAAATATATCTTACAAGATAGGTAAAAATTTCCAAAAATGTTGACAAACTCTCTTCGGAGCATTTTAATAACTTTTAAGTTATCAACACATGTAAAGTTAATCATACACACACTTGCGCTGGTGTGGTATACCCGAGCATGCCATGCACAATTGCACATACACGTAAAAGAAAGAGAAGGGAAATATTCTAAGTTGATGAGTGGGCCATTAGAGCATCTGGATTACTACGAATGTTCTGGTGCATCATAGCAGATATACGACGACTAATTTTTTCTCAAGGAATCATCCTAGTGGGATACCACCATTTCTTCCTTAATCCCATATAAATACCTTCCGCAATCCCCCCTTCTTCCTCACCTTCAAAGTACCCCCCCCCCAATAATATATACTTACCTATATTTCATCACTAAAACCAGCTATGGAGTGTGCAGATAACCCAAGGTATGTTTCAATCTCAACCCTAGACATATGTATATGAAACCCTACAATGTAGTAATTTTGTTGATGCAATGATCGAACAAGGCGGAGATTATGATGGTATTGGTCGGTTCACCCCATTTGAGATGGGTCGGAGAGCCAGTTGTTCTGGTAATAGATAATGAGGAAGTAAGCTCTCTCATGGAGAGTTATGGAGAAAGATGGAGAAGAGAAGAGAGGAAAAAGTCCCTTCTGCTGTTTCCCTGTCCCCTCTTTTTTTTTTTTTTTTCCTTAGGCTTTGGTAATAATGGTCTAATATACTTAGGTTGTCATAGAGTTACGAGGATGTGACCGGAGATTTGCTATGTATAATAATTTTATATATGTATAACAAGTTTCAATGATTAATGTTGTAATGCAGGAACAAATGTGCAGCTTGCTATAGACAGTTCAATAGGATGGAACATTTGGTTGATCATATGAGAACTTCGTTTCATTCAGTTCATGAACCTACTTGTGGTGTTTGTAAAAAGCACTGCCGATCCTTTGAATCTCTAAGGGAACATCTAATAGGTAACTAATTCAATTCATTTGTAATATATATATATATATATATATATCACGGATTCTTGAAAACTATATAAATTTGTTAATAAATACAGGTCCATTGCCCAAACAAGAATGCAGGAACGTGTTCAACATCCGAGGCTGCAAGTTTTGTTTAGCCATTCTCGATAGCCCTTATGCTCTTAGGGTTCATCAAGACAGATGCCAGCTCTCTGGAGTGAACCATGTATTAATTCAAGTCAAATTGTCTTTATACACATACATGTATACGTAGGTAAAAGTATCATAAAGGTCTCTGTACCAAAAATTAGATTGCGTTTGTTCCCTCAACACAAAAAATGAGCAAATTAGTACTTATACATAAGATCAAAGAGCAAACTAGTCATTCTGTTAAAAATTTCATCCATTTCTACTATTAAAAAATGATCTCTATGCATTAGAATGAAGTACATGTAGCACGTCATGTAGAATTGTCTAGTTATTCTGTCAGTCACGTCAATTTTTAACCGTAGAATTGGATAAAATTTTTAATAGAAAAGACTAGTTTGCTTTTTTATCTAATGTATAGGGACCAATTTACCCCATTTTCTTTAGTAAAGGAGGTAAAATGCAATCTAACTCTTAATGCAGGGGACTCCATGATACTTTTATTATATGTATATTTATAATGGCACTTTTTTTCCCATATTGAAATTGATTTAAAATGTGGATTTTACTTGTAATAGGGGATATCAGCTTACATGGCTAACTTGGGTCTTAGAGATAGCTTAACAATCGGCAATGGTTATTCAAGAGGCCCACAAGTTGTTGCACTTGCATGCAAAACTGTTGGTGGTGGAAGCGATAGGTCATTGGATCTTTGTGCAAGGGTTTGCATCATTGATGAAAATGAGAATATAATCTTCCATACTTATGTTAAACCTCCTATTCCAGTCACAAACTATAGGTATGCCCATAGGATAAATCCGAGTAATCCCTAATCTTTTCATGTTCAACATATATTCAAACTTGGTCCGACACTTGCCTTAGTCTGAGTAACATAGGTTCCTTGTTTGAATTACTTTCAGGTACGAAACAACAGGCATTCACTGAACATTTGAGGATGCAATGCCATTGAGACAAGTTCAAAGAAAGGTTCAAGATTTCCTTTGCAATGGAGAACCAACGTGGAAAATTCGATCACCTAAAGGTGGAAAGGCTAGGATTCTTGTAGGGCATGGTCTTGATCATGACCTAGATAAAATGCAAGTCGAATATCCACCAATTATGATAAGGTAAAAGTTTAAGGATGCCATATATATATATATATATATATATATAAAACATACATTCAAAAGGAATATATAAAAGTCAAACTACATTCTTTTTTCAATAACAGCTTGCAGGTTTTGTATTATTCGAACTCTTGAGTTTTCTTAAAGTATTCATGTTCGATATTTGTTTACAGGGATACTGCAAAATATCCTCCCTTGATGAAAACAAGCAAACTTAGCAACTCACTCAAGTACTTAACTCAAGCATATTTGGGGTAAGTATCCATAGATCATCCATTTCTCCCCCATACGATCGGTATCCGATCGATGTTCGTTAACGAGAGAGTGATGCATCATGTTGGGTGTGAATTAGGTATGACATTCAAAGTGGCATTCAAGATCCTTATGAGGATTGTGTTGCAACAATGAGGCTTTACGTTAGGATGAGGAGACAAGTTCATAGGAGACAAGACTATCCGTTGGCTTCCGACCCTCAAAACCGGAACAACTTCGCGTCGTGGAGGCAAAACGAGCTCGAGAGGATGTCCCCTGAAGAAATGTTGGCAATCTCAAGGTCTGATTACTACTGTTGGTGCTTGGATTCTGCGTAAAAACACTGAGAAATGCCACTATCTCATTCTCCTCCCCCACCCCCAATTACTTGTTATAGCAATAAGAAGGAAGTAATTAAATGTTATTTCCCTAGTGTTTATTTGTACTGGTGAACAATTTATTGGATTATATATACATGTATGTATGCTAGTGAAATCATCTAAATAAATGGAATTATAAGAGTATTCATAGAGTAAGTTTAGCTCGGTTGGTTCATAGACTACAGTCCTCTTTCAAAAACAAAACCGCTATCAAAAGCAATGAATGTACCATGGTTAACTAATTTCTATTTACTTATGATGAAGGGTATTCAATAAGTCAATTTAATTATTATCCAACTAAACTTTCATTAACCAGAAACTAGAATGATATTAATAGAAAATATTATATATCCAACCAAAATTCCAAAATAAACATGATAAATACATTAATAGCTTTCAAAAATCACATTCATGACACATTAAAAAGTTTAAAATAACTAATAAGAAAGCATACCAACTTAACAAAATTAAGCTGAATGAATAATCAAAACATTATGAATTTAACAACTGAAATAACATTCAAATATTAAATTTAGGTTAATTTGAGTCAACTGATTATTCTTTTATAATTATCCGAACCAAATGAAATTTAATCTGTTAAATAGTCAACCTATAGACACTGTAAAAAATTCCAACAAGAACAGAGATTATGAAATATGAATCATAACAATATTATTTCAATTCTCTAATAAATTTACCAGAGATTTTCTGCAATTTTCAGCTGCCTGTTTATCTTGGGTTTTTCTCCCAGGATGATGATCAATGTTGGGATTTCCAATTTTTAAAATGTGGACAACTTTTTTCATATGTTTTAGTTGAGAGTTTGATATTTACCATGCATTTGGCACCATCTTCACCTCATGGTTAATATTGATTCCCTTTTTGTGAGGACCACTCAACACCTACAAGTTCATCTTTGAATCTCATTGGTTTCAAATGGAATCAGATTTCCATAAAAGTTCATCCTCTGATTTTTCTTGGCTTTCTTGATCAAACACCATCATCAAAGTCTTCATCATATAAATATATTTGTACTTTTTTCACTTATGAGCTTTTAAGTAAATATTATATTTAATTGCATAATTAGGAATTTCATAGGTTGCATCATATTTATATTTTATGTTGTTTTTACTTATTTTTAGTTATTTAAGTAATAGGCATTTTAATAAGTGCTTTGGCTTTAATCAGGTCCAATTTGAAATGAAGAACGAGTTTGATCAATACGAGCGAAAGAAAATGAGATTGAAAAAATATGCGGGAGTGTCGAAGCAACATGTGCGCCACAGTACACTATTTTGCCACATACGATACCAAACCGTTAATTCCTATACGGCATATATCAACATAGGATTCTCTAAACACCTATAAGTGACACACCAACCAAGTACCTACATCTTGAGATCATCTTAATCATGAATCTTAAACTTATCAATAACTGGATTAGATAAATAAACTTAATCACTTCTAATAATTACTAACCCATATTTTATTTTTATTCTCCTAATAATTTATATATTTATTTTAGTTAATTCTTAAATTTATATAAGTAAATTTTATTTTATTATTTTGAAAATTGTAAATCTTTTTTGTGGGATCCATCCTCGAAAAGAGTAGTAACGACTTCTGAGTTTTAATTTTATATTATCAATTTTTACTTTTCGCATAGCTGCAATTACATTGTAACTTTGATGAAGTGCATTTATAGAGAAACATTAGAGGGAAACATTATTGTTTTTATTACATGAGACCAATTAATTGGTAACATATGATCAAACACTCGCATCACAAATGTGAGTGTTGTTCTGATTTAAATTAATTATCTTGTTGGATTGGATGTATGACTACTTTTCCAGCGACTCTACCAGTGTCGACATATGCAAGTCCTTCAAGTGTTTGAGAGAAAGGGTAAATGCCATTGGGATCAATAACAGCCTTCACTTTCCCACTTTCCAAGTAAGGGTTCAATTTCTCCAAATCAGCGCCATTTGAAGTGACTATAAACACAAATGCTGGCACAGTCACTGCTCCAATCACTATCACAACTTTCCCACCTTCCTTCATTGCCTTCACTGCCCTTTCACATTGCCCTGGTTTTTCATATACAAATCAGGCTTGTTATTTTTCTAGCATATAATAAACCTGATGCATAATCCAGTTGGATTATGTAGTCAAAACTTATCAAGTAGATTAGGCCCGAGGCTTAACTTAAAGTTCCAAGTTTTAACATCTGCAACATTTTTTTCCATTCTCAAACTAGATTTGAAAGTAAAAGAACCTAGAATCTTACCAACACAGTCATATACAACATCAAATTTCTCAGGGAGATCTTCAAAGTTTTCCTTGGTGTAATCAACTGCTAAATCAGCACCCAAATTCCTCAACAACTCTAGTTTTCCTGTGCTAGCAGTAGCCACAACTCTTGATGCTCCGAATACATGCTTGGCCAGCTGATTCAATAATACAAATTTATCATACCACAAAGGTAATACAATCATTTAGTAATTTTGACATAAACGTACCTGAATGACCATGCTGCCAACTCCACCCGCGCCTCCCAACACAAGAATGGATTGACCAGCGGTGAACTCGCACCGTTGAAGGCCTTCGTAAGCTGTTCCGATGGCGACCGGCAGTGAAGCAGCCTCGGCAAAGCTGAGATTCTTGGGTTTGAGAGCCAATAGGCGCTCTTCAACCGCCGTGTATTCGGCCAAAGTGCCGTATTGTTTGGGATGATCCAAGGCTTTCTCATGGATGTTACCATATACTTCATCACCTACCTTTAAGTTCTTTACTTGGCTTCCTACTTTCACCACCACACCAGCTACATCGTACCCTGGAACTGTCTGAAAAAACAAAAACAAAACAATATATCCATATCAGACACTTAACTGAGTTTAAGTTATAGCAGTAATGTAAAAAAAACTTACGGGAAAAGGACATTCAGCTTGAACAAAAATGCCAATCATCCTCTTATTATCAACTGGATTAAGCCCCGAAGCCATGACCTTAAGAAGAACTTGATCTTCCATCAATTCAGGAACAACAACATCGGACTTGAGTTTCAGAACATCTTCAGGTTTCCCATGTTGTCCATAAATCCAAGCTTTCATTGTACATGGAACATTCTCCATCTTTTTTATGTTATTGAGAAATAGATAATTTGTTGTTTTGTTCTTCTGGTAAGTATTTATAGGAGGGTGAATGCGGTCAAAATAATCACGTAAGGGAGAATGAATTTGATCATCTATTGGAAGATTGTACAAAGGAAATAGTTCATTATGGCTAATGCAATGGCTGACGTCATATATACATATGGGAAGGACCTACTTATT
The DNA here is from genome assembly GCA_025506655.1 of Gossypium rotundifolium. NCBI lineage: Eukaryota > Viridiplantae > Streptophyta > Magnoliopsida > Malvales > Malvaceae > Gossypium > Gossypium rotundifolium. The sequence goes on from CP106728.1 coordinate 155,625,692, forward strand.
CAAATAGTCAAATTTCATATTTTATTTTGTTAAATTTGAATATTTTAGCAATTCAATTTTACCAGTATAAAATTCAACTAGTTTTATACATATGATTTTTATTAATATTTAATAATCTAATTATTGAATTTATGAGTAATTTTATATTATTATATAATTTCAATGGAATGTTATTTTTGAAATGTGATTACCATGAAAATTACTTTGTAATGTTTTGGTATGCATCGAAGGTATTAATTAACATTTTAGAAAAATTATACTATCATACGTTTGATTCACCAAGTACTTTCTTAGGAACGTAATAACAATTTATTTTAACCTTATTAAATAAAATATAATATTCATGTATTTAATTTTTTATAATAATCTTTATTCTTAACAAATCTTTTTGGATCAAATATTTAATAATAATTTTTAATTGATATTTTTAAATATTTTAATTTATAAAATTAATTGAAAGTAAAATTGTTTCAAATTTGTCCTACATATATTTTCTAAATATAATAGTGTATATACAAAATCATATATATACAACTTGTTTTGGAATAAATTAAAAATACGTAATAGAAAAAAAGAGTAGCACGACTAAGGAAGAAAAGGAAGAATACAATATCATTTTTTTTACATTTTTATTAAAATAAAAAATTTTAAAAATAAAAACTTATTTTAAAAAATAACAAAATGTGCATAAAAGACTTTAAAAATTATTAATTATTAACTTTGGAGGCACATTGCACTCTTAAAGGGAAGACTCAGGTTCGAACTTTAGAGCTGACATAACATGAATTGTAAAATAAACATAAAAATATAATTTTTTTTAGTATGTTGAAAAATTCGAATTTTAAGGTTGAATTTCTTCAAATCGGGACATCCTGATTATTATTATAATTTGAGCATGGAATTAATAATCAGAAATATAAAATGATTGGTTTGAATTATTAAAAGAAATAGTACATAGATTAAATTAAATTGTATAGTGAGTGGAATTTGATTTGGAATGTTTTAAAGGCTTTTAAGTAGCAATTAAGCCAAGGATTAATTAGCAAATAAAGCATATTTGATCAATGTTAGTGGCTTTACTTTATTCCAACCCTCCATCTCCATTAATTTTGACCTAACTAAATCCTAGCCATTCATTAATAAATTAACTAAGCTAATTATTTAATCATGTATATATGATAAGTTCGACTTCGAATTATAGAATAATAGTGATAATATTTGATATTGATATAAGTTGTAATGCTATCATTATAGATATTGACACGAATGAATGTTAGACAGAACACGTTAGCGAACAAAATAAATTAAATATAAATAAACACATATGAAATAAAATATAAATAGAATGATTTATAATTAATTTATCAAATACGAAAATCAAATAAAATCATAATAAGCAATTGAAATAAAGGAGAATCGAGATTTTACGAAACATCGAGGCTTGTGAAACACAGTTTCCTTAAGACAGATTCGACCGCTCCTACAGTACTTGGAGAAACGTTGGTCGAATGTCTCCCAGGATACAACAACAACAATGATCAAAGTAGTAGCACCTCTACAATGATCAACGAACAATTTTGCCTTTTCCTATCACCGGAATGTTTTAGAAATATGGAGAGGCAAAAAGAAGAATTTTGAAATCAATAGAATTTCAGTATAAGAAATTATTGGAATGTAGGTTTAATCCTCCAGAATACACAGCCTTTTATAGGCTTTTAGGATAGTGAAAAATTTGAAATAAACATAAAATCTGCCATTAAGGAGCCAAAAATCAAATTGATTTAAAAATTAAATCAAATCAGATACTATCCATATATATTGGAATGCAGGTTTAATTATGTTTGCTAATAGGAAAATAAATTCATGTCAAATTGATTTAAAAATTAAATCAAATCAGATACTATCCATATATAAGCAGATTATGTTTGCTAAGGAAAAATAAATTCATGTTGGGCCTGATTGGTCTGAACATTTCACATTGCCCACGTTGTATGGGTGCACCCCAACCTCATTGGGTTTGGACCTACACCCCCATTGCGCGTAAGGCAATGTTTCAAGCTTAGACATTTAATTACCCTTTTAAGAGGGTTCACATATATAAACATATATCACACTTTGGTATTTAACTAATGTGGATCTAAGCTTTTATTTTTCTTCAACAATATTTCCAAGTAGCTTACTTTGAGCATCAATTTCTCATTCATCACTCAACCATTTTGAGCATATGATATACCGTTGTAAAGGTCTCATGAAGTAGAATATAAAACCATAATTTTATGATTCAACTCTCCACCTTTACCTATTGAGAATGTGCCTCAAAGTTCCCATAAAATAACAATTTTTCCAATAGTGAATTCTATGCCATGAAATAGTTATGATGTTATCTTGCTAGATGTTAAGATGATGCATACATAAATATATGTATGTACAAAATTAGCACATGCTATGATGTAAGATAATTGACAATTTGTCTTGAGACTATTAAACATTGAACTTAAAATAATTTTTATCTTGTTTTAGGTATTGAGACAAGAACCTTTTCTTGAGGCATTCAAATATCGAAGTAAAAAGTTTGAAATAAGGGAATTATGTCTTGAGACATAAGTGACCAAATCTTGAGACACAAACTTCAATGTCTCAATATGCAGAGTTAAATTGGCCCATCAAGTTTGGATTTGAATCCTAACTTCATGTTTGATTCTGATAAACTTTGAAACATTTTATATGAAATAATTTAGCTTAACTCATCATGTTTATGCATAAAATTGTGATTGTATGAGAATTATTATGATTGATTGCAAAATTATTTGATATAATGAATTGAAATAGTCCGAGTTACTTCGGAAACATAATGTGATATCATACATCTAGATTTGACGATTGGGTCGGTGTGGGGTATCATAATTGTAATTTATAATTATCAAAAGTAAAGTTGTATATTAATTGTTTTACAATTAAAGTTTTATTGTTAAAAACTAATATTAAGTGGGCAAAATTAGAATGTTGTTTTGAAAAAAAAAGATGTTAGGCTACAAGAGAAGTGATGAGCCGAAAGAGGCGAAGCCTATTGAGAAAAAGACATCGACGATCAATTCGATGGTGCTCATTCCGAAGAAAAGGAATGGTGGAGAAGGGTTGATGTTTGTAGACATTAACATTACAGGTCAAAAGAGGAGTGCTCTCATCGATACGGGAGCATCGGACATGTTCATATCGAAAAAGGCTACGGGGAAACATTGCAGAAACAGTTGGGACGAGTAAATGCTGTGAGTAAGGTACATTGCAAACACTTTGATAGTGTTTTAAATTCTGACTTGTTGGCTTGGCAAGGTCGTAGGGACCCTTTCAAAGTTCATAAGTAAGGAGGCCAAGAGACTGTAGGTAATGTGAAGCCAAGGTGTGAGAATCAAGGCGATTCAAAAGGGAACAAGTCAAAATTGGGGCAAGTTAGAGCGGAAACTTCTTGCCAATGAGATGTACCAACGAGTGTAACGATTCAAGATAATAGGCAACGGAAGCTGAGGTAAAAGTTCCGAAAGAAGGGACAACCCGATCGAAGGCAAGTCGAGAGGAAGCCAAGGCAACGAGAGGGATTTGATGTGAATCAAGTTAATGCCATTCGGAAGTCGCAACGAGGGCATTGCAAGAATGGGTAGGGGAGAATGTCACGGGTCAAATAGCAAAGCCCGTGACCATGGCATAAGATGTGCCCCATGGAGGTCTATTGATAAGATAGGGATTATTTAGTCCACGAGAATTGGCCCGATTCAAGGAACTATTAGAGAAGCCTGTCAGATTAAAGCCTAGTTGGCCCGATAATGAAGATATGACAACTTAGGCTAATATGGTAACTAATCTTAGAAGATTGATAGGAATCATATCTTGCAAAGATTATATTTGATTTGATATGACATATCTTGTAAATCCCTAAAATCAAGGGATATGGTCGATCTCATCCGTCGATGTAATTTAATCTTGTCCGTTGGTTTTGAAGGAGCTCAACTATAAATAGAGAGCCTCCCCCTCACTTGTAAATCATTTTATTGTATGTGAATTCTTAAGAGTAATAGAATTCTAAGAGCATTTACTCAAACACCTTGTGTGTGATCTTTTCTGTGGCTTTCTATTGTTTTTTGTTTCTTCTTTTGACATAAGTTTGCTTCCGCTCTACAATTGGTGCCTTGGAGGAGTTCTTAAGGAATCCTCACTCGAGTAAAGGTTGACTTAGGCGAGTTTGGACGAACGGATCGCCTAAGGCCGCACGGATCGCGAGATGAAAGATCTACCCCTTGACAATAGTAGCTAAAGCACATTTTGTGAGGCATGTTTTCAACAATCAACGACTATTTTACCAATCTAACTCAAAAAATTTTGATATTTACAAAAATGACCTAGGTTTAAAAACAATCACCAAAATAACATGAAATAAATAGTAGAATGGGGTTGTGGGAACCCAATGGCCGGCACTACCTAGTGTTTTGGCCCCATGATTGCCTGATGATTGTGTCAGGCTTTAAAAAATTAATTTTTTTTGACTTTGGGAACCCAATGGCCGGCATAAGGGTATTTTTTTTTAAATTGTATCATACTGGTATATAAAAATACCAGTATTTAAAAAAAAATAGGTGTTGGCCATGTAATAGCCGGCAACAGAGATGTAAAAAACTTTTTTGGGTGCTGGACAGTAGATGGCCGACACTAGGTACCTTTTTTGTGTCCCAATGCAATTTTTTTTTACTTTGGCACACTGATGGCTAGCACCAGAAATGTAATTTTTTTTTGTGTGCTGGCCAATAGATGGCCTGCACTAAGTACCTTTTTCGTGTCCAAATGCAATTTTTTTTACTTTGCCACACTGATGGCCAGCACCAAAGATGTAATTTTTTTTTTGTGGCCAATAGATGGCCGGCACTATGTACCTTTTTCGTGTCCCAATGCAATTTTTTTTTTTTACTTTGGTACATTGATGGCCAGCACCTAAATTTTTTTTTACATCTTTGGTGCCGGCCATTACATGGCCTGCACCTAATTTTTTTTTTACATCTCTGGTGCCGGCCATCAGTGTACCAAAGTAAAAAACATTGCATTGTGAAATGAAAAAGGTACTTGGTGCCATCTACTGGCCAACACCCAAAATTTTTTTTTTTACATCTTTGGTGTCGACCATCAGTGTACCAAAGTAGAAACATTTGCATTATGACATCTAAAATATACACAGTGCCGACCATCTATCTTGGCAAAGACCCAAAATTTTATTTTTTATTTTACATCTCTAGTGCCTGCCATCAGTATATCAAAGTAAAAAAAAAATTGCATTGGGACACAAAAAAGGTACCTGGTGGCGGCCATCTACTGGCCAGCATCTAATTTTGTTTTACATCTCTGGTGTCGGCCATTATATGGCTAGCACCCAAATTTTTTTTTTAAAATACTGATATTTTTGTATACTAGTATGATATGATTTAAAAAATATACCCTGGTGCCGGCCATTGAGTTCCCAAAGTCAAAAAAATTAATTTTTTAAAGCCTGACACAATCATTAGACAAACATGGGGCCAAAACACTAGGTAGTGCCAGCAATTGTGTTCCCACAACCCTATTCTACTGTTCATTTCAAGTCATTTTGGTGATTATTTTTATACTTGGGTCATTTTTGTAAGTATCAAAATTTTTTGGGTTAGATTAGTAAAATAGCCGCAACCAACACGTCTTACAAGATACACTTTTGGGGGGAAATAAATAAAAAATGTTGAAATAAAAAAAAAAGAAATTAGGTCAGAATTTCTTAAATTTAAGGCAATAGATCGATTTTAGATAGAGAAATAGAAAACGTGTCCTAGGAAAAACAGAAAACATGTTCTTTCTTGAGTATTGTTTCGCTTCTTGGTTATTAGTTGATTATTTTCCTGATTTGTTCTTTGTCGTATTCATTAATTAATTAATTTTAGTTTTTAATCAATCACTCAAATTATTCAGTTAAATAATATAAAGACAGTAATTACTAGTACTTTTTAGTCTTCGTGGGAACGATATCTATGCTCACTAGAGCTATACTATTAATTGATAGGTGCACTTGTTTCAGTAAAACTTTTAGTTAGTTTCATGAACATCAAGGATTGATTTATATGAATTGAGAATTTAAGATTGTATGATTTGAAATAAATACAAATTAAATTATTGTTTATTAATTATTAGCCATACATAATCTTTAACTTTATTCTTTCTAAAATTGAAAATATTTTTTTTTTGAAAATGAATGGTTAGATTAATGTTAACATAAAACAAAGCCCGATCTTTTAAAGCCCATGCACAAACAAAGTTAAAGCAATTTCAAACAACCCAATAAGAAAAACTAAAAAAAAAAAAAATGTAACCCAACCACCCAAGTAGACTTTCCTTTTCCTTAAGTATTTGAAAAAAACAAAGGCCCTTTAGATGTCATTTTTGTTTCTTGGAAAACCATCGTGTATCTACTCTTGTTCATGTTGATTTGTTTGAAAGAAGAAAAAATCTTTAGATTCGCCTAATATTTGCCGTCATACCTTCACATCGGTCACAAAACTACCATCGAAATTGAGAAAACGACCTGTGAATCTCTTCTGTTTTCCGATTTGCTTGCCCAAAGTGAGTATTGCCATCCATCTTCATTTTAACCGACTAGGTTTCAATCTACAGGAAAAGTTGAACCCACTTGTTGAAGATCCTCTTCTGCTACCTTTTTTGCATAAGAAGGAACCTCACCGATGAGATAAGTCTCTTCATTTCTCTTTAATCCTTTAACAGTTAATAAATGTGCAACTTCATTTGCTTGCCTTAGCGCATGCTTAAAGACACACACTTGCTATCTTTCACAGATTACTCTAGTGTTTAAAATATGAGCACCTATTACTGATATATCGATTCCCTTTGATTGCAGCTTCCGAATCACCGATAAGGTGTCTCCTTCGATCTCCACCCTTGTAAGTCCAACATGCAACCCCATCTTAATCATCTGAAAACATGCCAGTGCCTCAACCACAAATGGTGAAGATATGTTGCCATGCAGAATGCTTTTTGAGAATAACACCCTGCCAATAGCATCTCTGATGATAATTCCTAAGCATGACTTGTTATTTTGCTTACAAAAAGCTACATCAAAATTTATTTTGAAAAATTGTTCATTTGGTGCCTTCCATTGTACTTTGTTATAAGTAACTAAATGTTAGTTAAAGATAGTTATTCAAGTGAGTTAGTTATGCCAGTTAGGCTATAGTTAACAGCTATACTTGTGTATTAAATACTGAGTCTGTATCTCTTCAAAGGCATCTTTTTGCTTCAATAGTAACAAAGTGTTTCTTCCTTTTGGCTCTTTGCTATAGTTAACATGGTATCAAGAGCACAGGTTGTGTTGCTATAAATTTTTCTTCTCTTTTCTCATGCATGGCTACCAAAGCGATTGCGGTGAAATGCCTCGTCACTCGATTAACACCGAGGACGATGGTCACTCGCAAGGCCTTAATGGTTTCTCGTCTCTCACAGTTCACTATTTCTCAAAGCGTGATACGGTTAAACTCAATGAAAACAACTACCTCTTATGGAAGCATCAGCTTTTGCTGATTCTTGAAGGTTATGATCTAGAGGGTTTGTTCTTGGTACAATCCCTGCTCCTTCTTCTTTGATACCTGGGACTGATGGTCAACTAGTTGCGAATTCTGCGTTCTTGGTTCATAAGAAGCAAGTTAAGTTCTTGGCTTCTTGGTTATTGTCTACAGTCTCGGATGAGATTTTGATGCATCTCACGTCTGCCAAAATAAGTCTTGAAGTTTGGACGTTAATTGAGCGGCGATTTGGTGCTAAATCCAATATCAAGGTATCTAGTATGCGGCACAATTTATATTCTCTCAAGAAGTCCAATCTTTCTATCAAAGAATACCTATCCAAGGCAAAGCAGTTAAGTGATTATCTCACCTTTGCTGGTAGTGTGGTTACTGAACAATAACATGTCAGTATCATCTTTGCTGGCTTACCTCTTGAGTATGAATCTATTCGAATTATGCCATCAGCAACATTCATCTCTCTTAATTTGTTAACTGGATTACTTCTTGACTGTGAAGCTCGACAGTTAGCCTTATTAACTGATGTTCCTTTACAAGTTAATTTGGCATCTACCCAAGAGTTTTCAGGAAGCTCCAAATAGGCTACAAATTTGGATCAAAATTTTAAGATTCGTTACAAAGGACATGGTAGAGGATGGTCACGTGGTAGAACTTGAGGCTTTGATAGAGGTTGGTCTCGTTCTCGACCACATCGTTAACTGTGTTGGAAGATTGGTCATACAATCCAAATGTGTTATTATAGGTTCGATAAAAACTTTTCTGGTGTTGAACAAGATAATTTGATGTCTGTCAACTGTCATCAACTCACTACTCAGTGTGGCTCTCATTGTTGTGGATCGATGTCTCAACCTCATCTTTATCTTCAGCAAGCATCCTCTCGAGCTCACTCTCCGTCTGTGTTTAATTAGACTTGGTATCCAGATTTTGGAGCAACCAATCATGTTACTCCTGATGTAACACAGCTGACAAATGTTTCTCCCTACACAGGTACTAGTCAATTTTCCATTGGAAATGGTGAGTCTGTTTCTATTGCTAATATTGGCTTTTTTTCACTCTTGACTGATTCTAAGATTTTACATCTAAAAAATGTTCTGCATGTACCTACAGTGTGTAAAAATTTGCTATCTGTAGGACAATTTGCGAAGGACAATGCGGTGTACTTTGAATTTGACCCTTTTATGTGTTTTGTGAAGGACATACAGACAGGGAAAATTCTATTAGAGGGTCACATACATAATGGAATCTACAGGTTCGATATTTCTTGAAGGGTCAATAATTCACCAGCTACACGAGCTCTTCTTCTTTACAATGTCTAAGCTCCTTCCTCTCTAGCGTTGTGGCACAACGGGCTTGGTCACCCCTGTCATAATACATTATCACTTGTTATGCAAGCTTGTAATTTATCTTTTAAACAAAGCAAGTTACCTACTGTATGTACATCCTTTTAGTTGGAAAAATCACACAAGTTACCTTTTGCTTCATCAAAGACTGTGTATTCTTCTCCTTTTGAACTAGTGGTGTCTGATGGTTGGGGACCAGTACATGTGTAGTCCAGTGGTTTTTCTTACTATGTTTTATTTGTCGACATGCATAGTAGATACACATGGTTATATTTTCTCAATACCAAGGCTGAGGTTTTTCAGTGTTTTGTTCATTTTAATAAGCTGGTTAAGACTCAATTTGGTAGTACAATAAAAATATTTTAGAGTGACTGGGGGAGAATATAGGTCATTGTCCAAAGAACTATCTAAGCTTGGCATTCAGCATAGAGTCACTTGTCCACACACCTCCGAGCAGAATGGGTTAGCTGAAAGGAAACATCGACAGGTGGTAGAAATGGGGTTGACTCTTTTGGCTGAATCATCTATGCCCTTGCAATACTGGTCAGCAACGTTTGCTCATGCTACTTATCTGATCAACAGATTGCCTACATCAGCTTTGTACCAGATCAGTCCTTATGAAATGTTGTATAAGTTTGCACCTAATTACTCTCAGCTAAGGGTTTTTAGATGCACGTGTTTTCCCTATCTCAGGCCTTTTCAGTAACATAAACTGCAGTTCAGGTCTAAGAAATGTGTCTTTATTGGGTTTAGTTGCAACTAGAAAGGTTTCAGATGTCTTGCTGAAGATGGTCATATATTTGTTTCTCGTCATGTCATTTTTGTGAGACTTGTTTTCCTTTCAAGACCGGCTTCCTTGCTCAACCAACATTAGACTCTACAACCTCCATGCACCACAGGTCTCAAGTTCCTGTAGTTCTCTCGTCCGTGCCTACCAATATTCCTACCTCTTCAGCTACGAAGACTGTTGATAATTGTTATGTGTCACCTATTCCTCAGACTGGTTCAAACTCAAGGTCTACTCATGGCTCACTCTCTATTCGAGATTGTATGATAGAAGTTTCTCCCAATCAGTCTGCATCTTCTCCTAAGCAGTCTTCTCCAGGTTAATTGTCACCCTATGCTCACTAGGTCCAAATGTGAAATTCTCAAGCCAAAGGTATTTTCCACTATGTTGACTGAAAAAGAACCTTTTTCTATTACAGAAGCCTTGCTGAGCCCTAAATAGGCTGCTGCTGCTGAGGCTGAATATACTACATTGATTTCTAATCATACGTGGGACCTCATGCCTCTCCCTGCAGGGCGTAGAGTAGTTAGCTACAAATGGATTTTTAAGATAAAAAGAAATGTTGATGGATCTATTGCTTGGTATAAAGGGAGATTAGTGGTTAAAGGCTACCTACAGGAAGTAGGCATTGACTTCCAGGAGACATCCAGTCTTGTGGTAAAGCCAACAACGATCAAGGTTGTGCTAGCATTTACTGTTTCTCTCGGATGGTCCCTTCGACAGGTGGACATTAATAACGTGTTCTTGAATGTCGATCTTCAAGAGGAGATCTATATGGTACAGCCCTCAAGGTTTGAAAAGCAAGGATCACGTGGTCAACAGCTAGTGTGCAAGTTGCGAAAGGCCCTGTAAGGTCTCAAACAGGCCCCTCGAGCCTGGTTTTATAAGCTAAAAGAATTCTTGTTGGCTAATAAGTTCCAGGGTTCCAAAGCTGACAGCTCCTTATTTATTCATCGTCAATGATCTCAATTGCTCTATGTCCTGGTATATGTAGATGACATCATTGTCATTGGAACTGACTCATGTGCTATTGACAGATTTGTTACAGATTTGAATGTTCACTTCTCTCTAAAAGACTTAGGTCAGGTGCATTATTTCCTTGGCATTGAGTTTACTTATACACCTGATGGGATTTTCTTTGGCCAACGGAAGTACATTATGGATTTACTACGACGAGTGTCCATGGACAACTCGAATGCTTCCCCAATACCAATGGTAATAAATTGTCGTTTGTCGACTTCATGAAGGCGTGAATTGAGGATGGCGCTTTGTTCGAAGCATTGTTGAAGCTCTTCAAAATGTCGTAATTACCAAGCCTGATATTGCTTATGCAGTTAACAAAGTCTGCCAATACATGCATAAACCTCTCGACACTCACTTCAAAGCTGTCAAAAGAATTTTGTGGTACTTAAAAGGAACTTTGAGTCATGGTTTGAATTTTATTCGAACCTCGAAGTTTCTCCTGAAAGGTTTTTCAGATGCTAGCTGGAGAGTAGATTCTGACGATCGTAGGTCAACATCAGGATTTTTTGTTTTTCTTGGAGGAAATCCCATTTCATGGAACTCCCGCAAGCAACAAATGGTGTCAAGGTCAACAATAGAGGCCGAATATAGGAGTCTTGCTCATGTTACAGTAGAAATAGTCTGGATTCAGTCTTTGCTAGCTGAGCTTTGTGCTCCTGTTAGGGCAAAGTCGTTCATTTGGTATGACAGTTCAGCTGTTGTAGCAGTAGCAGGCAACCCCGTTATGCACTTAAAATTTAAACATGTCGAGTTGGACTTGTTTTTCGTCAGGGAAAAAGTTGCTGAAGGAACTTTTCAAGTGGGCCATGTATCCAGTCAAGAGCAGGTTGCTGATGTTCTAACAAAGCCACTATCAGCAGGATTGTTTATAAAATTTAGAAGTCAGTTGCGTGTTCAGAATAAAGAAGAAGGGAGCAGAAAGTTGTCAAGTACGGGGCATGTTATAAGTAACTAAATGTTAGTTAAAGATAGTTATTCAAGTGAGTTAGTTATGGCAATTAGGCTATAGTTAACAGCTATACTCGAGTATTAAATATTGGGTCTGTATCTCTTCAAAGGCATCTTTTTGCTTCAATAGTAACAAAGTGTTTCTTCCTTTTGGCTCTTTACTATTGTTAACATACTTGTACAACTTGCTTTACTGTTGTTCTTTCATTGATTCCATTAATTTACCCCAAATAGTTTCTAATAAAATTTGTCGTCTCTGATGCTGTTATGTTTTTGTCTTCATGCGGTAGTTGATTTCTCCTAGCCCATATAACCCACAAAGCAAAACAAAAGATTCGACAAAGGTACTTGGAATTGTTCTAAAAAAAATGATTCACCTAGTTTTTGATATTCATAATTGGTGACGTTTTTGGCCACATAATGCCTAACTACTACCAGATCTCATTTGATTTCAAACTTTCTATAAACACATATTCCATTATTTCAAATCTGTTCACACATCTGCGGTATTCTGACGATCCTATCAGCCTCCTGTAATTTATATTAGAAAAAGTAGGCAAATAGTTCTTTTTAATTCTCCATAACGCATTTTTTTATCTTAGAGGGCAGATATAAAAGCCATAGCTTTTTGTAAAGTGTCGAATGAGGATGATTAGTCCCATTTGTGGTTTCTATATTATTTTCTTGTAATAGCAATTTGTAAGCACTATGCACAGTATACTCCCCCAATACCTTTCCACCCAAGCCAGGAAATCCTTATGTAGAAACCATGTCAAAGGAATGCTTAAAATGCGCTGGGCCTCCACCTCATTAAAGGTAGATCGTACAACTCCTTCTCTCCATGTCCTCAATCTTGGATCAATCAAATCAACCAATGTTTGTATACATTGATTAGTAATAGTTTGCTAAATTTTGTATTTTGGATTCCCAGGTATCCACGCATCATCTCTCACCAAGATTGTTGCCCCTGTACCAATTTTCCAACACATCCCAGACACAAGAATCCCTTTGAGGCTCGCACACTTTTCTAAGTATACAAAGGTAGATTCCCTAAACTTGACTCTAGAAAGTTCATGTTTGGAAAATATTTTACCTTTAAAGTTCTCGCTAACAAGGAATTTGGGTAATTAATCAATCACCAACCTTGTTTGGCCAGTAGAGCCAAATTAAACTTTGCTAGGCAATGGAATCCCAAAACTTCATAATCATTTAATTTCACATAAATGTCTCCAATTGCACCAATGAATTCCACGCCTATTACTACTTTTAAGCGACCAGAAATTACCAATAATATTTTCAAGTTCTACACATAAAGAATTTGGTAACAGAAAACATAACATGTAATACATATGAATTGTTTGAAGAACATATTTAATGAAAATCTCCTTACCTCTTTGTCAAAGATGTCAAATACTCCACCCACTTATCTTTATCCTCATTCTATCCTTCAATCAATGAAATGCCCGTTGTTTTCCCCACTCACTATGTTCGCGACCCCAAATATTTTTTCGGTTCCCGTAGGCATCCTAACATTAAGCATTTGTGAAACCAATTCTGGTCTTGATATGAAACATTAGTCAAATTATGCTATTAGACCTTGTACTTTGTGCAAATTGTGGATTTAGTACCTTTATTTTACATTGATCAATTTTAATTTATGTATTTTTGAATTTTCAAATTTTAATATTGATACAATGGTATGATTAAATTTGTTTGGTTAAATTATGTTATTATTATTGTATTATGGGTAAAGTTAAAGATTTAATCGCGTTCATCAATTGGATCAATCTTAGTGGTTATATTTTTGAATTTTAAAATTTTAGTCTTAATACGTATGACAATCGTTAAATCTATTAATTATATTTTTAGTAATATGTGAAAATAACAAACAACATAGAATTGATAATATGTTTTACACATCAAATTTTAAAAATAATGAATTTAATAGGTATCATTTGTTAAGGTTAAAATTTTAAAATTTAAAATATAAAGATTAAAAATGATAAAATTAAAATAGCAAAATTTATATGAATGTTACTCAAATTAGTGTGGATTAGGAAAAGTCCTGCTAGTTTGTCTTCAACTAGATATGTCTTAAATTTATGTTGTCCTCCTCCTATCAAAAAAGAGAAACATGTGGTAGTGATAAGATACGGTTGGGTGAAAATGAAAGACCAACAAAAGTCTGTTTCAACAAATACACAAGAAATTTATTGTTTCATCATTGTTCCAAAACACTTCTCTTCAAAAAAAGAAAGAAAGAACGAAAATAAACAATGCAAGAGATGATCGTCCTCTACCCATCGCCCGGATTGGGCCATGTGGTGTCAATGGTGGAGCTTGGCAAACTCATCCTTCACCACTACAACAACCGATACTCCATCACCATCCTCCTTACCACTGGCTTTTGGGACACCCCAACCATCATCTCTTACATCAATCCCGTCTCCCAAGCCTTCCCATCTATCTCCTTCTTTCGCTTCCCTTCCATCTCCATTGACCTATCTCAAAACTGCAGCGGTGCCGCCATTGCCTTCCACTTCATCCGCCTTCATGCACCCAACGTCCTCCATTCTCTTCAACAAATCTCCAAATCTCAAAAAATCTCCGCTTTTATCATTGATCTTTTCTGCACTTCGGCTTTATCTATGGGAAAAGATCTTGACATCCCTACTTTTTACTTCTTTACCTCTGGTGCTTCTACCCTTGCTGCTTTCCTTCAAATCCCAAAGCTTGATATTTATATGCAGAGCAACACTTGAACCGGAACATTTTGGTTGAGGATATGAAGATGGCTATTCCGGTGGAGCAAATGGAGGGGGATGGGTTTGTGAGTGGAACTGAGTTGGAGAAACGAGTGAGAGAGTTGATGGAATCGGAGAAGGGTGAGGAGCTTAGAGAAAAGAGCAGGAAGATGAAAGAGAAGGCCTTGGCTGCCAGGGGTCCATCAGGGTCTTCTACTAAAGCACTTACGAAGCTGGTTGAGTTATGGAAGTAAGGTTGAGGCCGTGGTTTCTTATATTTTAATTTTAATTTTTTATAGTTTATATTTTATAATTTATAAATAATTAAATTAAATTTTTATAATTTTAAAAGGATTAAAGTGTAATTTTATTTTCTTAATTTAAATTTTTAAAAATTCTAAAAGTTTGAATAACAAATTTACATTTTAGAAGGGCGGGACCCAACCAACCCCCTATCTCCCCCCCCGACTTCGCCCCTGAATCTATTGTTTCTATATGAGCATTAGTATTATAGGTATCCGTATCTAAATTTTTTTAAATATTTTATATACAAATAATAATGAAATAAAGATTTAGTTGAAGTGATAAACAATATTTTAAAATTGTAGCATGAATTCAAATTTCACTTTATATAAATTTTAAGATAAATTTATCGATTATATAAAATATTCTTTAATAAACTTCACAAATATAATTTTCATTAAACAAATTCAAAATAAAAGTTATTCTATAAATCAAACATTAATATAAAAATTTATAATTCAACAATATTAAAATAAATAATAATAATCAGAGGCGAATCCAAAATCCCTAAAATAAAAAATTATTATTTTAGTCTTTCAAAAATTTTAAATTAATAAAATAAAATTATATTTTAATCTCTTAAAATTATAAAATTTAATTTAATTTTTAAAAATTATAAAATATATAATATTAAAATTAAAATTTCATTTGCCTACCTAAACAAAATTTTCTGCCTTTGTCTGTCGGAGCAAGACAGTTAAATAAAACATGGTAAACTGTTCATTAGAACAGTTGAAGAAGGCAAAAACAATGGCAACCATTGCTGCGTGGCAAAGCTCAAAGACTGCTCTTTCTTTATCCTCAAACTCCTCTTCCTCTCTCCCCTCTTCATGTAAGTTCTTTTGTTTTTCCTCTCAATTTCTTTTACCTCATTGTTTGCTTCAATTTACACGATTTTCTTGTTTTTTTCAGTCCATTGAAGGTTATATAGAAATGGGTGTTTCACATTTTTCACTCTTTTGCCTCGGATTTCTTTTGACCAAGTCTAAAGCAATTTGCTTTATTCTTTTGATGTTCAAAGGACCCAATTTTTTGTCAGATAAAAGATTATATAAAGTTTTGAAGTGTCTCTAATTGGATTGAAGTGTTACATGGCATTTTCTAGTTGAGTCACATTTTAATTGGGTTTTTTTAATAGGAGTATAAATATACTGCAGAGCATTCAATTTATGTTTGTTATCTTTCTGTGTAAATAATAATGTCGATTTCTACCGAATTAAGATTTAATAGGTTAAATCTCACCATATATAAATTTTAAGATGCAAAAAGAAAATTATTTATTACATAAAATATTTTTAATAAGCTTCACAAATACAATCTTTCATTAAACAAACTCAAAATAAACAAGCAAAAAAGTTATTCTATAAATCAAACAATAAGATCATCCCATACTATGTAGTATAATAATTCATAATTCAACAAACCCAAAATAGATAATAATAAAAATTAAATTTAAGATATAATTTTTAATAAAATTAATAATAAACAAATTAGATTTAAAATATATTTTATCATAATGAAATCAAATAATGTGTACTGATATGACCAGTACCGACTAGAGTTTACATTGAAATGGAACCTAAAATTTGTTATTCCGATTTACTAAATATTTTTACTAGTACGAGTGATATAGGAACGATATCGACTATCATGATGAGGGTGCAATCTTAAACCTCTCAATTTGTTAATACATATAATTTTTTTAAAATTCTTTTTACATCACGTTAATACATATAATTTGTTTAGTTAAATTATATTATTAGTATTATATTATGGGTAGAGTTAAAGATTTAATCCACATTTATCAATTAGATTAATTTTAGTGGTTATATTTTTAAATTTTAAAATTTTAATTTTAATACAAACGACAATCATTAAATCTATTAATTATATTTTTCAATAATATATAAAATTAACAAACAACGTAGAATTACAAATGTCTTCAACTAGATATGTCTTAAATTTATGTTGTCCTTCTCCCATCAAAAAAGAGGAACTTGTGGTAGTGATAAGATATGGCTGGATGAAAATGAAAGACCAACAAAAGTCTGTTTCAACAAATACACAAGAAATTTATTGTTTCATCATTGTTCCAAAACACAAAGAAAGAAACTAAACAATGCAAGAGACGATCGTCCTCTACTCATTGCCCGGATTGGGCCATGTGTTCTCAATGGTGGAGCTTGGCAAACTCATCCTTCACCACTACAACAACCGATACTCCATCACCATCCTCCTTACAACTGGCTTTTGGGACACCCCAATCATCATCTCTTACATCAATTCCATCTCCCAAGCCTTCCCATCTATCTCCTTCTTTCGCTTCCCTTCCATCTCCATTGACCTATCTCAAAACTGCAGCGGTGCCGCCATTCTCTTCCACTTCATCCGCCTTCATGCACCCAACGTCCTCCATTCTCTTCAACAAATCTCCAAATCTAAAAAAATCTCCGCTTTTATCATTGATCTTTTCTGCACTTCGGCTTTATCTATGGGAAAAGATCTTAACATCCCTACTTTTTACTTCTTTACCTCTGGTGCTTCTACCCTTGCTGCTTTCCTTCAAATCCCAAAGCTTGATAAACAAACCTTTGGAAGAAGCTTCAAAGATCTGCCCAACACGGTCTTCCATTTTGAGGGTGTGCCATCGTTGAGAGCTGTACACATGCCTGAACCTTTACTTGATAGAGAGGATCCAGCTTATCATGATTGTATGTACTTCATGTCAAGTCTTCAACAATCAGATGGAATCATAGTCAACACTTTTGAAGATCTTGAACCCATTTCCATTAAGGCTATTGCTAATGGTTTATGCCTTCCTGATGCTCCAAGTACTCCACCAACGTTCTACGTGGGACCTTTGATTGCACCAGGTAAACATGAAGCTGAAAATGACTATTGTTTATCATGGCTAGAGAAGCAACCGAGTCAAAGCGTAGTGTTCTTGTGTTTTGGAAGCGGTGGGACGTTCTATCCTCCCCAAGTTAAGGAAATAGCCAAAGGGTTGGAAAATAGTGGGCACAGGTTCTTATGGGTTGTAAAAGATCCACCCAATCATGAAAAGACTAAGCAAGCTGAAGATAACCCTGATGTGGATTTAGACAGTCTTTTACCAGAAGGATTTATGGAGAGAACCAGAGATAGGGGTTTGGTTGTGAAGTCATTTGCGCCACAAGTAGAAGTGTTGAACAAGGACTCAATTGGTGGCTTTGTGACTCACTGTGGGTGGAACTCGGTATTGGAAGCGGTGGTGGCTGGCGTGCCTATGATTGCATGGCCTTTATATGCAGAGCAACACTTGAACCGGAACATTTTGGTTGAGGATATGCAGATGGCTATTCCGGTGGAGCAAATGGAGGGGGATGGGTTTGTGAGTGGAACTGAGTTGGAGAAACGAGTGAGAGAGTTGATGGAATCGGAGAAGGGTGAGGAGCTTAGAGAAAAGAGCAGGAAGATGAAAGAGAAGGCCTTGGCTGCCAGGGGTCCATCAGGGTCTTCTACTAAAGCACTTACGAAGCTGGTTGAGTTATGGAAGTAAGGTTGAGGCCGGTGTTTCTTCTATTGGTCTCTTACAAGCTTATTAGGTGTGGTGTGAGGACTAAGGCAGTCACTAACGGATCTACTGTTTCTATATTAGTATGTAATATTTAAATTATAGTTTTTAATAATAAATAATTAGATTTAAAATATATTTTAAAATTAAATTTTTCACACCTACCAGAATAAAATCAATTAATTCGTACTGATATGGAACTTAAAATTTGTTATTCCGATTTACTATCAGAATGAAACATTTTTACTAGTACGAGTGGTACCAGAACGATATCGACTACAATGGTGAGGGTTGCAATCCTACACCTCTCAATTTGTGTATGAGATTAATTTATGCCATAAAATAATTATAATTTTATTTTTTATTATTAATTTCTTAAAAAATAAAAAATAAAAATTATAATTCCAAATATTATAAAGAATTCTTCAAAATAAAATAAAATAAAATTATAAAATTATATTTTTTTCAAATTTCCAGTAAAATATAAAATCTCTTTTCACTACTTATATATAAGTTTGGTTTAATATACAGAAACAATATTAAAAAAAAAAAATTATTGTTGTTTTATATGAAAAGAAACATTATAAAATTTCATTAAAATATAAAATCTCTTTTCTCTACTAATAAAAAATCGAAATTGGGTTAGAATTTAGTTTAAGCAATTTTTGGATGAAAATTTTAATTTTTTTAAAAATGTTAACATTTTAGAATTTATCAATTTAGAATTTTAAGATTTGTAATTATTTTATTTGGATAAGTAATTGATTCAGAAAAATATAGATTATTAGAATTTTACAAATTTAAAAATTAAGTATAATTATATTAAAATAAATAATATAAAAATATTTAATATGAGTATCATTATATTGTTAGATTTGTAAAATAAATCTAAAAATAAAACTTAATAAACCAGGATCTATCATGTCAAATCATCAAGAATAAAACTAACACCACGTTTGGTTCGCTGTAATGGAATAGAGCTGTAATTGAATAGATGTGTAGTAGAATAGAGCTGTAATAAGTAATTCAACTATTTGGTTGAATGGAATGGAATAGAGCTGTAATAGAATTCTTGTGTTTGGTTGAATGGAATGATATTGTAATAGCATAAGGAAAAGAACTAAAATGACCAGAATACCCTTAGCAGAATTTTTTTTAGGTAGATGATTATTGTTGTTGTTATTAAATTTTAATAAGATTATTATTGAAAATAATTTAATAAAAATAATAAATAATTTAATCATATTTTAACATAATTATTATTAAATATAATTTAATAAAAATAATTTAATAACATTCTTAATATAATTATTATATGAATTAAAAATCAAAATATATAATACTATAAAATATATATAATCTACTTTATTATTTTTAAACTGCAATGCATATTTAATGTGCTAAAATATCATTATTAAAATAAATAATTTAATTATTCTACGATAAAAAATATTAGAAGTAATAAATAACTTAATAATTATATTTTGCATAAACATAATATTCATATATTAACAAAAGGTTATATGAAACATATATAAGTAAGTTAATTTTTTAAGTTACATTAAGTAAGATATTCCAAAACTAACATTTAATAATTGATTTTATATGTGGTAGTAGAAAGATATTTTTCATTTGTGAAGGGAGAAACATAATGAGATAAAAGATGCAAAATATTCCTATTATATTTCATTAAAAGTAACCCACATTACTCTCCACCTCATAACTATGGCCACTATTGGACGAATTGGGACACAAATTAAATCTACCTCCATTAGTTTTAGAAATTGATTTTCCCAGCATTTATCAATGCAGTTTTTTTTATTCAAATTTTCTCAAAAACAGGAGAAGGACACCATACGTAATTTTTTGTCAAAATTATATATCCTTGAAAATATTCATTACGAGTCTCATTCGAATTTGATTGAAAATAAAAATTGAGTCTATTGTTCTATTGGCTCTTAACATTTTACTAAATACGTTCTTACCATATGACAAGTAACTCCATCATCTATGATCTACCATATATATAATTAATAAGAAAGAACTGATTTTAGATCAAGAAACATGTTTCATCTTGTAGAAGAAACAAATTATTTGAAGCAAAAGTAGCAGTAACTGGACGACATGCAAATCTATTCAAATAATTTAATATTGTCCTAACTCTCAGCTAGTTTCAAAAAGCCAATAGGCATAAAGAAGTATTTTTTTTCTTAATTCCATGAGTTCGTGAAATTTGGAATGACTATTGGTACTAAAATCATATCCATGCCACTGCTAAAATTTCACTAAGGATTGACAGATTCGTTTCAAGAAGATCAAAACATTCAATGGCTATTGAAGGAAAACGCTATATGGAGATAATTAGAAATAGATTAATATAATACCAAGCTAAAACATACCGTCCCAAATATTACAAATACAAAAAGTTACCAAAATATCATCAATACAACTATGATTTTTAATGGTCAGCGAGAAATCTTCTGACCTATTCCAATCGTACAGAAGAAGGTAAACTAAAGAAAATGAGCATTTGCGTTGGATGATCTGGAATTTTGCTCAATGCTCGAAAATGCTCATCCACAGTTAAACCTTCTATTTCACATAATGTTGGATATAAATTTATAGCTTTTTCTTGGATGGTCTGAAATTCTTTTGACTTTTGTTGAATTACCGCATCGGAGGCAATACTTCTACTGATTTGTTCGCCAACAGCCCGCATGTTTTCTGCCAATAAAGTAGCAGCATCATGAAATGAAGAAGAAACATGATCACTTGAATCAGAATTCTTTTTTTTCTTCTTTGAAGATTGTGGAACCCCCTTAGTTTCTAGCTGGTTGCGATTCTGTAGCTGAAACATCCATGTCATCCAAAGAGATATTAGCTTCACATTCATAGAAATCGTTTCTTTCTTCATGAATATTTGTAGTAGCTACATCCTCAGCATTTATTTCTTCAATGATATCGGTAATGTTTGAGCATCTTTCCCGAAGGCTCGATCTTTTGCGTAAATGGCGATAAGTTGGTAGTAATAAGGAAACTACGATGTTTAAATTAACCTGCTTCTTTATGACTCTATAAAAAGAGGAATTCATATTAGTTATAAGTTTGGTGAAAATAAGATAATAAAGACTTGAAATAATTCTTACATTTATATATGAGTTCCACAATCGCATTTTCAAAGAACAACGAGTCGCCTATGCTCATCCCAACCAAAACCGCTATTGTTTCTTCCATTAAGCATGTCATAAACGATTGACCAATCCTTTTCAGTAGTCTAATCCTCGATTCAATATTAGGTTTAGCCTTCAACATTGCATTGGGTAAAGATTTTTCTAACATTCTTTCCAACTCATTTAAATAACCAGCTTTAAATCCATGACGATTAAATGTTCCAATATTGTGCAAGTCGAGCATACAAGAAACCAACACAGCATCTTCTTCTGGAACCCATTTCCTTTTGGTTCCTCGAGAACTTTGGGAAGAAATATTTGATTCTGAAAAATCTGACATAATTATCTTAAGAAAAAAACCAAATTAACATTTGACAACATTAAGACATAATAGGTAGCTAGATACCAGAATGTGCGTATAAGTGTGTGTTGCTGAATACAAATCCCTAGGGTTATCTATACTAGGTCGATGAGTTTGGTTAAATTATTTATTGGTCCTTCTAAAAATTGTAAAATATAATGAAAAAGTTGTATTTGTACTTCTCAAAAACATTCCATTGGGTTTTTAGCACCATTTTCATTTTATTTAGTATTTTCTCAAAGGCTCAAAGCAATCATGGAAAACTTTCCATTTATTTAGCACAAAGGATTGCTAAATGCAGACAATACAGTAGCACAACGATTATACATACATATTTGAAGTTTTTTTGAGGGAACCAATATCAGTTTTGAGGTATATATATAGAAACACACATTACTCACTCATTATGTATATATATCTACGAGTGTATGAACTTGAACTGCTATGCGACTCATCACAAAAAGCGTCAACCCATTGGTCCGATGTGTTCAAAGGCTAGTCCTCCGAGTTGGGCTCCGCCATATGTTGATCCTCTACCTCCCCCATAGGTTGATTTCCACGTCCGTAACCGTGACCTTGTACTATCATAAGCTGTCCACCATACAAATAAGCACGCCATCGAGTCATGTACCACTGCATGTATCCAGTCGATGGACTAAAGTCAAACATGCACGAGTGCATCTCAGGCCGCCTATCGTACTGGGCATTCTATAGTGCTACAAAAGATTGATGTTCCACGCGCCAATCTGCTATATGTTTCCCCCTCATGGTCTTACCGTGGACTTCATCAAATTGTTCTGACTCGACCGGCACAAATTGTCTACACCAAAATTGTCGCATAACTCGATCACCATTGTACCACTCAGTGGTTGAGAAGTTGAGCACCGGCGTGTTAATGCACCACGTATGGGCTTCAGCGTGAACCCTCTGAGGAATAAGGGTTGCGATGTTCAGTGCAGGATACGGCATCCACAAGAATTGCACAATATAACATAATGAGTCAATTCACATCACATACTATGACTGGATAAGTTAAATAAACGTTACTTAAACAATATTAATATTTATTACTTTCTCTCCAGCGTACGCCTCTATCATTTGACGGTAAATGATTAATGTTTGGCTCGCACCAATTCCGGAGACGTCGCCCATCTGAAATCGAAACAAACATGTTGACAGTTAAACTTTGAAAAATGTTATCCACACTTATGAGTCGTTAAATGTTAAGTATAATTTTATTTTCACCTATTCATAAGTGGCCACGAATATGGTTGGTGCCTAACAGCCGCTAGAAACGACATCCTATATAAAGCCCAAAACTGTAGTAGATCCACACAACCAGCCATATTATTTACCCCATGTTTTGTTGCTCGACAAAGCTCATAGTATAATGCGGCCAACACTGCTAATCCCCAATTGTAACTACCAGCACGAGAAAAATCCTCCAATAGAGTCAAATACTTTAAGTGGACTCTATTAGACGTGTTGTTCGGCATAAGTACCCCTAATCAGCTGCATAATATAGGCTCGAACAGCATACATCACCTCTTGCTCAGTGGAAGTGCTCGATAACCGCTTAAAATTTGCTCTTAACCATGTCAATGTCAAGCATGTGAAATTTTGTTCCCCATCACTAGGTGACCGTCCAAGCAGTCTGTGGCATACTACTGAAGGTTCCAACACTTTGCTTTGACCCGAGACCACATCACCATCAATTTGTAACCCAAGTTGCATAGAGACGTCTTCTAATGTTATAGTGCACTCCCCACACAGCATAATAAAGGTGTGGGTCTCCATACACCACCGCTCAATCAAGGCGGATATTAAGTTCGCCTTCAGGTCAAACCTCCGGATCAATGCGATGTCCCCAAATCCTGCCATCTATAAGTATAGCATGATCCGCTTGTTCGGATCATACTTGGGAAAATGAAACTGCGACCTCAAAACCCGATAACCATCCTGTATGGTAATTTTTTTATAAAAATATGATAAATCAATTATCTATATAATTTAAACATAAAAAAATATATTGAAGAGTAAAATTGAAAGGTTGAGAAAACAAAACATCACACTTATACTATACCAACGTAGCCATTGTAAGTATTTTTTTATTTAAGTTAAATTAAATAAATAAGTAATAATATATTAATAATAGAGTTAAAAGGATAAATCATAAAATATTAATAATAACACATAGAAATCAAATGTGATTATTATGTCCTAATCATAGTTAAGCATTAAAACTAAAGGTTAATAATAACTACATTCTCTACCTTCTTATATTAATTTTAATAGGATATTAATTTAGTTCTAAAGGTTTAAGTTGTGGAATTTAACAACATTTTTATCGCATATTTATGCTCTTTGTACTTAGATTGTTATTTGGATTATTATAAAGTTAAGTGTATTGAAGTTTTTTTTCCTATTTAAGGTTAAATTTTAAGAGGAATTATAAATAATTTTAGATATTGAATATACTAACATTATAACCTTACTACATCGAGATTTTTAAAATTTTATTTGATTATGTTAAAATTTTAATTTTAAAATAAATTTTATTAAATTATAATATTATTTTACTATAAATAATTAAACATATTATAATTATTTCACAGTTGTGAAGTTGCTCACTTCTTTTTCCTTTTAAAATTTTAAATATATTAAAAAATATTTTTCAAAGCAGTTAAAAATAATAATAACAACTAAATAGAGATTAATATCATGCAAGAAAATAGTTAAAAAAGAATAATAACAACTAAATAGAGATAAATATTTTAAAGCAGTCAAAACACGTTCAACAGAGTAGCGATTAGCAAGAAAAAACAAGAAACTAAAACGATTTTTTATTTCAATTATAAATAGTTTTACTATTTCATCGATCATCAATGATGTGTGATTCGTATTTGCTCCAAAAATATTTTGATATCTGTATAATACAAAAAAAAACATAAATACAATACAATTATTTACTGTATTACATTAACTATAAAATATAAAAATACAATACAATTATTTACCTTGTTTTCTCTCATACTTCAAAATTCTATCAAGTGGGGACCAAGCCCCACCCATATATATAATACAAAATTTTTATATTTATTTTAAGTTTATAAATAGTCACATCATTGACATGATGTGACTAGTTATAATATATATATATATTTATTTTTAATTCAATCTTTAAATAAAATAAGAAAAAATTAAAAATTTTAATTTAAAAGATTCTATGTAAAATTAATATAAGATTAAACATACATTTTAAATATTATATGTCGAAACCATTTTAAAATCAGTTTAGAAAATGGAGATCGACTTTAAAAAAACAAAATGGAGTCTCTAGCAATCCTTTTTTTTTTTAGGTGTGATTGGATCATCTTGTAAAACGTTTTATTTTAAAACATTTGATTTTGGTCTGCGAAAACTAGAAAATAGGTTCGGGAGTCGTTTACGTATGAGAAAGGGTTAGCACCCTCATAACGCCCAAAAATTGGTACCTAATCGATAAAACCATATCCAAATGTTTGAAATTTAAAAGTATTTAAAAATATGATTTTTTTTTAAAAAAACTTCGAGCACTTTAACTTAAAATTTGAGATTTTATTGTTCCAAAGGAATATAAACATCACATCCAACACGTTAGGACATGATATTTTAAAACCTTTGTAATCAAAGTCGTCTCACAATTTACAAAACTTGTTAAAAGGATATTTACTTATTTAGCCAAACGGAAAATCGCACGCTACACGTTAGGGCACTATTTTTCGAATTTCTAGATAACTAAACATTGCCTTATTTTTTAAAAAAAAAAACCTTTAAATAAAATATAATAATTTTGCAAAAATGTGTTTTATATTTCAAATAATAATAATCCACGTGACAATATCGCATTTATAAACTATCTTACACAAATATTAAAAAAAAAGGACAATAGCATACAATATAAAATACAACTAAAATAATTACACTATTGATAAACCGTAAAAGTAACATATTTTAATCACACATTTAGTATGCTTTTGGACGAATTTATCCTTAATTTATGTAAAAAGGTGCTCTTAATCCTTTCTTTTCGTGTCATATACTCAGGAAAGCACCCAAGGATAAAAAGAACTAAAAACGGGCTTAAAACGAACCAAAGTGGGCCGACCCAAGAAGTCAACACGGCCTGGACTTCATGCCACACGGCCGTGCCTCGATAGTCATCTAGACCACGGCCTTACCCCGATTCACACGACCGTTCCCAAAATGGCAGAATCGAGACACAGGCTAGACCCAGATATTGCACGGGCATGTCATAGCCGTGCCTGAATCGACAGGATGGAGACACGGGCTGGACCACGATTTACACAGGCGTGTCAAGGCCATGCCCCTGCCTCGAAAAAGAGCAATTTCACTTGGAATTGGATGCTTGGAGCCCAAGAAACACAATCCTAAGTCCACTCAAACACTTAGGACGAATTTTACTTGAATTACGAGTACTTAGGAGCCAAGTAAAGCATCCCAAACATATATAAAAACAAATCTAAGGCAGCAATTAGGGGGTGTCAAGTTTTAGCAGAGTTTTCTGTCAGAGCTTTACTCGTTTAAGGAATTACTCGAAGATAGCCAGTTGATCCATCTCGAAGAGCCGGAATTCTACTCAAGACGGAGGATCTCTCCTCCAATTCCTTCAGGGGGTTTTAGGGATTTCTTATGTTTTGTTTTATCTTTCCTTTCGAGATGTTTTCTTATTTTATTATAAACTAAACCCCTTAGATACCTGAAGGGGATGAAACCTATGATGGAATTTGTTATTTGATTTCTAAATTATATGATAAGTGCTTAGTTTGTTCTTAATTTTTTTACTTAATTTAATTTGATTTGCTTAGGTGGAGGAGGAATAGACCTTGCCTAAGAGAAGATCTAGCATAATTAAGCGGAGTTGATCGGGTGCCTAGAGATAGGGTTACGAGATTTTGCCAGATTAGGGTGAAACCTAATATGGGAATCCATTGATTGATTTACTGCTCCCTTAGGGGGTTATTATAAGAGAACGAGAGTTCTACTAATTAACCTATGGTTAGACGTTATTCGCCTCGAGAGAGGGTTTAATATAGGTTAGGGAGTCTCACGGATCAAGCTAAGTAAAGAAATCATATGGTTTGGGGATTAAATAAAAAGTGAAGTCATAGGTGGATTCTTCCTGAGGGTATCGTCTTTATCAACTGAGTTTTTTTAAAGTCTTTCTCCAATTCAATCTTTTGTCTTTGCATTTAGTTTAAGTATTTCGTTAGTTTAATAATCCAATCACTCCTTTTGTATTTGTAATCAACATTCCTTTGACTACTCCTTTATCGAGAATTGACTTGATCAATTGCCAAACTAGGATATTTCAATTATCAAAGTTCCTTTTATTTTACTTAGTTTGTTCTTAAAAAAATCCAAGCATATTCAATATTGGTAGTATACAAAAGAGCTTAGAGCATTTAAACTCTAATTGGTAAAGAAAAAGCTCGTATTAAAGTAGTATCAAAATACTCCTTATTATGGAGTAATTATCAAAAGAGATATTATTTGTTTTCATTCGAAGTAAATATTCATATTAGTTCAGTGTTTCTAGTTAGGCAATTTGTCAAGTCAATATCGATTCTAAACCTCTAATTCAGCCTATATTCACACCTTTAACCCTAACCCCGTTACAACCTTGATTAAAGACCTTTTGATCTATGTATCAACTCATATAGAGTGGTGGAGATTTGATTTCCAGGCAAGTCTATGGGATTAACTTTTCAGGTTCGACTTAGAGTGTTTATTCTTGAACCTTGAACACTTTTGAGTGACTTGAGTGAATCTATTGTGAGGACGTCAATCCTTGTCGGCTTTGAATTAAAGGTAATTACTTAGATAAGGGGAAACACCTATGTTTTCGTACTACAAAGGTATGACTTATCGTAATTGAATCTTTAGGACTCTTTGAGTTGAATTATTCATGTATAAATTATCTATGAATTATGATGAGACAATATCGATAGGAATTATGAATTATGGAAAGTTCGTTTTAATTGTAAGTTGAGAATTTTGCTTGAGGACAAGCAAAAGCTTAAGTGTGGGGGTATTTAATAAACTGTAAAAGTAACATATTTTAATCCCACATTTAGTATGCTTTTGGATGAATTTATCCTTCATTTATGTAAAAAGGTGCTCTTAATCCTTTCTTTTCGTGTCTTATACTCAGGAAAGCACCCAAGGATAAAAAGAATGCAAAACGGGCTTAAAACGAACCAAAGTGGGCCAACCGAAGAAGTCAGTACGGCCTAGACTTCATGCCACGCGACCGTGCCTTGATAGTCATCTAAACCATGGCCTTACCCCGATTCACACGGCCGTTCCCAAAATGGCAAAATAGAGACACAAGCTAGACCTAGATATTGCACGGGCATGTCATAGCCATGCCTGAATCGATAGGATGGAGACACGGGCTGGACCACGATTTACACAAGCGTGTCAAGGTCGTGCCCCTACCCCGGAAAAGAGCAATTTCACTCAGAATTGGATGCTTGGAGCCCAAGAAATGCAATCTTAAGTCCACTCAAACACTTAGGACGAATTTCACTTGAATTACGAGTACTTAGGAGCCAAGTAAAGCATCCCAAATGTATATAAAAACAAATGCAAGGCGACAATTAGGGGTGTCAGGTTTTAGCAGAGTTTTCTGCCAAAGCTTTACTCGTTTAGGGAATTACACGAAGATAGCCAGTTGATCCATCTCGAAGAGCCAGAATTCTACTCAAGGCGGAGGATCTCTCCTTCAATTCATTCAGGGGGTTTTAGGGATTTCTTATGTTTTGTTTTATCTTTCCTTTCGAGATGTTTTCCTATTTTATTATGAACTAAACCCCTCAGATACCTGAAGGGGATGAAACCTATGATGGAATTTGTTATTTGATTTCTAAATCATATGATAAGTGCTTAGTTTGTATGATAAGTGCTTAGTTTGTTCTTAATTATGTTGCTTAATTCAATCTGGTGTGCTTAGGTGGAGGAGGAATAGACCCTACCTAAGAGAAGATCTAGCATAATTAAGCGGAGTTGATCGGGCGCCTAGAGATAGGGTTACGAGATTTTGTCAGATTAGGGTGAAACCTAATATGGGAATCCATTGATCGATTTACTACTTCCTCAGGGGGTTATTATAAGAGAACGAGAGTTCCACTAATTAACCTAAGGTTAGATGTTATTCGCCTCGAGAGAGGGTTTAATATAGGTTAGGGAGTCTCACGGATCAAGCTAAGTAAAGAAATCATATGGTTTGGGGATTAAATAATAAGTGAAGTCATAGGTGGATTCTTCCTGAGGGTATCGTCTTTATCAACTAAGTTTTCTTAAAGTCTTTCTCCAATTGAATCTTTTGTCTTTGCATTTAGTTTAAGTATTTCGTTAGTTTAATAATCCAATCACTCCATATTTTAGGCTAAATAATAGAAAGAAAGTGAGTAATAGTCCTTTTAGGTTCCCTTGGGTTCGATAAGATATTCTTGCCTAAGCTATACTATTGTTCGATAGGTGCACTTGCCTCTATCATTGTCGCAGTCAGTCTATAGGTTCGATCACTCTTTTATAAATATTAAAACTAGACTGTTTTGCAGCGATCAACTATAGTAATCATAAAATAACAAATGAATAAAAGGGTATTACATAGATAAATATATAAAGCAATATATGTAAACAATAAAAATACTAAATAATAAACATATAACTTAATACCTATAAAAGATAATACATAATAATATATATAATAATTTTGAATAAAGATTTTATAAAAAATATATGTGAAACATGTTATGAAATATAAATAAACTTTATACAAAATTTTAGAAAATAATATATGATATAATATAATACTTAGTAATAAAAAAATTTAAAAATAATATAATATATAAAAAGTAATCATATGTAATGAAAATAATGAAAATAATAAATAATGAAAATATATGTATGTATGTAGTATATTAATTGTAAAATTATATACATAATATAAACAATATAAATCAAATAAATTAGATAATATAAATAAATTTTATATAAAATAAGACTTAAGAAATAATATAATACAATACTATATAATATATAAAATATAATAAGTAATATATAAAAATAATAATATATGAATTACTAAACAAATAAAATAATATATAAAATAACGATTAAATATATATATATATATACATAAATTTTGTATTATTAATAAATTAAGAAAATAATATAGAAAAATTTAATGTGATCAAACTATTATAATATAAAATAATAAAATAAAATAAAAGGATAAAAATAAAATTAAGATAAAGGCAACAGAGGTTAAATTGAAATAAAACAAACTTTTGGGGTTAGTTTTATAAAAATAAAAAATGTGAATTGGACTTATTTAAAAACAATAAAATTTCGGAAGGACTAAATGGATAAATAGACCATTTTAAGAAAACACGTGGATCCTGAGGGCCGAGTCGGGTCAACACGAGGATCCGGAGGGTCGAAAACGGCGTCGTTCTTTGTTTGCTATAAGAGTCAAAAACAGTTAAAAAAATTATTTGAACAAACAGTTTAAAAAAAACAGAAACTAAAAAAATCCTCTGAATGAGTTCTCGTCTAGGCTCCCTGGTCGGTCGCTTGGTACACTGCCACGCCTCCGAAAAAGGTGGCCGGAGGTTTAAAAACCTCAGTTTTAAAGGTAGTTTCCTCGTTCTCCCTTTTTTGAGTATTATTTTGTATAAAATATGCGCAAAATAAAAAAAATTGGAAAAATCACCTCTGTAAAAAAAATTCCGTTTCAATGAATTTTTGCTCTTTTTCTCTATATTTTTGTTTCTTTTTTTGTATCCTCTTGTCCGTGTCCCCTTTTACAAATTACTTGGGGTTTTTATACCCGAAAAACAAAGAAAAGAAAAAAAGGAAATATACAGATTTCGCTCGATTTGCTGCCGCGTTTTGCTTTTTGCAGGTCAGTGACGATGAGCACGGTGATGACTAGGTGCGACTTTCGGCGCGATGGAGTGTAACACCCCAAACCCGGCCAAAGCACTACAACCGGATCTGGTATGTCACTAAGGAAATTTTGTAAAACATGTCGCATTTTCAGAAAAATATTTTGGTAAAGTTTAACCTTTTATTCGGGAAAAAATTTATAATTTATAGTTTTAAATAAAATATGCCTTTATGAATTAAAAACCCAAATTTAAATACATGCCTTAGTTCAATTAAAAATAAAAATTTAAATAACTAAAAGTAATAAAAGCCCGTAATAAAACAAAATATGAATTGGTGGCCCATGGCCTTATTACAACTAGATTTAAAATCCATTAAATAAGAATATAAAATAATAACTAGAGTCTTTTCTTTGGATCCAAATGTTCTTTCAGATGGCCACCTTGCGCTCCTCTCCACCGGGTCCGATGCACTAAATGCTCCTAAAATGTTAATTAATTGGTTGAGTCGCGAGACTCGATGTGCAACCTCATGCACCATTAGATTTGGGCCTTAGCCCCATAAAACTAAAATAATCGAATTAATATACATAATAAAAATAATATGCAAGCCCAACCCAAATCCTAGGTTTCCATCCACTACACGCCCGTGCATCACCATTCACACCATTGGGGATTTCTACAATCAACCCACACCGCTACACGCCTTGATGGCGGTCGTCTTGCTCATCATCGATCATGGTCGTAGCTACTACAACAGAAAACCGCTCAATGATCACGGTAAAAATCACTACAATGATCACGGTGAAAACGCTACAACATATAACTTCCTCCTTTCATCAAACCCAACCTATGCAATCACATAAAATCAATATACTTATATCGATTAATCAGAACATTTACTAACCTGATGATTTGCTTTTACCCTCTTTGGGTTTCCTCTATTATGCCCGGATTTTAGCATTTATCAAAACATATAAGACTTATAATCATAT
Organism: Gossypium rotundifolium; assembly: GCA_025506655.1. Taxonomy (NCBI): domain Eukaryota; kingdom Viridiplantae; phylum Streptophyta; class Magnoliopsida; order Malvales; family Malvaceae; genus Gossypium; species Gossypium rotundifolium. Next base: position 155,657,468 of record CP106728.1, read on the forward strand.
ATTAATCAAACAAATCTAGATGGTGGGAAAGTGTTACACACCTGATATCGCGAAATCCAATATTCTTAGTCGATATCCTTGTCATCCCGATCTACAACTTTGCTCAAAAAGCCGGAAAGATGTGAAAATAGGGCCTCTCCTATATTCGGCCATGGTTAGTGTTCTACCCTATTTCATATATTTATAAATAAACCAATCTCCTTACCTTGAAATCCCGAAAATAACACGACTTGAGTGTTAATGATCTTTGACTTAGAGATCTAACGTTGGACTCTCTTCGATCCCGAAATGCCGAAAATAAGAAAAACCCTTGATTAGTCACTAAATATCCATTTGGCTAGGGACTTTGAGAAGTCGAGAAATATTGGAAACTCAAAATCGACACATACCTATTGTTTTCTTGATTCGCACAAGAAGACTTTCTTCAAGAAAATTCGCAACTTCGGAGGTGAGATCTAAGAATTTCGATTTTAGAAGATTTAAGAATTGAAGAGATGGCTAAGAGAGATTTGGCCAATGAATATTAAGGAGAAGAATAGAATAATAGAGATGTGATTTCGCTTTTAGGATTAGAAGAAAATAACAATAGAGGTTAAAAGATTCACCAACCAGAAATTTTAGAGAGGAAGAAAAGGTGAAGAAAATGGTGGTTTTGGCTTTTGAGAGGAAGAAGATAAGAAAAGAAAATAAAAGAAAGGCTTCCAAAATTTCTACACACCCTCTTTATATAGAAAATCCGATTCCTCCCTTTAGCAGAGATTGATTTTCAACCAACACTGCCACACATGATAGCTCCTATCCCTTTTCCCTTATCTTAATCTATTATCTCCTCAAAAATAGTCTTTATCTGCTTATTATCCTTAAAGACTAAATCCCTAAATAATAGTATTTATCTGCTTATTATCCACATAGAATAAATATAATAAAATTCCCAAAAAATAGCCTTGTGCCGTCCACTTCCTTAATCCCTAATGTCAAATTTAACTAACTTAAATTAGAAGATTTGGGCTCCTTAAAACTTAAAATTTGGGCCCCTAACACTTAAATTAACTCATTCCACATATTCTGTAACATCCTGAAATTGGGCCTAGTAGAATTGGGCCCAATAGGCCTTGAGAATGGGAACGTTTAAAATTTTTGAGATGCATGTAGCACTTAGAATGTTATGGTAAGGTATTAATGGGCTTGTGCATTGTGTGTAATGTTATGTTTAATATGTTAATTTGAGGTTCAGTTGGGCCCAAAGAATTGGGTCAAAATTTCGATAGCCAAGGTGAGCTAAGGGGGGACGCACAAGGCTATAATTTAGGGATTATTTTTGTTTAATTAATGAGGATAACAAGCTAATAAAATAAAGGGAGAGTTGGTGCAAATGTGGCCTCTTATGGATGAGTGTTTTGATAGGGATAAGGGATAGAAGGATAGAGGAGAAAAGATAGGAGTTATCTTCTGAGTATAGAGTTGGCCGAAATTTCATCTCCTGGAGGGGGTGCCGAAATTCCCTATAAATAGGGGGTACCTATTCAATTCTGGCATTTTGAACCCCATTCTCTTCTCTCATCTTCTGTGTCGAAATTCTCAGTTCTTCTTGGTAATCTCTTTTCTTTTGATTTCTTCTGAAAGCCGAAACCCCTAAGTATTCTTTCTCTCCACTTTCTTTTCACTTTCCTTCTAAGTCAAACACTTCACTCGCTTTTTCTAAAAGCGAAAATGCATCAGTTCATCTTTTTGAGATTTTCATAAAAGCCGAAATCGCTAGATCTCATCTCCTGTGGTTGTCGAATCTTCTTTAATTGAGTCTGCTTGTGCCGAAATCTAAAGGAAACAATAGGTAAGTGTTGATTTCGGGATTTCAATGTTCTTTCCGCTTTTCAAAGTCCTTAGCCGAATGGCTATTAGAAACTAATCTCTTATTTCACACTTCTTTTCAAGATTCCGGATTTGAAGAAGGAGGCCAATCGCATAGATCTCTAAGTTATAGAATCGTGTTACTTTCGGATTTCGAGGTAAGAGGATTTGTTTATTTATATATATAAAATCGGGTAGAATAATAACCATGGCGAATATAGGAGAGGGCATATTTTTCCAGTTTTTCGGCTTTTAAGCAAAGTTATAGATTGAGGATAATAGATCCGAATATCAAGGACATCGACTAAGAATATTGGATTTCGCGATATCGTGTGTAATATTTCCCGCCATTTAGATCATTCATTAAATACATTTTATAAGTATTATATGTTGTGATAAATGTCAAATCCCAAAGATAAAGATGGAAGCCCAAAGAGGGTAAAAGCGAATCACCGTGTCGTTGAATATTATGATTTTATGTTATAAGTGTATTGATTTTGTGATTGCATTGGGTGGGTTTGATGAAAGGAGGAAGTTATACGTTATATGTGTAGCGATTTTACCGTGATCATTATATGTTGTAGCGGCTTTTGCCGTGATCTCGTTATAAGGGCTTGACCATGATATGTTGATGAGCAAAGATGACCGCCATCTTGGCGTGTAGCGGTGTGGGTTGATTGTAAAAATCCTCAATGGTGTGAACGGTTGGTACGGGGGCATGTAGCGGATGGAAACCTAGGCAAATGGGTTGGGCCTTGCATATTATTTGTTATATATGTACATGAATTTATTATTCTATTTTTATGGGTTAAGGCCCAAATCTAATGGTGCATGAAGGTTGCACATCGAGTCTCGCGACTCAACCAATTAATTAACATTTCGTGTAACACTTAGTGCATCGATCGGCCGAGAGGAGCATAAGGTGGCCATGCAAAAGAATATGTGGATCCGCAAAAATACTCAAGTTAATTATTTTTATATTATGTTTTATTTAATGGATTTTAAACCTCGTTGTAATAAGGCCATGGGCCATTAGTTTATATCTTGTTTTAGTATGGGATAAATTATTTTTAGTTATTCAAACATTTATTTTAATTAAACTAAGGCATGTAATTAAGTTTGGGTTTTATTCATAAAGGCATATTTTATAGACAACACGATTTGTTTTACAAAAATTTCCTTAGTGACATACCTGATCCGGTCGTGGTGTTTGGGCCGGGTTTGGGGTGTTACATATTCACCCTTTAAACGTATAGGCCCAAAAATTTAGGATGTTACATGGAGGGTCATTGGGCGCAGACCGATTAAGGCTAAGATGTGGGATGGGTGTCATGCGTGATGCTTCTCTAGGGTTTCAGAAACCCTTGTTCTGACCTTGATTCCGGGCCTTTTTGGGCTGCACTGGTTTGGGCCTGATTATGTTTAGCTGGGCCAATCGTGTTTAAGTGTTGCTGATGTAATTTGGGCCATAAGGACTTTTGTAATCTGGACTGTAAAAATGGACTTTTTATTATTTTTTATTTTGGGTCTGGTTTATGTTAGCCTGGTCAAAATGGGCCATTACATTATAAAACTAATAATTTTAAAAGTAATTTGAACAATAAATTTAAAATTTATAAAGAAATAATTTCAAATATATATCTAAAATTTTAAAAATAATCTAAAATGATATTTAAATTTTTAAAAATATATTATACAACATTTTAAATATACATTACAAATTTTTAAAATTAATAATATAAATTAAATAAATAAAATAAAATAATAAAATAATATAAAAGAAAAAAAATGAAAAAGACAAAATTAAAAAAAAAAGTGTCAGGACGGTGGTGGCGCCATTTCAAATGGCTCCACCAAAAAAGGAAAACTTGCTTTTAAGGCCCCTAAACTTTTCAGAAACTTAAAAAAGTAAAAAATATAATATTTAAAATAATTAAAAATATATATTTAAAGTTAAAAATTATTTAAAAATAATATTTAAAATTTTAAAATATATATTATAAAAATTTTAAATATACATTACAAATTTTTAAAATTAATAATATAAATTAAATAAATAAAGTAAAATAAGAAAATAATATAAAAAAAAAAAAAAGCCAAAATTAAAAAAAAAGGTAATCGGAAGGTGGTGGCACCATTTCAAATGACTCCACCAAAAAAGGAGAAATTCTTTTAAGGCCCACAAACTTTTCAGAAACTTGAAAAAAGTAAAAAATATAATATTTAAAATAATTAAAAAATATATCTGAAGTTAAAAAATTATTTAAAAATAATATTTAAAATTTAAATATATTATAAAACGTTTTAAATATACATTATAAATTTTTTAAAATTAATAATATAAATTAAATAAATAAAATAAAATAAGAAAATAATATAAAAGTAAAAAAAAAGAAAAAGCCAAAATTAAAAAAAAAAAAGGTGTTAGGAGGGTGGTGGCTATTATTTCAAATGGCTCCACCAAAAAAATGAGAAATTACTTTTAAGGCTCCAAATTTTTTAAAAACCTGAAAAAAGTAAAAAAACTATAAAATTAAAAAAAAATGTGTCAGAGGGGGTGGTGGCGCCATTATAAATGGCTCCACTAAAAATTGGGAAATTGTTTTAAAGGCCCCCAATTTTTTAGATTTTAGAGTATTTCTCTCGTATTTTATACAGGTGGAGCCATTCAATATGGCTCCACTAAAAATTATTTTTATCCCCTATGCTAACGTGACAAGTTATAGAGCCATTTAATTTGACTCCACCTAATTTTACTTAGCTTTTAGGTTATTTTAGTATGGGCAAATATCCCAAAAATACAAAAAAAATAAAATTACCGGAAGGACAGTTTCAAAAATATTGACCTAAGGGCAATTTCCCCAAAATCGCGTCCACGCCGCGTTTTTTGGGAAAGCGGCTTAAAAGCGTCCATGGGGAGCACTTTAGTTAATCTCAAAGAAAAGCGCTTCCACGAGGGCGCTTTGTTGAGTTGGCCTAAAGCGCCCCCATGGACGCGCTTTTAGCTTTTTTGGGAATCTTTCCGTCCACTTGCAATGTGAAAATGAAAGAATTTTTGGACAAGAGTCTCCGCAAAATAATTTTGAGGAGATGTTTGAACAAACCGTGGTAAAACGCCTCACGTGGACGCTTTTGCTACAAAGTGGTCTCCGCAAAATTATTTTGAGGAGACGCTTCAACAAACAAGTGGCAAAAACGCTCCAAATAGGTGCACTATTACCCGAGAATCGAAAAGCGCCCCACGTGGACGCACTTTTGGTACAAAGGTTTGCGGCAAAATTAGGCTATAAATCACCAAATTGCATTCTCGCCAAGCGTAAAGCATTCAAGCAAAAAGAAAAAAATTGAAAATGAGTGAACGATTAATGGTGTTATTTACTACGATGGTGAAGTGCGTGACACGAAAATGGTGTTGTTTTCTTATCGAGAACACAACACGATTGAGTTTTAATCGAAACGTCGATTTGGTAGAACTTCGCAAAAGAATTAGGCGTAAAATATTCAAACAACGCCAATGAAAGTTCGATCTATTAAGTATAGATTTTGCGCTTTGTTGATCCGGTGAGATATGACGATTCGACATCAAAGGTCCCTGAGCCTTGAGGCAATGGTGGAGACTCATTTTGCCGTGGATCGCCCTATCTCGAAGTTATATGTAGAATTTTCATCTCCAAGTGATCCGGTCGCGACCTCAACATCTAGTATCGCTCGAGGGAGTACACGACCCTGTGTCGACACTGTAAGTGGGAGGCAAAACACGAAGTGCCCGTGTGCGGTGGTAGTATGGAAAACATAACCCCGCACGACACTCGGTTGGTGGATGGGACATGCATATTCGCCAATTGATGTCGATGACGTAAATACGATTGGGGACGCTATCAACTTCTAGTGGATGGCAATCCACATACGATTGGAATCTTTACGAAAGATGTTTAAGGAGGGATGATGTATTACCGACGGCATCCACCAATGAGGGCCCTCGTTTGTTGCAGTTATGGAGGATCGGACGATGAATCGATGTGGATCCACCTCGGAGCCGGGCTGACGACGGCGAAGTTGGACTATTTTCCGAACCGGAGCCCGCTCCAATTGTACCAAGATGTTGAGGCGGTTCGACGAAGAAGAAGATCCGCTATTCAGGCATACTCGCCCCAACAAGACATGCATAATGTCGATCTATCTCAAGATGATGCATTGAGTTTCTGAACTACCACACCGGACGCGGATCGCACAAATTCTTCGTTGGATTCGGACCAATTAGAAGTTGGTAACCGCTTTTCCAACAAGAACACTTTTCTTGGTGCATTGAAACAATACAAGATCGTGAACGGGTTAACTACACTATGGTTAAATCAAAGCTCGATAGGTACGAGGCGAAGTGTGTTTGTGCAAGACGACACATGTGCATGGAAAATCATGGCGTCGTTGAGGAAAAGGACGGGATGTGGGAGGTGAAGAAGTACAAAGGTCCGCATACATGTCTTACCAGACAAGACCACTATGTGTTCAATGATTTCAAATAACACTAATATTATGTAATGTTGCATTATTTAACGTACTTGCTGATGTGTAACACAAGATCATCCGAGGATGGATTCGGACATGTTGGCTGATTTAATAATCCCGACGGTGAAGGCCGATCCCAAAACTACAAGACTTTACTTTAATTGGCAATATTCAGAGCCAAATGGGGTACACGCCTCTTCTGAAAGGCTTGGATAGCCAAGCGTATGCTGGAAAAGTTGCACGGTCGGTGGGACGCTTCATATAATGAAGTGTGGCGCGGTGTAAGGTGTTGAGAGATATGTCCTGCAAAGACAATGACATTGAAACGAACCGGCGATTACAACGATCGCCCCGCCTCCGTGGATGCGCAGTGTTCAAGCGCTGCTCGACATTTAAGCAATGCCGAGATGCTTTTACATACCGCAAGCCATTGGTACAAATTGACGGTACCTTCATGTATGGTAGATATACGACGGCTATTGCTAGTGTGGCACAAGACTACCGTGGGAGAATCCTTCCGATTGCGTTCGCAATAACACCAAGGAGTCACCGATGATCGGACTTCTTCCTATCTAGGTTAAGGAGGCATGTCCGCCTTAACCTCGACATATGCGTTATATCGGATCGGGGCCCGGAATACTTGCGCAATAGAACGACAGGGAAGCATGTGGCATCGCACACACCATCGATATTGCACGAGGCATGTGGCATCCAACTACTATGGGCAACACCGATCTAAAAGATGTAAACGGCAAGTGACCGATATGGGTATGAAATTTCTATTAATATAATTTCTTTTGAAATTTTCAATTTATTCGCAATTGAATAGTGGTATGTAATATTCGATATCAACGATATTGGCGGTACGAGATCAATAAAGACCGCTTTCACGAGATGTTGGCCGCTTATGCGAAGATAACGCCAAGGCGCAGAGTACCTATGCAATATTCCTTTTGAACAAGGGACACAAGATATGATTGCGGCCTACGATATGGTCATATGACCACAAACCCGGCCGAATGCATAAATTTCGTGCTAAAGGAACCCGTCATCTTTCGATTACAGACGATTTTATGGAAGACATATTTTCGTTTAGCAAGCACTATTTCCAAGAGAGGCGAGTTATCGAGGCGTATACAAGGAGGCCATGTATGGAGCCCGAAGGTCTTGCAAGAAATTAACCGTGGGAAGGCACGGCGAACACTATGCACACAGTTTGTCACGACCGCGACAACTTATGGTTTCATGTCACGAAGTTTGATGACCGAGCCAAGGTATTGTTGGCGGGCATTATCGTACACTTGACAAATAGGACATGCGATCGTGGATATTTGATGCACTTCGTTACCCATGTGCTCATGTACTTGCGGCTTGTCATAATCTTCGCCTTGACCCCACGAGCTATGTCGACGAAGTCTACAAATTAGAAAACATGTACAACGTGTGGAGACACGTATTCCCACCATCCAGATGAACGTAAGTGGCCATCGGATCGCTTGCACCAGTATAAGCTGCTGCTTGATAGAGAATTGAGACGAAACCAAAAGGTCGACCTTCCTCGACTAGAATACGCAACAATATGGATATCCGAGAACCGACCAACCAAAGTCGGCATGGCGGGTGGTGTAGGAACCCGCCATACATCTCGCCGTGTCCAAATCGGACTAGTTGACCGTGTTCTTAGCTTGTTTGTCTCTTGTGGCTATGTAATGTCTGCTTTTTTGGAGGAAAACGGTGAACTTTTGTACAATAACTCAAATTTATTAAATATAAGATAATTAATATTAAATTACAAACACAAATAATAAAACAACTTTTTATTCAAAAATAAAAAATTATTACAGTTTAAAAATAAAATAAAAAATTACAAACACAAATAATAAAACAACGATATTGGCGGGTACAAGATCAATACAAAAAATTAAATTAGAAAAAAATTAAATAAATTAAAAAATTAAATTACAAAAAAAACAAACTCAAATTGTATTAAATATATTACAACTTAATTAAAAAAATAAATCAAACCTATTTTGTCAAAGTTATTAAAATTAAATAATTTAAAAAATTAAATTACAAAAACTCAAATTGTATTAAAAATAATACAACTTAATTACAAAAAAAAAATAAACCAAACATATTTTGTCAAAGCTATTAAAATTAAATAAATTAAAAAATTAAATTACAAAAAAAAACAAACTCAAATTGTATTAAATATATTACAACTTAATTACAAAAAAAAATAAACCAAACCTATTTTGTCAAAGTTATTAAAATTAAATAAATTAAAAAAATTATATTACAAAAAAAAAACTCAAATTGTATTAAATATATTACAACTTAATTACAAAAAAAAATAAACCAAACCTATTTTGTCAAAGTTATTAAAATTAAATAAATTAAAAAATTAAATTACAAAAAAAAACTCAAATTGTATTAAATATATTACAACTTAATTACAAAAAAAAATAAACCAAACCTATTTTGTCAAAGTTATTAAAATTAAATAAATTAAAAAATTAAATTACAAAAAAAACAAACTCAAATTATATTAAATATATTACAACTTAATTACCAAAAAAAAAATAAACCAAACCTATTTTGTCAAAGTTATTAAAATTAAATAAATTAAAAAATTATATTACAAAAAAAACAAACTCAAATTGTATTAAATATATTACAACTTAATTACAAAAAAAATAAACCAAACCTATTTTGTCAAAGTTATTAAAATTAAAAAATTAAATTACAAAAAAAAAACAAACTCAAATTGTATTAAAAATAATACAACTTAATTACAAAAAAAAAATAAACCAAACATATTTTGTCAAAGTTATTAAAATTAAATAAATTAAAAAATTAAATAAAAAATAAACTCAATTTTTATTAAATATATTACAACTTAATTACAAAAATTAAACCTTAATTACAAAAAATTAAACTCAAATTATAAATTAATTTATAATTACTCAAATTATGGGGTTTAGGGTTTAGTGCGGATGGGGTGGGAACCAAGTACACACTGGGGCGGCGACGATTATGCTACCGGATTCCTCCTTCTTCTAGCTTCCAATGGGTTGTGGAACCTCAAAGTGGAATCCGGTCCCTCCCAAGAATGGGTCAGTTCGGTGTTGCGATGATGACCCACCTTGATAAAATAATGACCGGAGGTGTTTGCATAAACCACTACGGGGTGATCGATCCCGCACGGTGAAGGAGTCGGTAGAAAGAATCGCTCCCGACGCACCTCCTCTAATCCCACACCGGCGTCGGCCTCACGATCGGTGGCTAAAAGGAGTTGTCGAGAACGGACTCGAACCCGCCATGGATTTCAACCTGGGGGACTAGAAAAGGAAACATATATGGGTTAGGAGGATACATGTAAGGCGGTGGTACGCACCGCATAAATCGGATGCTGTGTTATCGGTGTTGTCACCGAATCGATGGGCCGGTGATTGTATAGGTGCTGTTGATGGGCCCGGATCGATAGGCGCCGTTGATGGGCCCGGATCGTAGTAGGCGCTGTTGTCGGCCCGCCTCATCACCCTTCTCCTTGAATGTAAAGGGCCCGACGTTCCTTCGCCGCGAATTTGTTGTCGCTCTTTCACCGACAACAGATACGGCTTGCCATGGATTCTAAACCATGGCATGTACTCCGACACGCACGCTAACTCAGAACTACGATCGGTTCTTGGTTAGGTAAAAAGTCATACCGCTTCTCCCATGTCTCGATATGTTCGACCAAAATATTGGCCAATCCGTGTCGCCGCCAGAAGTCCACATCTGTGCTCATCATCGAGCACTTTAGAGCCACGGAATCGATCGTCGGCATCCAAATTGTCGCAGAACCCGGCCTCGACCGGTGCATCTCCACGGTCAGCGTAGGTGATTAAGCGGGACCTTAACTCGCTAACTGCTCGGATTTTGGAGGAACTCCCTAATTATCGCCTCAATTTCGGGATCCTCGTGACGGTGTCCATTGAAACTATATTAACATTACCAAAATATTAGTTATATACATAAATACTAAATTATAATAACGAAATTCAACACTAACTTGTGATTCCGACCGTTGTTCCAATAGAGAGCAGATATCCTCAAGCGAGTCGTATTCCAACATGACTTCTGATGGTTCCACCTAATTAAATAAACTTTTAGCATGCAATTATACTATAAATCTACGACATAATTGTAAAATATAATATTAAATTTACCTCGTTATCAATGGGAATGAATATGGTCGGTCGAGGGGACGTAAAATGGAAATCGAAACCATGCCCATGATCGCAGAGTGATAGGCAACCTCCGATTTTTGCTTTATTCGCACCGCCGCCCAAGACATCTCCCAGACAACCTCGATAGCACGGCAGACCCCAACTCAATTCACCGGCCGCTCAAATCAACAAGTTTCAGGAGCCATCTCGTGGACGAGGTTTCTAGAGACGTCCCAGATCGATAGCCTCCAATTATCTCAAGTATGTATGCCCGCATACCGTATTCTTTCATCTTCATCGAATCTTCATTCTATCATGGAATATGTCTCAGAACCAAACCATATCGATCCGACCTCCTTGCAATTTATCCTAATGGCACCCGAGCTCAGAGCATACGGCCATCCAATCGAGAGATGTTACGGACCGGTGACTACCGAATTCGGCCCACCCAGAATCCCAATCAGAATCGCACATCTTCTAAGGTGATGGTACACTCTCGCATGGCGATGGAAAGTGTGCGCCTCGGTCTCCACCTCTCTATCAACGCGCTTATCAAAACCGGGTCCAACTTGAACCCCTACCTATCGTATTACGTGCCAAAACCCGCTTCCCGCAGTAATTTCGATCAATGGCAATGGGGACCGTGCATGTTGCGAATATAACATTGCAACACCGATCTACGTGATCGCTTAAAAATAATAAAATTCAAAATTAAATAAAATTGCATAATTAAAAAATTTAATAATATTGAAAAATTAAAATTCAAACTTACTATTTTCAATTGCTTGACGCCAATGTGATTGCTTTGTCTAAGCGATGTAAATCCCTACCATTGTACTCCGATAAAGATTTTTAAATTTTCCAAAAAATAAATATATTAAAAATTTATAATGGGCTTTTTCAGTAAATGGTAGAAGACTATTTCAAATTTAAACGTAAATTTCAAGGGCTTTGATAGAAACTTGAGAGAAAATTGAGAGTAAATTGAGAGAAAATTGAGAGAAAAATGGGAAAGGATTGAAGTGTGAAAAAATGAAGGCTTGGGGGTATTTATAGTTTTTTTTCCCGTTGCTTTTTGATCGTTGGGGTCCAACGGTCAATTTTTTGATTGTTCTTGACTGAAAGCGCGTCCATGGGGAGCGCTTAAACTTAACTCAAAGAAAAGCGCTACCGTGGAAGCGCTTTTTTCGAGATTAGCCTAAAGCGCCCCCATGGACGCTTTTAGGCCTTCCCAAAAAACGCTACCGACGTGGACGCGATTTTTGGGAAATTGCCCTTCCGGTCAATATTTTGAAACCTCATCCTTTCCGTAATTTTAATTTTTTGGTATTTTGGGATATTTGCCCTTTTAGTATTTAATTAAAAAGGGTTATTTTAATAAAAAAAGCCTATTACAATATTGTAATTTATTTGAACAATGAAATTGGTTGAATTTTTATCAAGCACGTGATATTGGGAAGCCTAGGGACTTGTTTTGGTCAACAAGAAACCTTTAGCTTAATTTTTTTCGAGGTTCATATTATTTCTAAAATTTGAAATTACGTCTCTTCTTAAGAATATAATGCACGTTTGTGACATTAATTTTAAGTAAATATATAGTTATATCTGCTAGAAATAAATTATTATATAAACAGTAAGTTTGAAAATTCACCATAAATTTTGTAAAAATAATTAAGAAGTGATCTATATATTTTTGTAACCGTGAGTCATTCTAGTTTTGTTTAGAACAAACAGAGATTGATTTAGATTTGTATTTTAAAATATATGAATTTTTGAGTGTTGAAAGGTCATAAAAATCTGGCAGCAGAATTATTATAAAACAAATTTAGCAGTGACTTTGAAAAATCACCAAAAATTTCACAAGATAAAATAGGAAGCGAGCCTTATATCTCTATAACCGTACAGAAATCAACGGTGCTCGATTTAGATTTATATATTAAGAGTTATTAATTTTTGAATGAGAAAATGCCAGAATGTCAAGGTAGCAGAATGTCACATCTCATTAGTTAATGTTTTAGCTGAAATGATAAGCAAGTTGAAACGAGTATGAGACTCGAATGTCATGGTTGTATTTTTGTGATTACATGTTTGATGCTTTGTTTGCGCTCAGCCTTCGGGCTCTAACCTAACTAGCCGCCATGAGTGGCGCTCGAGATAACCCTACAAACACTCGAGATTATTTGACTAGCGGCCATGAGTGGCGCAGGACTATCTGGATACCTGATTATTTGAGCAGTATGTGCAATCTAACAAGTTGAAATGAGTATGAGACTCGAATGTCATGGTTGTATTTTTGTGATTATATGTTTGATGCTTTGTTTGCGCTCAGCCTTCGGGCTCTAACCTAACTAGCCGCCATGAGTGGCGCTCGAGATAACCCTACGGACACCCGGGATTATTTGACTAGCGGCCATGAGTGGCGCAGGACTATCCGGATACCTGATTATTTGAGCATTATGTGCAATCTAACAAGTTTGACAAGTTTAATATGCAAGCGATTTGGTTATGTAGTTTTAATGACTCATGATTTAATTATTCGATACTCAAGTCATGTTTCTATGTATACATTTGATTTGCATGCTTATATTTATGAATTGCTTGAAGTATGGTAGATTTGTTGTGTACCACTGAGCTTGTAAAGCTCAGCCTTCGAATCTTCTTATTATTTAGATTTGTAAACTTTTGTTCGTGTCCAAGGAACATCATCGACGAGATACTCATAGCATCACGTATTCAGAGTAAAGTACCTTATCTATTAGTGGGCATTGTATTCCTAAGGCCTTACTTGTATTTTTTTGTAGGTCTATAACTCATTTATTATTTTTGTTATTTTGACTATTTTGATATACGATGATATTGGAGTTCCACATATTTTGTATAACTACTTTTATTACTATTTTCAGTATAACTATGTATGGTATTTTCTCTTGTATAAAATGAATTTCAATGTTTTAAATTTTTTTGTAAATTTTGTTTGGGTTACTCCAGCGATCTGATGTAGAGCCTTAGTATTCGAGTACTTCGTATTCGAGATTAGGGTGTTACACATAATCTTCAACCTTATTTTTTTAAATAATCAAAATAAATTTTAAATATTATAAATTATTTTATTTAAGGGTGATGGATTTTAGTCAAATTATGCTATTAGACCTTATACTTTGTGTAAATTATGGATTTAGTACCTCTATTTTAATTTGACCAATTTTAATTTTTATATTTTTAGAATTTTCAAATTTTAATCTCGACTCAAAAGTAATAGTTAAATTTATTTGGTTAAATTATGTTATTAGTTTTGTATTATGTGTAAAGTTATAGATTTAATCCACGCTCATTACTTGGATCATTCTTAGTGATTATATTTTTGAATTTCAAAATTTTAGTCAACGACAATCGTTAAAGCTATTAACTTTCTTTTGGTGACTAATATGTGAAAATAACAAACAACATAGTATTACATATATAATAATATGCTTTTACACATCGAATTTTAAAAATAATAAAACTTAACTTAATGAATTTAATAATTATCATTTGGTTAGGATTAAAATTTTAAAATTCTAAAAATAAAAAGTAAAAAAAATAAAATTAAACAGATCTACAGCATACACAAAATATAGGGTCTAATAGCATAAATTAACACAAAATTTATATGAATGCTACTCGTGATTTCGTGTGAATTAAGAAAAGCCAGGTTGTCTTCAACTAGATATGTCTTAAATTTATGTTGTCCTTCTCCTATCAAAAAAGAGAAACATGTGGTAGTGATACGATACGGTTGGGTGAAAATGAAAGACCCACAAAATTCTGTTTCAACAAATACACAAGAAACTTATTGTTTCATCATTGTTCCAAAACACTTCTCTTCAAAAAAAGAAAGAAAGAACGAAAATAAACAATGCAAGAGATGATCGTCCTCTACCCATCGCCCGGATTGGGCCATGTGGTGTCAATGGTGGAGCTTGGCAAACTCATCCTTCACCACTACAACAACCGATACTCCATCACCATCCTCCTTACCACTGGCTTTTGGGACACCCCAACCATCATCTCTTACATCAATTCCGTCTCCCAAGCCTTCCCATCTATCTCCTTCTTTCGCTTCCCTTCCATCTCCATTGACCTATCTCAAAACTGCAGCGGTGCCGCCATTGCCTTCCACTTCATCCGCCTTCATGCAGCCAACGTCCTCCATTCTCTTCAACAAATCTCCAAATCTCAAAAAATCTCCGCTTTTATCATTGATCTTTTCTGCACTTCGGCTTTATCTATGGGAAAAGATCTTGACATCCCTACTTTTTACTTCTTTACCTCTGGTGCTTCTACCCTTGCTGCTTTCCTTCAAATCCCAAAGCTTGATAAACAAACCTTTGGAAGAAGCTTCAAAGATCTGCCCAACACGTTCTTCCATTTTGAGGGTGTGCCATCGTTGAGAGCTGTACACATGCCTGAACCTTTACTTGATAGAGAGGATCCAGCTTATCATGATTTTATGTACTTCATGTCAAGTCTTCAACAATCAGATGGAATTATAGTCAACACTTTTGAAGATCTTGAACCCATTTCCATTAAGGCTATTGCTAATGGTTTATGCCTTCCTGATGCTCCAAGTACTCCACCAACGTTCTACGTGGGACCTTTGATTGCACCAAGTAAACATGAAGCTGAAAATGACTATTGTTTATCATGGCTAGAGAAGCAACCGAGTCAAAGCGTAGTGTTCTTGTGTTTTGGAAGCCGTGGGACGTTCTATCCTCCCCAAGTTAAGGAAATAGCCAAAGGGTTGGAATATAGTGGGCAAAGGTTCTTATGGGTTGTAAAAGATCCACCCAATCATGAAAAGACTAAGCAAGCTGAAGATAACCTTGATGTGGATTTAGACAGTCTTTTACCAGAAGGATTTATGGAGAGAACCAGAGATAGGGGTTTGGTTGTGAAGTCATTTGCGCCACAAGTAGAAGTGTTGAACAAGGACTCAGTTGGTGGCTTTGTGACTCACTGTGGGTGGAACTCGGTATTGGAAGCGGTGGTGGCTGGGGTGCCTATGATTGCATGGCCTTTATATGCAGAGCAACACTTGAACCGGAACATTTTGGTTGAGGATATGAAGATGGCTATTCCGGTGGAGCAAATGGAGGGGGATGGGTTTGTGAGTGGAACTGAGTTGGAGAAACGAGTGAGAGAGTTGATGGAATCGGAGAAGGGTGAGGAGCTTAGAGAAAAGAGCAGGAAGATGAAAGAGAAGGCCTTGGCTGCCACGGGTCCATCAGGGTCTTCTACTAAAGCACTTACGAAGCTGGTTGAGTTATGGAAGTAGGGTTGAGGCCAGTGTTTCTTCTATTGGTCTCTTACAAGGTCATTAGGCGTGGTGTGAGGAGTGAGGACTAAGACAGTCACTAACGGATCTACTGTTTCTATATGAGTATTAGTGTGTATAGGTATCGTATCTAGCTTCTTCTTTTTTTTAATTGTTGTCTTGGTTTTTTAAAAAAATTTAAATTAATAAAAATAAAATTGTATTTTAATCCCTTAAAATTATGAAAATTTAATTTAATTTTTTAAAAATTATAAAAATTAAAATTTCATTTGCCCACCTAAAAATTTTCTGGCTTTGTCTGTCGGAGCAAGACAGTTAAAAAAAAACATGGTAAACTGTTCATTAGAGCAGTTGAAGAAGGCAAAAACAATGGCAACCATTGCTGCGTGGCAAAGCTCAAAGACTGCTCTTTCTTTATCCTCAAACTCCTCTTCCTCTCTCCCCTCTTCATGTAAGTTCTTTTGTTTTTCCTCTCAATTTCATTTACCTCATTGTTTGCTTCAATTTACACGATTTTCTTGTTTTTTTCAGTTCATTGAAGGTTTTATAGAAATGGGTGTTTCACATTTTTCACTCTTTTGCCTCGGATTTCTTTTGACCAAGTCTAAAGCAACTTGCTTTATTCTTTTGGTGCTCGAAGGACCAGACTTTTTGTCCGATAAAAGATTGTATAAAAGATTGTAAGATTTGATTCGACGTTATTCTTATCCATGATAAATTCATAATTATTTTTAAAATCGACTCCCAAATCGCGCTAGAGTATTCCTAATATTATATAAAATCAACACTTAAAAGGAGATTTATAAAATAAATAAGGGCAAAATAGGTACATTAACTTAAATTTAAGGACAAAATTGAAATAGGGTTATTTTGACATTTACCTAATTGGAATTTTCTTTATTTGCATCTAGAGTATATTATTTTTCTCATTTTGGTACTTTTTTTCTTAGATTAGTCCCTAAAGTTACATTTTGTTACCATTTCACTCCAATATTATTAAAAAAAGCTCATTACCATTTAAAAATCCATTAAAATGTGGCCCAATTACAATGTACCACATGACATTCATATGTAATAAAAATATAAATAAAAGTTTTTTAAAAATAAATTTAATTAATAAAATTATAATAAATAGAATTTACCCTTTGGCTTTTACCAGTGTTGACCGATGGTTGACCTAATAGTTTTGATATTTTTATTTTATAAATTATTTTTAAAAATTCTAATATATTTTTATTGTTAAAATATATAGATGCCACATAGAATTTTCTAGTTGAGTCATATTTTAACTGGGTTTTTTAAACGTAATGGAGCGAATTGGTAATAGAATGTAACTTTAAGTAAAAGTCTGAGAAAAAAAATAAATACCAAAATGAAAAAATATTATACTTAGAGGGCGAAATGATGCTTTAAGCCTTATTGAAATAAATAATGAAAAATATAATATAATGATAGTTTATACTATATGAATTAAAAAAACATTTACATTTTTAATTTTGAAAATAATTATAAAATACAAACCACAAACTTCTTACCCTATAGAATGGACACATAAGTTTGGTATTTGATCCATTATTAGTGCATAACTCTCATGCACCACTAGTTAACAATAAGATAATACATTGCTACTTATGTAAAATAAAAATATTGAAGGGTTTAAAATAAATATAAATAACTTTATTTTTAAAAATAAATATTAATTACAATTTCAAACTAAATTTATTATGTTGACAAATTTTTAATATATTTTTGAGATTTTAGAATTAGAACTAAGTTGATAAATTTTGTAAATGTAGAGGGCTAAATTTATTCAATTTTTAGTATTCGAACTAAAATGACAAATTTTGTAAACATTGAGGGCTAAATTTATTGAATATTTTATATCTAGGATCAAATTGATAGAATGTGTAAACATTAGAGAGCTAATTTTATTATTAGACTAATAAAAAAAACTCACATCAACTTTCTGCCACTAATCTAACGACAACTAACAGGAAAGCGATCAAAATATTTAATTTCGAAAAATTTAGTGACTAAATAAAAATTAATAGTTCAATGACCAAAATAGAACGAATGCAATAGTTCAATGACTATTTTTAAATATTCAATTTTTTATATCAATTTTTTATTAAAAAAAAAATACATAATATCTGATTGAGTCTTAGTTCGATTGGCATAGACATTGACACAATAAATTTGAGTGTATTGAAGCGTATTGAAGTGTATTGAAGTGTATTGTAGGAAATACTTTAGCAGTACTGTCAACAGTTTGTTGTACTATCATACAATAATTTACTATATTTCAACTTCGTACAACAAGTGGTTTAAGTCTTAATACACATTAGTTTTGAAAATACACATGTTTACGCAGTGCACCCACGATGATAATTTTTTAATGAAGAGGTAAGTGCTAAACTCTTATTACATAACCTATACAATTTTCAAGTACATATTATTTTTGACTTGTTAACATTCTAGATCATTTACAATTAATCACCTATTAAAGTAGCATCTAAAGAAGCATAAACAACTTACTCAATTTCAAGCTCGGTTGGAACTATTCGTGGCACTACTCTCATATTTGCCACAACAATCTAAATAGAGAATAAAATCTAATAATTATTAAAATATACATGAAGAAAACTTTAAAAAAAAAAAAATCAATATAAGATATACTTACATAGATGAGGCAGGTCCGTTTTTGATATTTTTGAAGTTTTACAATAAAACTAGTCATTTTAAAACAAAATTATAAAATTTAATACAATAAAATAAAATTATATACTAGTAATTACACCCCATTCACCCCCCTATAAATACTTTGGCACTTCCTTACCACAAACAAAACATCTAACAACAAATTATCTATTTTTAATAACACAAAAGAAAGTTGGTTTTTTGAAAAGAAAAAAATGGAGAATGTTCCATGTACAATGAAAGCTTGGATTTATGGACAATATGGGAAACTTGAAGATGTTCTGAAACTCAAGTCCGATGGTGGTGTTCCTGAATTGAAGGAAGATCAAGTTCTTGTTTAAGGTCATGGCTTCGGGGTTAATCCAGTTGATAATAAGAGGATGCTTGGCATTTTTGTTCAAGCTGAATGTCCTTTTCCTGTAAGTTTTTTTACATTACTGCTATAACTTAAACTCAGTTAAGTGTCTGATATGGATATATTGTTTTATTTTTGTTTTTTCAGACGGTTCCATGGTACGATGTAGCTGGTGTGGTGGTGAAAGTAGGAAGCCAAGGAAAGAACTTAAAGGTAGGTGATGAAGTATATGGTAACATCCATGAGAAAGCCTTGGGTCATCCCAAACAATACGGCACTTTGGCCGAATACACGGCGGTTGAAGAGCGGCTATTGGCTCCCAAACCCAAGAATCTCAGCTTTGCCGAGGCTGCTTCACTGCCGGTCGCCATCGGAACAGCTTACGAAGGCCTTCAACGATGCGAGTTCACCACTGGTCAATCCATTCTTGTGTTGGGAGGCGCGGGTGGAGTTGGCAGCATGGTCATTCAGATACGTTTATGTCAACATTACTAAATGATTGTATTACATTTGTGGTATGCTAAATTTGTATTATTGAATCAGCTGGCCAAGCATGTTTTCGGAGCATCAAGAGTTGTGGCTACTGCTAGTGTTAGGAATTAACCCGATTAAGCAACAAGTAAAACAAATAGCGGAAGAAATTGAGAAATTGAACACACAAATTTAACGTGGAAAAACTCCTCTAAAGAGGATAAAAAAACCACGGGCAAAGATAATTTTATTATAATGGCAATAGAATGAAGAGTACAAAAAAAAGATGGAGATAAAAAACTAAACCCCGAAAACCCGAAAATAAAGAACCCTCAAACGTAAACACAAAATTCTCTAAATGTGTTATGAGTTCTAATCTCTAATGGGTGTTGTTTTTTCTAAGGTTGTGAAAGAGCCTATTTATAGGCTAAATAGTCAAGTCAAACAAATTATGCTAATAAATGCTAAATACATCATACTAATAAATACTAAATCTTCTAGAAAGAAAATATATTTTTGTTTAACTTGACTTGCAAGCAAATCCTTAGAATTTGGGTCACACAACACTAACAATCTCCACCTTGACACGAATTCTTACAACGCCATCTTTGCCAAAGCCCGCTATGGGTCTATCTTGAACTATGCAGGAATTAATCGAGTCGAATCTGCTTAGAAGTCGGAAGACTTCTAGCCTTCGACTTGTGCAATCGCCAAATCAAAATTAACCCGGTCCGATTTTCATGAACACAAGGCTCTAACTTTTCAAAACCCGCATCCAAAAGAGAACTTCTCTTCAACAAAACGGTCATACGCTTTTCCCTCCTATGACCAAGTTGCCTCGCTCCAAACGAGTTGACTTCGACTCAGAATTGGACGAGGACATTCGATTTCACCGGCCATCGAGAACCTTCCGAATATAAAGATCACGGTTCTTTTACCTTTTAACAGTAACGAGAGCTCCACGAGATACTTTAATGCCGCTTCGACTCGATGTTGATTCTCGCATCCTTTCAAGTCTAAACTACTCAATGAGATGAGATTCTTTCGTAAATCGGTACATACCTAACATCCGAGAGTGTCCTAATCGCCCCATCGCTCATCCTAATTTTAACAGCACCAATACCAATTACCTTACTAGATGAATCGCTTCCCATGCGCAAACTCCACCTTCAATCGAATCGTATGTGGAGAACCATTCTCTAATGGGACACATGTGGAAAGAACATCCGAATCTAGGATCCACTTTGACGTGAGCTTGGAGTTATTGCTCGTTGACACTAACAAGAAATCATCACCGCTTTCATCGACCAAATTAGCATCAGCTACATCTTCCTCGTTACTCTCAGCAGCTCTTTTATTTCACAGTTTATAACAATCTGCTTTGACGTGACCTAACTTTTTACAATAGCGACACCTTTTGTCTCGTTTCTTTGATGCTATCAAAACGGAAGCTTGCCTATCTGCCTTGCTATCCAAATAAAGCTCATTGTCGAGTTTGTTTCTACTCAACAAATTACCCTTCATATCTTCGAACGAGAGTTTGTCTCTGCCATAAATCAGGGTCTCCCTGAAAGACTTGTATGAAGGGGGTAAAGAGCACAATAATAGCATAGCCTGATCTTCATCGTTAATATGAACCTCAACATTATTTAAATCATTTAAAAGAGTAATGAATTGACTGATGTGATCTCTAAGAAGCTCACCTTCGTTCATGCGAAACGTAAATAGACGTTGTTTCAACACTAAACGGTTAGCCAGAGACTTAGTCGCATAAAGAGTTTCTAACCCTTTCCACAAGGCAGATGAGGTCTTCTCCATCAATACCTCCTGCAATACCGTATTCGCGAGGCACAACTGGATTGCAGACAAGGCCTTTTCATCAAGCTCTTCCCATTCGCTTTATTTATATTTTCAGGCTTTTTCCCGGTAACAACCTTTTTCAAACCTGATTGAACTAGAATTGCCATCATCCGAACTTGCCACAGATTGAAATTTGTCTCACCATCGAACTTCTCAATTTCAAACCTTGTTGCTGCCATCTCTGAACGGGCTGATCTATAATTGAACTAGCTCTGATACCACTTGTTAGGAATTGACCCGATTAAGCAACAAGTAAAACAAATAGCGGAAGAAATTGAGAAATTGAACACACAAATTTAACGTGGAAAAACTCCTCTAAAGAGGATAAAAAACCACGGGCAAAGATAATTTTACTATAATGGCAATAGAATGAAGAGTACAAAAAAAGATGGAGATAAAAAGTAAACCCCGAAAACCCGAAAATAAAGAACCCTCAAACGTAAACACAAAATTCTCTAAATGTGTTATGAGTTCTAATCTCTAATGGGTGTTGTTTTTTCTAAGGTTGTGAAAGAGCCTATTTATAGGCTAAATAGTCAAGTCAAACAAATTATGCTAATAAATGCTAAATACATCATACTAATAAATACTAAATCTTCTAGAAAGAAAATATATTTTTGTTTAACTTGACTTGCAAGCAAATCCTTAGAATTTGGGTCGCACAACTCTAACAGCTAGCACTGGAAAACTAGAGTTGTTGAGGAATTTGGGTGCTGATTTAGCAGTTGATTACACCAAGGAAAACTTTGAAGATCTCCCTGAGAAATTTGATGTTGTATATGACTGTGTTGGTAAGATTCTAGGTTCTTTTACTTTCAAATCTAGTTTGAGAATGGAAAAAAATGTTGCAGATGTTAAAACTTGAACTTTAAGTTAAGCCTCGGGCCTAATCTACTTGATAAGTTTGACTACATAATCCAACTGGATTATGCATCGGGTTTATTATATGCTAGAAAAATAACAAGCCTGATTTGTATATGAAAAACCAGGGCAATGTGAAAGGGCAGTGAAGGCAATGAAGGAAGGTGGGAAAGTTGTGATAGTGATTGGAGCAGTGACTGTGCCAGCATTTGTGTTTATAGTCACTTCAAATGGCGCTGATTTGGAGAAATTGAACCCTTACTTGGAAAGTGGGAAAGTGAAGGCTGTTATTGATCCCAATGGCATTTACCCTTTCTCTCAAACACTTGAAGGACTTGCATATGTCGACACTGGTAGAGTCGCTGGAAAAGTAGTCATACATCCAATCCAACAAGATAATTAATTTAAATCAGAACAACACTCACATTTAGTGTTTGATCATATTTTACCAATTGGTCTCATGTAATAAAAACAGTCATGTTTCCCTCTAATGTTTCTCTATAAAAATTTAAGAATTAACTAAAAATAAATATAGTAATTATTAGGAGAATAAAAATAGAATATGGGTTAGTAATTATTAGAAGTGATTAAGTTTATTTATCTAATCTAGTTATTGATAAGTTTAAGATTCATGATTAAGATGATCTCAAGATGTAGGTATTTGGTTAGTGTATCACTTATAGGTGTTTAGAGAATTCTATGTTGATATATGCCGCATAGGAATTAACGGTTCGGTACCGTATGTGGCAGAACAGTGTACTGTGGTGCACATGTTGCTTCGACACTCCCACATATTTTTTCAATCTCATTTTCTTTCGCTCGTATTGATCAAACTCATTCTTCATTTCAAATTGGACCTGAGTCAAAGCACTTATTAAAATGCCTATTACTTAAATAACTAAAAATAAGTAAAAACAACATAAAATATAAATATGATGCAACCTATGAAATTTATCCTAATTATGCAATTAAATAAAATATTTACTTAAAAGCTCATAAGTGAAAAAAGTACAAATATATTTATATGATGAAGACTTTGATGATGGTGTTTGATCAAGAAAGCCAAGAAAAATCAGAGGATGAACTTTTATGGAAATCTGATTCCATTTGAAACCAATGAGATTCAAAGATGAACTTGTAGGTGTTGAGTGGTCCTCACAAAAAGGGAATCAATATTAACCATGAGGTGAAGATGGTGCCAAATGCATGGTAAATATCAAACTCTCAACTAAAACATATGAAAAAAGTTGTCCACATTTTAAAAATTAGAAATCCCAACATTGATCATCATCCTGGGAGAAAAACCCAAGATCAACAGGCAGCTGAAAATTGCAGAAAATCTCTGGTAAATTTATTAGAGAATTGAAATGCTATTGTTATGATTCATATTTCATAATCTCTGTTCTTGTTGGAATTTTTTACGGTGTCTATAGGTTGACTATTAAACAGATTAAATTTTATTTGGTTCGGATAATTATAAAAGAATAATTAGTTCACTCAAATTAACCGAAATTTAGTATTTGAACCTTATTTCAGTTGTAAAATTCATAATGTTTTGATTATTCATTCAGCTTAATTTTGTTAAGTTGGTATGCTTTCTTATTAGTTATTTTAAACTTTTAATGTGTCATGAATGTGATTTTTGAAAGCTATTAATGTATTTATCATGTTTATTTTACAATTTTGGTTGGATATATAATATTTTCTATTAATATCATTCTAGTTTCTGGTTAATGAAAGTTTAGTTGGATAATAATTAAATCGACTTATTGAATACCCTTCATCATAAGTAATAGAAATTAGTTAACCATGATACATTCATTACCTTTGATAGCGATTTTTTTTTTTTAAAAGAGGACTATAGACTATGAACCAACTGAGCTAAACTTACTCTATGAATACTCTTATAATTCCATTTATTTAGATGATTTCACTAGCATACATACATTTATATATATATAATCTAATAAATAGTTCACTAGTACAAATAAACACTAGGGAAATAACAATTAATTACTTCCTTCTTATTGCTATAACAAGTAATTGGGGGTGGGGGAGGAGAGTGAGATAGTGGCATTTCTCAGTGTTTTTACGCAGAATCCAAGCACCAACAGTAGTAATCAGACCTTGAGATTGCCAACATTTCTTCAGGGGACATCCTCTCGAGCTCGTTTTGCCTCCACGACGCGAAGTTGTTCCGGTTTTGAGGGTCGGAAGCCAACGGATAGTCTTGTCTCCTATGAACTTGTCTCCTCATCCTAACGTAAAGCCTCATTGTTGCAACACAATCCTCATAAGGATCTTGAATGCCACTTTGAATGTCATACCTAATTCACACCCAACATGATGCATCACTCTCTCGTTATCGAACATCGATCGAATATCGATCGTATAGGGTAGAAATGGATGATCTATAGATACTTACCCCAAATATGCTTGAGTTAAGTACTTGAGTGAGTTGCTAAGTTTGCTTGTTTTCATCAAGGGAGGATATTTTGCAGTATCCCTGTAAACAAATATCGAACATGAATACTTTAAGAAAACTCAAGAGTTCGAATAATACAAAACCTGCAAGCTGTATTGAAAAAAGAATGTAGTTTGACTTTTATATATTCCTTTTGAATGTATGTTATATATATATATATATGGCATCCTTAAACTTTTACCTTATCATAATTGGTGGATATTCGACTTGCATTTTATCTAGGTCATGATCAAGACCATGCCCTACAAGAATCCTAGCCTTTCCACCTTTAGGTGATCGAATTTTCCACGTTGGTTCTCCATTGCAAAGGAAATCTTGAACCTTTCTTTGAACTTGTCTCAATGGCATTGCATCCCTCAAATGTTCTGGTCGAATGCCTGTTGTTTCGTACCTGAAAGTAATTCAAACAAGGAACCTATGTTACTCAGACTAAGGCAAGTGTCGACGGACCAAGTTTGAATATATGTTGAACATGAAAAGATTAGGGATTACTCGGATTTATCCTATGGGCATACCTATAGTTTGTGACTGGAATAGGAGGTTTAACATAAGTATGGAAGATTATATTCTCATTTTCATCAATGATGCAAACCCTTGCACAAAGATCCAATGACCTATCGCTTCCACCACCAACAGTTTTGCATGCAAGTGCAACAACTTGTGGGCCTCTTGAATAACCATTGTCGATTGTTAAGCTATCTCTAAGACCCAAGTTAGCCATGTAAGCTGATATCCCCTATTCCAAGTAAAATCCACATTTTAAATCAATTTCAATATGGGAAAAAAAGTGCCATTATAAATATACATATAATAAAAGTATCATGGAGTCCTCTGCACTAAGAGTTAGATTGCATTTTGCCCTCCTTTACTAAAAAAAATGGGGTAAATTAGTCCTTATACATTAGATAAAAAAGCAAACTAGTCTTTTCTATTAAAAATTTTATCCAATTCTACGGTTAAAAATTGACGTGACTGACAGAATAACTAGACAATTGTACATGACGTGCCACATGTACTTTATTCTGACGTATAAAGATCATTTTTTAACCATAGAAATGGATGAAATCTTTAACAGAATGACTAGTTTGCTCTTTGATCTTATGTATAAGTACTAATTTACTCATTTTTTGTGTAGAGGGAACAAACGCAATCTAACTTTTGGCACAGAGACCTTTATGATACTTTTACCTACGTATACATGTATGTATATAAAGACAATTTGACTTGAATTAATACATGGTTCACTCCAGAGAGCTGGCATCTATCTTGATGAACCCTAAGAGCATAAGGGCTATCGAGGATGGCTAAACAAAACTTGCAGCCTCGGATGTTGAACACGTTCCTGCATTCTTGTTTGGGCAATGGACCTGTATTTATTAACAAATTTATATAGTTTTCAAGAATCCGTGATATATATATATATATATATATATATATTACAAATGAATTGAATTAGTTACCTATTAGATGTTCCCTTAGAGATTCAAAGGATCGGCAGTGCTTTTTACAAACACCACAAGTAGGTTCATGAACTGAATGAAACGAAGTTCTCATATGATCAACCAAATGTTCCATCCTATTGAACTGTCTATAGCAAGCTGCACATTTGTTCCTGCATTACAACATTAATCATTGAAACTTGTTACACATATATAAAATTATTATACATAGCAAATCTCCGGTCACATCCTCGTAACTCTATGACAACCTAAGTATATTAGACCATTATTACCAAAGCCTAAGGGAAAAAAAAAAAAAAAGAGGGGACAAGGAAACAGCAGAAGGGACTTTTTCCTCTCTTCTCTTCTCCATCTTTCTCCATAACTCTCCATGAGAGAGCTTACTTCCTCATTATCTATTACCAGAACAACTGGCTCTCCGACCCATCTCAAATGGGGTGAACCGACCAATACCATCATAATCTCCGCCTTGTTCGATCATTGCATCAACAAAAATACTACATTGTAGGATTTCATATACATATGTCTAGGGTTGAGATTGAAACATACCTTGGGTTATCTGCACACTCCATAGCTGGTTTTAGTGATGAAATATAGGTAAGTATATATTATTAGGGGGGGTACTTTGAAGGTGAGGAAGAAGGGGGGATTGGGGAAGGTATTTATATGGGATTAAGGAAGAAATGGTGGTATCCCACTAGGATGATTCCTTGAGAAAAAATTAGTCGTATATCTGCTATGATGCACCAGAACATTCGTAGTAATCCAGATGCTCTAATGGCCCACTCATCAACTTAGAATATTTCCCTTCTCATTCTTTTACGTGTATGTGCAATTGTGCATGGCATGCTTGGGTATACCACACCAGCGCAAGTGTGTGTATGATTAACTTTATATGTGTTGATAACTTAAAAGTTATTAAAATGCTCCGAAGAGAGTTTGTCAACATTTTTGGAAATTTTTACCTACCTTGTAAGATATATTTAATAAAATTTGATCGATCTAGTAACTTCGACCTAAAGATGTGAAATTACAATTTAATTTTTTAAAAAATTTTAAAATTATAAGTTAATACAATGATAAATTACATCTTTTATCCTCAAAAAGAAAAAATTTCAATCTATTAAAACTCCAAAGTAATATATCACAAAAACACCAAACAACAAAATCCATAGTTATCTTAATCGAATCGGATTGATCAGTCGAACTGGTTGAAGGGAATCAGTCAGGGTATCGATTCACAGAAAGGCTTTAGTCCAATTGAGTCAGAAACTGATATGAACCAATTGAATTAGGCTAAAAAATTGGTTAAACTGATTTTTAATATATTTTTAATATTCTTTATTTTTATGATTTTTAATAATTTATTTAATCAAAAACTGACGAATTGGTGACCCAATTGATTCAACCACCGAGAATCTTGAAGAAGTTTAGATCCCAAAAGTGCATGATAAATACTCCAAAGTCCAATACAACAGAGAAAATTAAGTGAAGTACTCTATAGAAGTTATGGAAAGGTGTCTATAACTTCTTCACCAAGACCTACCTCCAACCTAGAGTAGCTAGGTGGGGAAGTAAAATTAATCCCTATTTGTACATGGTTTTTCTCGAACAAAATGAACCATTTCAAATAATTTCATTGCACCAACTTAGAATATGATTAATCAGGCATGGGCTATATGAGCCCCCAATAGTTTATTGAATAAATTGATAAGTCGAGCATTCTTTGCCCACCAAGTAAAACCAATGGTTTCTTGGTCACGACCAACTAAAGCTAAAATTCCATTAAAAAGCATTTCCATGAGACAAAACCTCCTCAAGGAATATAAGGTTTTCATGAAGTTGATCTTGAGTTGCCATCCAAGCGCAAATACCTTCGTTTAAAAGAATATTTTTAATATAAAAAATCTCAAATTCAAAATCTTCCGCTACACCTAATTTTTTTGAAAACGAAATCATAGATTCAATTCTAGAAACCTTGACAAAATTAATAAATTAACACCCAAAAAAACATAAAAAAAGGTCCAATGGTTGCATGTGTAGGAAAAAAAACAATTTCAATTAAAACAAACAACCAATGTTTCCACAACATTCAAATGTTGCAGCATTTTTCTAACTTTTCATGTTGGTGTTGCTTGATCTTCTCTTTTCATTTTCTCTTTTGCATTCTCAAATTTTTTTCCATGAAAATAACCATTTCATATTATTCTTTCTTTTTTGTTAGGACATGTGATTTTCTTTTAACTTTGACAATGTTCTTGTAATCATTTGTCATGGTTCACTTTTTTCCCTTTTAGATTTAGTCAAAGATTGCATTGTTCCCAGTTGTCCTCTTTTACTTAACATATAATACCAAGTTTAAAAGTTTCCAATGGAAGAAAAAGAAAACTTAAAAGCACTTTGGACGGACATTTACTTTCAATGCGATGCGTTTAACCTTTCTTTTTTCTCACCTTACAATTTCACTGTAGTATTTAATTTTACTATTGGAAACATGAAAATTTACACATTTTGACGTACCCTTTTTAACTTAAAATCATATAGTTTCGATAAAATTCTTGTCGAAAAATAATTAATTTTTATAAAATAATTAAAGTTCACTTAAAATATGAACATGTTGAATTTTAGTTGATTTTATAATTAATTTTGATGAATTTTGGTTATTTTCGACAATTTGCACAAAGAGCAAAAAATGGCTTGACGGACACTGCTAGAAGCACAAAACCGAGAAGCAATTTGAAGTATTGAGGCGAACTAAATTTCAGCCTAAGACGGTCTAAAATTATATGTATTAATTCATAATATAATTAATTTTAATATTATATCCAACTTAATTTGGATTAATAAATTAGTATAAATTAATTATGAAAAGGTGATCCAGTTGAACTGAACCGAGTGAACCGAACCGACCAAGAAATGGACAGCCCAAAAACTGTCCCAAGAGCTGACCCAAATCAGTTTATTAGCTGATTATTTAAGCTTGCAAAGAGGCCCTTGAAGACTTGTTCAAGTTGCATTCAAACCCCTCCACAATTGGTGGCTTTGTAGATATGCCCTAAGCCAAATTTAGCAAAGTTGAAACCATCAACCTTGCCACATGTGTGGCCGGCCAAGGGATGGCTCTTTCGCTGCTATTTTTAGCTAATTTAGTTTGAAGGACATTATTGATATAACCTTGATAGTTTGAAGATGTAATTAGAATGTTTTAAAATTTGAGGACCAATTAGAATAAGGATCATAATTTGAGGATATCTGGTGCAATTAACTCTAACATTTATAAAATTTATAATTAAATTTAAAAACTTTTTAATTCTTAAATATGAATTCAAATCGTTTAGGGGTTCAAGTTCTCTAGTTAATATCATCTTCAGGTGATATCTACATATCGAACAAGAAAAGTGACATGAGATAGAGTCAAAGATTTACGTACAATATAGCACAATGTTATTTAAACCGGACCGATTGAACCAAAAATTAGTTGGTATACTAGTTTGAGCATGAGAGTTGAATTGATTTCTAAAGGAACAGTTCAAAACCGATAAAAACCGAAAATCAAGAAATAATTAGTAGCCGAATCGGTTTTATAAATCCTTTATTTTTAACTTTTATAAACTTTAATTATTATTACTATCCATCCAACTATTAAGTCACCGGAATAGCAAGGTAGCTTAAGGTCCTTGTCTCTGGGCAAGATAAAAGGTAGAAGAATGAAAGAGGTTTGACTTGAACTCAAAAAAAGACATGGGGAATGTCAGCACAGCCTCACTTTTGACTGTAAAGGAGCCTTAAGAAGATTCCCTCAATGTTGCTTTTGAAGACTATAAACAAGAGGCTTGAAATTAAGTCAAACAACGCTTTTCATCTTTTGCCTTAGTTGACTTATGGTCCATATAGTTGACTTATGGTCCATACTTCATACAACCATCCCACATTATCAAACAACATCTCTTTTTGATTGGATTCCTCATTTTAAATAATTTGAATTTATTATTTAAGTTTTTAAATGATATATTTTATAGTTAATTTAATTAAAAGATACTAATTCAGATCGACTGTATCAAGTCGTTGTCTACTCTTTTATGGAAGAGAGTTGTCCAATATTGTTTACAAAAAAGAAAAAAGTGCTTTTTCTCTGCCATTTGTCATTTTTATTCCATATTGCAACTTGTCATTTTAATGAATCTATCTATTCTATTATTAAAGCTTTTAATTAAGTAGATATTAGGAGTTAACCAAATATTAAATTAATTAGATAAATAAATAAAAATTTACAAAAGAGAAAGAATACATTGATAGGTTTATATAAGTAATTTTATATTTGTAAAAAACCACTAAAACCCTTTTTATTATAAATAATATATATTTTATCAATAATTATTATTTTAAAAATATTAGTTCAATATTTTATATATTTTATATTTTTCATTCACATAATAAATGTACATAAATATATATAGTTTTTTATAAATGATGTCGCTACAAAAGGAAAAATTGCCTTTTACTACTTTTGAATATTTTAGCATGATGGAATTTATAAAAGAAAATACATGCAAAGCGATACCATTCTATTTTTTATTCTCTTGGTTCATGAAATCAGCTTTCCTTTATCATCATATAAATATTCTCTTGTGATAAAACTTGAAAGTATATAAATATGTGTGTAATATAGCACTTCAAATAGGAAATACAAAGTAAAAAGTTTAACATTTTATTTCTTGAGTATTAAAAGTAGTCAATTATTCACATAACTTCATGAATGTAACACCTCTCACCCGACCTGCTTGTCGGGTCCGAGCTGTAGTATGCTACATTCGTTACCGGAGCAACTACAAACGGTTTTTGCAACATTTAACCAATTATATATACAAATAAGTATCATTCACATTCAAAACATATAACACAATCATTTTCGGTTCCCACACGAGCTTACGAAAGCTCTTTTGTTAACTCGAGCATGAATTAGGACCAAATTGTAAAGTTTTGAAATTCTCGATTGAAATCGTCACTTCATAATCTCCACATCGTGACATTGTTATCTCGGTGAGTTACGTTGCGACTTCACTCACTGTCGAACCATGTCATGACGTTGGGGACTTGAGTCACGACGTTGCCCTTGTTTTGGCAACTTTACACTTTGGTACCTATTCATTTGTTTCATCCAAAACAAAGTCATTACACAATTACACATACTACCTCTACCTATGCTAAAACATGTAAAATTCAAGCTAAATTAAGTTCATGACACTTATGACAATGATCATTCAAAAGATCTAAACATTTATGTAAAAAACTTAAACATATTCAAACCATCAATTACATAACTTGCCATTTCTTTCTATATTCAAATCCTAGCATATAAATATGTCAAGTGCAAATTTGAAAACATCACCTAAATAGCATCATCCATAGCTTAATTTATACATCATTTGATACACACACTAGTTTCACATGTTAATTAATCTTTAAGTCAAATTTAAGCATACCATTTCACCAAACAATTGACCAATTCCAAAACAACTTATCCTTATATACATGCCACAACCTTTAAACCAAAATAAACATATTACTCCCAATTCAGTGATAGTGAGAGCTTTTGCGATGATCCGGCTCGGTGAGTTCCGCAAGGTGGCCATCTAAAAAGGAGGGAAACAACTAAGGTAAGCATTAAGAATTCTTAGTTTCAAATGAAAAATACTAAACTTACCTTCATGTTGTGAAAGTATAAATGCAACCTTAGTTTGGCATATTGTTGGCTAGAACATATCACTCAAAGCACAATCAATGTGAGCAAATAGCAATATCCATAATCATTATGTAACAGTCTAGTTTGTACCCTAGTCGGAACAGTGGTTTCGGGACCACAAATTCGAATCTGTATAATATTTTAATATTATTTTTTGTGCCGTTGATATATGAATTAGCATGGGGTAAATTTTCGTAAGCTAATTTGATTGTCTGTGTGTTTAATTTGACAAAAGGATGGAATTGCATTAAATGTGAAAGTTGCTTGCTAATTTTTAAAGAACTTAAGTGATGTGGCTTTTGAAGGTTGTGGCCTTAATAGGCAAATATGTCAATGGGTGGATAGTGGATGGATAAAAGTCTTAAATGCCCATATTGTATAATTATTTTTATTAAATGAATGAAGGCCATTTTAGTAATTGGATTATTAACATTTGATTAAGAAACAAAAAGATGAGTGGTCATCTTGTATTTTCTTTTCTTTTGACCGAATAAGCAAAGAAAGAAAAAGAAAGACTTAGGCAAGGGTTCGGCCATAGTTTTGGTCTAATTCAAGGTTAGTTTTCGATCTGTTTTTGATAATTTCTACGTTTTTACAATCGTTGCTTTGAGAGCTACAAAACCCATGTATTAATTTTGTGAATTGATGATGTTTGTGTGAGATGTCATTGTTGATATGTTGAGTTTTGAGATGAGTTTAGTTGTTAAATGAAAGATTTAAGCTAGATGAACATGTTATGTTCTTGAAGTTTTGATGAATTTAGCTAAATAGGGCTAAATTGAAAAAATGGTAAATTGAAGGACTAAATAGAAAATTTGATGAAATATTTGGGCTTATATAGTCCCTAGAGAGGTTCGGCCAAGCATGAGTGTGTGTGGATTTTGTGAATTCGATGTTTTGTGAAAAATAGACTAAATTGTTAAAGTGTGTAAATATGAGGGTTAATTTGCAAATAGCCCTAAATGTGTGTCTATGGATTGAATTGAATGGAATGGTGAATAAAAGGGTTAATTCTGAATATGTTTAGATCAAGAACCGAGGAAAACAGATTTAGATCATGGAAAGCGAAAATAACCGAAAGTAGCCATTTCGTTTCTAGAAAACCAAATCGAGGTAAGTCACTATGCAAATAAACTTATCTCGTATTGAATTGAATATATGTATTCATATTTCTATTGATGAAAATGAATGAGTATGAGATGCTAAGTGTGTGAATTCCTAAATAAGTTTGATATAGTGATAAAGCTGAGAAGTCCCGTACGAACCTACGAATAGATAGGATTAGCTATGTCATGACATAGGTATCTGTTCTGTTTTATCATGTAAGACCATGTCCGGGACGTTGGCGTTGATTTGAAATTTTGTGTAAGACCTCGTTTGGGACATAGGCATTGATATGAATTATATGTAAAAGACCTCGTCTAGGACGTAGGGTTCGATATGAACTTTATGAGTAAGACCATGTCTGGGACATCGGCATCATATTGACTCGTGTAAGACCACTTCTGAGACGTTGGCATCGTTATGATCTCAGACGTAAGACCTTGTGCGGGACAAAGGCATCGATATACGAGTGCATGTAAGACCTCGTCCGGGACGTTGGCATTGTACTACTATTTCGAGCTTTCTGAGTATCCTACTAGGTTCCTAAGGGTTCAACGGGCAAGACTATGATATGAATGTCAAATTCGAGCTATGAAAAATTGTGTGATATTAAGTACGATTCAGGTACGTTGTCTATACACTATTTGTGTATGTAAGGTAAGTATCTAAGTGATCTTACTATGGTGATAAGTACATGGAATTTGTGATATGATAAGAATTGTTTTGCCTAGATGAGCTATGTGTTCATATGATTCTCGAATGGTGAAAATGGCTAATGTGGTTAAAAGTGTATGAACCAAAACAAATATATGATAGTTTGCCAAGTAATTGATATATGCTTTCCATACCAAGTTTATTTGTATATGACTTACTAAGCTTTCGGAAAGCTTACTCTGTGTGTGTATTTTTCTCTACTTTATAGGTCGTCGAAGCTATTGAAGGCTTGGGATCGTCAAGGATCGTCATCACACTATGAAAACTTATTTTGGAACCCTTTTGGAAATGTATATAGCTAAATATGGCATGTATAGGCTAGTATGTTGGTATAAGTTGGTATGTGATCTTACCCTTGTGATTTGGCTATTTATGATATAAGGCTTTGCTTAAATGAATGAGCTATATGGCACAAATTTTGGTATGGTTTAGAGTATAAAGAATGGGTAAGTTATGAGTAAACAAATGAATGAAGATATGCTTTGGTTATATATATGTTTTGTCTTAAAAGTTGGCATGATTGAATCGGATAAGGAATGTATAAACTGAATGGTCAATTTGGCATGTTTTGGTTGCCATATATGCATATTATGTTTTGGTATATATTGCTTGTAGGAAGACCTTAAGTGGGTGGCATATTGGCCTTGTAAAAGGGCCTATAATGTTACACGGTTGAGACACATGGGCGTGCCTAAGATCGTGGGTAAATTGGCAGAATATGGTTTAAATTGCACATGGCCTCGACACAAGTGTGCTTGGTGGCCGTGTGAGAAATGGCAGTATGTGATCTATTGTACACGGCCTTAGCACACGGGCGTGCTTGGTGACTGTGTTGGTTTTGGCAGTATATAGCCACGAGGAAGACACACGGTGTGTCAAGTAGCCGTGGGAGAGGCACGGCCTACCCCCACGGCCGTGTGTCCCCTGCATTTAGAAAATTTTTAGTTTTCCTCAAAATTTAGTATACGTTTCAATTTAGTCCCGACTCGGTTATTATCATGCTAAAGGTCTCAACGATCTACATAAGGGACATTAAGTTAGATATTATTGAATGCATGTATGATTAATTCTATAAATGTTTTCGATCTGTCTGGTAATGCATTTAACCCTAATCCGACGATGGATACGGGATAGGGGTGTTACACATTAGATGTTACATATAATTGAAGCATACTAATTTTCATTACTTTTGATATACTTATTACTATGACACATTCCATCAACAAACCATAAGTTCATACCAAGTAAACATGATTGAATACATTCACCTTTTTCATTTTTAATCAATAAGATGCATATATTACAAATAAATCCATTCCATGACATTCTATTTGTCTATTAAGCACAATTCATTACATTTTCAAGTTTTTAATTCCATTTATAACTTTCACCTAATGGAACCCTAGTAAAACAGACTCGGATAGACGGGTGAACTACACCACACCAAATTGCTCGTTTGAGCTAAATATGTATATACATCAGGTTACCCATCCAGGCCAAACCTATATCACGACAAATCAAGTTACTCGTTTGAGTTAAACATGTGTCATATAATACCTCAAGATCCACAACGAATATTGGATCTCACTAAAATCTGAAATAATCCCCGTACAAGCACGTACAAGACGCTATTAGCATGTCAATCGTATCCTAACATTTTACTAAGATCACATGGACATCAATTTCACATTTTTTGATGTTATCTCTATAATTATCCATATTTCATATTGTACCCTATATATGATCACATGTTTCAATCACATGCCTTGTACACAATCAAACTTTCACTTTTATACCCTACACTACTTCATTATAACCAAATATCACATAACATTTCAATTCAATCCATACTAACCATATATGCCAAATTCACTAATTTTCTAAATTTGTTCACATATATATAAATCGAATCAATGTAACACCCCTTGCCTAACCTAATCACCAACATTAAACTCAATATATTTTCAAATCAACGTATGATTCTTATCAGTCAGATGTAGCTTTCAAGGTCCTGAATAATTTTATCTCTATCTTCTTTCTCTCGCACCAAATTTGTTTTTGCTATCTTTCTTTCACCCAACTATGATCAGCATAATAATGTTCGAGATTTATGACCGTATAAAGCTTCTTAAGGCACCATTTTGATGCTCAATTGGTAGCTATTTTTGTAGGCAAATTCAGCCAACGGTAAGAATCTTTCCCAATTTCCTTCAAATTCAATAACGCAACAATGCAGGTTATCTTTGAATTCTTGGATTACTCGTTCAGATTGATCATCAATAAGACTAATAGGAGATCTATATGCCTAGAGTGAGATCAAGAGGAGAACCTAGGTGGTATCTTTTAGTCTAGAATGAGACTAAGAGGAGAGTTTTAGCTAAGAGTGACAAACAATATAATCGACATAGGTTGATTAGCTTAGTTAGCGGTTAACAAATCAATCAACCATCATTTTATCATTTTCATTAAATAAAGCAATAGGGAAGAAAATTATATTAGTTAGTTTAATTGAAAATTTAAATTTAGTTTATAAAAAATATTTGAGCTTGCACTAGTAATTTCTGACTCAATTAGATTGGTAATTGCTTAACTTGTAATTAACTTGATAAACACATTTACCAATTTGGCAATCTTTTAGGTTTGACCTTTGGAATAGTCAAAGTGTTCCATTGTAACACTTGTAAATACTACAACTGACCTGTCACACTTACAACATACTGATATATATTTAACTTTAATTGTGTTGATTCATTGTCCCAGTGTACACATGCAGGGTACAGTCACTCACATGTTCCGTTAAAAAAGGCTTTCTTTTGCATATTATGTTTCGTTTTAACTGTACACATATCTTTCAAAAACTTAGCATAAGACAAAACTTGTTTAATCCCATCCAATGAAGGAATATTAATCTTGACTTGTTTGAAAATTTCTAAAATTTTAGCATTTTGATTCAGATTCCTTATTGGTTTCAATATTTAAGGGAAAGGAGCAGAAACCCCACATTTTTCTTTGTCTAGGTTGTTAAAACTTTTAGGCCTACCATCACCTTACCACTACTTTGCAAAGCGAGAGAGGGCTCTTGGAATTTGGAAGGAATGCTTTTAGCAATGGCCTTCTCACTTTGTAGAGTTGTGATAGAGTTCACATCTTCTTTTTGAATTTTGTTGGGATAAGAAAGATGACATTGAGTAGAAGGATTAGGTTGAGGTTGATCAGGAAATTTACATTTTTCTTGGATGCGCAATGAGGCTGTCAACATAAAAAGTGTGTTCTTGATTTCATTGATATCTTGTGAAGTCTGATTGTTGACATTTGTTTGTGTCTGCATGAATTCTTGCAATGTCTCCTCTAAACTTTTGACATGCGGAGCTGGATGGGTCATGGTGGTGGGAGGTTTTTGAGACTAGGGGAAGCGAGCACGATTATTATCCTACCAATTGAAGTTAGAATGGTTTCTCTATTAAGAGTTGTAAGTGTTTGAGTATAGAGTTAAAGGGTTTTTTTGAATGTTTTCACAATATTCGCTTGATCATGCAACATTTCTTTGAAAGTGAAATGTTTGGACATTCAAGAACAGAATGTCCCATGATTTCACAAATATGAGAAATTTCTTTAGTTTTTACCAGTTTAACTTCTTGTACTTTCCAAAGCACCATGGCTTTAACCTTTCTAGTTAAACTAGCCATCCTAGCACTTGATAGATAGCATATTAGTCTTTCAATCGGTTTGCTACCTAGGATAAAAACATAGCTCGGTGTTGATTTTTGCAAATCCTGACATGTTTGAAAGTCAGAATCAATATATTTGATAGGAGTAAGATCTATTTCAAAATACACAATAATATAATCTCTTGTTCTACATAAATACTTAATTATATGCTTAACTGCTTGTCAATCTCTTGGTCCTGGATTCGCCTTATATCGACTTACCAACCCCACTGCAAAATAGATATCTAGGCGTGTGCATAACATAACATACATGAGACTTCCTACTGCCAAAGCATAAGGAACCTTTCTTATGTTCTCTCTTTCTTCAGCTGTCTTAAGACAATCCTTCAAAGGGAGATGAAATCCTGATGCGAAGGGTTGATTCCCCTTCTTCGAATCGGTCATTTCGTAACGCTCCAATATCTTGTCAATGTATGAATCCTGATATAGTGTTATCACTTTATTCTTTCGATCCCTTAGGATTTGAATACCTAGAATAAAATTAGCTTCTCCCAAGTCTTTTATGCTAAACTATTGGGTTAACCACAATTTAATCAATGATAATTGTAATAACCCATTTTGCCCAGGCTAAAATAAACCAGAAATGTTTTTAACAGTCCCTATTACAGACTTTAGCCCAACCTCAGCCCAGAACCAATCAAAATACCCAGACCCAATTACATTACACCCATAGCCTACTTATACCCTAAACGGATTACAGCCTAAACCCAACATGTGGAGCCCAAAGTGGCCCAAGAACCAAACAAGCCCAGCAGAAACTTAGGGTTTCCTGAAACCCTAAGTCATCCTCGCACCGCAAGCAAAGACTACCCAACCGTCATCCAACAGGAGCTCAACAGTCATGCCGCTTCAGATAAAAACCAATCGTCGCGCCACCGCCTCGTCAAATACTTGTTCAGTGCCTTGATTCATGCTTGAATCACCACCGTCATGATTTCAAACCTGCAAAGGAAAGAAATAAGCAGCAAAAAGGAAACAAATCATAGCAAAATAGGAAAGCACAGATATGGAAAGATACGAAAAGATATCTTTTCCATTTCTTTTATTTTGTTTTTGGGTTATAAAACCCGGGTCAAAAACATGTAAAAGGGGATTTTTTTTTAGGGAGAAAAATATACACAGAGAGATTATTTTTAGAAAAAGATACAAACACAAAAATCAGTAGGTGGAAAGCATTGTCACAAACTCAGAGAAATAAAAATCAAGTTCACTGAGGTGATTTTCTTAAATTTCATACTGTTTATTTTATTATTATTTTTTATTTATCTATTTATTGCATATATAACCACTGTTTTAAAAAAAGTAAAAAGGGAGAGACGTTTACCCTTCAGAAGCGATCGGATTCGAAAGTGTTGGGCCTTCGGCCACCGGCCGTGGAGGCGCGTGAGGCGCGTGGCTCTAAAACCAGTAATTGGAGTCTAGGCTGGAGGATGAACATTTCAGAGTGTATTTGATTTTTTTTCTAAACTGGGTGAAAATGAATTGTTTTGGTAATAAAAATGGTATATATAACTAAAACAGAACGACGCCGTTTTTCACTGGTAGGATCCGCGCGCCGACTCGATGACCCGACAAAGATCCGCGCGTTTTTATGCTAATGGTTTATTTATTTATTTAGTCCTTCTGCAATTCTATCATTTTAAATCAGTCCGATTCGTATTTTTATATTTATAAAATTAACCCTGACAGTTTACTTTTATTACAATTTAACCCTTGGTTTATTTATAAATCATTATTTCTATTGTATAAATTATTATTATTGTTTACTTACATTATAAAATTGGCATATTATTGATTTATGTAATTTAAATTATTATTCTATTTTAATTATATTTTATTTACGGAGTTATTTTAATATCTATATACTATATTATATATTTTAAATTTTTATATAATATTATATTATATCATATATTTAGTTAAAGTTATTTACAAAATATTCCGTTTACAATATTTTTTTATATTTTTAAAATCATTTTATACATTGTTTATATTATTTATATGTTCATAGTTAATTGTGTTGTTCATTATATTTGTCTAATCCTCATTAAATATTTGTAAATGACTTTAGTATAGGAATTATTATTTGTTGCATTTTGTATGATATATTATTGTTTATATTAAATGTTAATGCAATCAGAATTGCCTTTAATATGTATGTTGATAGTATATAAATACAATGTTGTTACATTGTTGTTATTTAAATAGAAAATCCATTTTTGCAAAACTATCATTTTTTTAAAAGGTTTTTTTAAAATAAGGCAATGTTTTGGTATTTAGAAATTCGGAAATAGTGCCTAATGAATTGGGTTGCGATTTTCCGTTTAGCTAAATAACTAAATACCCTTTTCAAGTTTTGTAAATAATAAGATGATTTTGATTTCGAAGGTTCTTAAATATCGTGTCCTAACATACTGGATGTGATGTTTATATTCCTTTGGAACAAGAAAGTCTCAAATTTTAACCTAGATTGCTCAAAGTCTTTTAGAAATCATATTTTTAAATAGTTTTAAAATTTTAAACATTTGGACATGATTCAATCGATTAGGTATCAATTTTTGAGCGTTACGAGGGTGCTAATCCTTCCTCGTACGTAACAGACTCCCGAACTGATTTTTTGGTTTTTCGTAGACCAAAATTAAATGTTTTAAAATAAAACATTTTACAAGGTGATCCGATCACACCTAATTAAAAAAGATTGGTGGCGACTCCCATTTTTCGTTTTTTAAAGTCGATCCCCATTTTCCTAAACCTATTTTAAAAATGGTTTCGACAGCTTGTTGACTCCACTGGGGACAATAAGAGAGTCAAGCCGAAAAATCGATAGTTTCATGTCCTTTTGTTTGAAATTTAAAAATCTTTTAAAAATCATGATTCTTTTTATTTGCATGTGGTTCTGTTTGTATATAATATTTCTGCATTGCATTGCATGACCATTACGGTCACACCCTTAAGTGGGAGTGAGAAGCTACTCCTTCGTGAGGTTTTCACCTCGTGTAGGATAGTGGATCACTTTCGAGATACATCTGTACCTATGTCTTCGTGAGGTTTTCGCCTCCGTGTAGCCATAGGGAAATGTATTCCCCTGAACTGAACTCGGTCCGTATGAGCCTATAATGGGTGAGGATCAAGGAATCTGCTGGTTCAGGTACCTCAACTTTAGATCAAAACCGCATATAGTAAACCCTAAGAGCCCGCCTTAGGTAGAGCTATGCCAAACTTTAGTAGTTACCAAGATAGGTGTTATTATATTTTATTCTATGGTACTAATTGGTTGTGTTTATTTTTGTGCATGTCATTTCATATTTTTAGAAGGTATCGATTCATGGTCAGTTTCTAAGTTAGAAAGCTGGTTATGGAGAACGGATTCTTTGATAAAGTGGAGGATAATGCAGCTGTCCGTAACTGGTCAGAGCAAACGCAACTAGAAAAAGGGGATAGTCTAATTGAGGGGCATACATTAGAATTATGGGACTACACTCGCATCGGTGTGACACAGAATGATCTTCAAGAGTTGAGAGAGATATGAGATCAATGGAGCGAAGAGACCAAGCAGTTGTTTTACAGCAGCTATGGAGACTTACCATACTTGTTGGACATTCAGGTAGATCCACATTTATTTCGAGCTATTACTCAATATTGGAATTCAGCATATAGTTGCTTTACTTTTGGAAAAGTTGATTTGGTACCTATGATGGAAGAGTATACAACTTTATTGCGATGTCCTAGAATTCTAGTAGATAAAGTTTACTTGAAGGCTGCTACTGTTCTGACCTTTTTGAAAAAGATGATGAGTATTATGGGGATGAGTGAGTAGTGGGTCACGGCTAGAATCAAGCAGAAAGGTGAAAGTAAGTGCATTTCTTGGAAAGCTTTAAAAGACTTGATCTTAGTGCATCCTGATATGAAGAAAAAGATAGATGTTTTTGCTTTGAGTATATATGGGTTAGTAATTTTCCCAAAGGCGTTGGGATATGTGGATGAAGCGGCTTCAGATATCTTTCATCGACTTGATAAACAGGTCACGCCTATTCCTGCAATCTTGGCTGAGACATTCCGATCTTTGAATGCATGTAGGAGAGCTGGCGAAGGTAGATTCATAGGTTGTGCGCAGCTTTTGTTAGCTTGGTTCCACAGTCATTTTTGGAAGATGGATAAAGTTTTCTATCGGGTCTTCTCAGAAAATTATTCGCCACTAAGAGAGATAGCGGCTACCCCAAGGAGAAATGATATATCGGAGGAAAATTGGACAGCGCTCTTATGTAATCTTCATGACGAGGATGTTGAATGGAAAGCCCCTTGGTTGATCCCTGATGAAGTCCTTTATCGATGTGGAAAACTTGATTGGGTGCCTTTGCCTGGAATCTGGGGAGCTATTGGGTATGCACCGTTGCTCACACTACGGCAATACAAAGCAGGACAATTCGTACCAGCGACGCATGGGTTAGTTCAAAGTGAATTCTCATATCAAGGGATAATTATAAGAAGAGGATTCGAGAGATCTTTGAGGCATGGTAGCAAGCTCGTCGTATGAAGATATTGACTCGAGGACCTATGACAACTCCAAAATATAGCAAATGGTTGAGTAGAAGAGTTAATGACAATCTCCCTATGCCAAGATTAGAGGGTGCTCGATCGATGGAAGAATATTTGGGAGTAGTCCCATCAGAGTTGGAGATGGTAAAGCAGGATTTCAAAAAGCAGAGTTCAGAGTTTGAAAAAAGGATAGAAAAGCTCGAAGAAGAGAAGATGTATTTGAAGTTAGAGGTAGATGCTTAGA
Organism: Gossypium rotundifolium; assembly: GCA_025506655.1. NCBI lineage: Eukaryota > Viridiplantae > Streptophyta > Magnoliopsida > Malvales > Malvaceae > Gossypium > Gossypium rotundifolium. Next base: position 155,699,605 of record CP106728.1, read on the forward strand.
AATCTGAAGCTAAGAAAGAAAGAAAGGAAAAGAGAAAGATTGAGGAAGATCGAGATAGCTTAAAGATCGAATATAAGAAGATGGTCTATTAATGAAGAATGCTGGATTTGAGAAAACTTCAGAACAATGGCGACAAGAAGTCCAAGAGGAAAAGACCAAGGCTGAATATTGGGAGAGAAATTTATGAGAGATGCAAGCGCGAAACGAGGCTTTAGAGAAGAGCTTGGTAGAGAGGTCAAATGAAAAGGGAAAATTACAAGCTAAAGTGGCTGAACTTGGATGATCCCTTCATCATTACCGGAGCCGTAATTCTGTGATCGAGTTAGAATTGAGCCTAAAAAAGATTGAAGAAATGAAGGGTAGAATTGAAGAGTTAGAATCAGCATTGCACAGTTGTGAACTTCGGATCGAGTGTCTTGAAACAAGAGAGGGGCATTTGAAGGAAGAACTCCATTATTTACATGTTCAAGTCAGAAATCAGGATTATCTCATAGGGAAGCCATAGTTCAGATTCGAGAGGTAGCTGATCACCTATAGACTTTGGCAGTGCAGGCCGACATATTGAGCATGGAGTATGAGCTACAGTCTAATCATAATCAAGAGCTAGTTTCGTTATTAGGGAAAATTAAGACTTTAGGACGTAGGGCGAAAGCTTATTTGTAATCCATTTTATGTAAAAGAATTTGTTTTCTAATAAAGTTTTCTACAATGAAGTTGATCAGAATCGATGCCTCCTTGCATTCATGCATTTGCATTACATAACATCATATGCACTCAAATTCGTAGAGAGAGTCTAATTAGTTTAAATTCTAGGAAAGAGAGAAAAAGAAAATCTAGAAGCTGAACATCCTTACGGTACACGAGCAAAGTCAAGGAAAATGGACCAAAGGATGGAACAATTTCAGAGAGACATTCAAGACCAGATGCAAGAGCAGATGGCAAAGCTCCAACAGGAGATGAGGGGCCAAATGTTAGAGGACCAAATGTAACATCCTGAATAGGGCCTATGCATTTTCAGTTTGATTGTATGACATGACAAGTTTAAGCACTAAGAATAAATTTTTGATATTTTTAGAAACCTGGAAATGCATGAAAATGGAAACCTAAACATTTTGGAAACTTAAACATTTTGGAAACCTGAACATTTTGGAAACCTGAACATTTTGGAAAACTTGAACATTTTGGAAACCTGAACATTTTGGAAACCTGAACATTTTGGAAACTTGAACATTTTGGAAACACGAAGATGTAAGAAAAATGGCAAGTTCTGAGCCGATCGAAAATTTTAGGAAACTTAGAAATAAGGCCTAATGTCAAATTTTAAAGCTCAAAATAGGAAATAAGGGCAAGAGGGCCTTAAAAGAAAAGTTGGTGAAATTTGACACACAATCGGGCTTGGAAAAGTGGCTGAAGGTGTCACTTAAGGTTTATGGAAATGGCACGAGTTCGAGTCACTTGGGAAGCAAATAATAAAGGTTTTATTTTGCTTCCAAGGCTAGGAGGTTGACGGCACAAGCATCTAGAATTAGAGGTTTTAATTCCATAAATATATGATTAAATAAGTGATAAATAAAGGATTTTCTTTTACTAAGATAAATGAGGAGTTAAAGGATGGATTAAATACTTTTAATTTAATTAAGTGATAATTAATGGAGATAAAATTATCACTTGTGGGAATAGTGGCCAAGTTATGGACTCTTGGTCTAGCAATTTCGATTAAAAGAGGAAAATTGAGACTATTCTCTCATCCATTCTACCCTTGCCGAAATTTTGCTAACTCTCTCCCCTCTCTACTTGAATTTTCCTAAGCAAGAAACCATCCTCTCTTTTCTATTTTCTTCTCCGTTTCTCACAAAATCGAATCTTTATTGATTCTAAGTAAAGGAGAAATCATCCACAACATCAAAAAGGGTAAGATCGTGGTCACCAACTTATTCTTTTCTTTTACCAAAATTGGTACTAATCCTATTCTTGTTCATGGTCAATCTACCATGATCTCTTAGGTTTCAACCATCATCAAATAGAAGGATCAAGAATCCAAGGTAAGTGAGTTCATTCGCCAAGGCCAAATCTTAGATATTCAAATCGAATTAATCAAAAACTAATCCATATTGAGATTTAGGATTTGGCCGATTCCAAGGAAGAGGAAGGTGAAGTTTTCGGGATTTAAAGTCCTTAAGGTAAGCATCTAAGAGTATTCGGCCAAGGCTTGATCAAGTTCTTTAATTATTAAGAAGCCGAAAACTAACCCATATTGAGATTTAGGGTGGGCCGAATATCAGGTAAAGGAAAAACCAACTTTTGGGATTTGAATAAACACCAAATCGGCAAAGGTGAGTCTTTTTACAAATCCTACTAGGATTTGGTTTTGTTTTAAGCCAAATAGGTTTATTAATGTGACTTATATGATGGCCGAATATAGGAGTTAACAGATCTAAAGTTAGATCGGGGTTTTCGAGATCTCTAGGAACCTTATTAAGCAAATCAGGTGTGTACCTTTACTAACCTTCGATATTTCATATGGCTATTATTTTAATATATGAATATGTATAAGAATGTGAATGTGGCTAAGTACCACAAATGTGGTAAAAAGTACCCAAGTACGTTTCCTACTTCTGATAGGATTGTGAAATATGTTATTTTATAACATGCGAATATATGTATATGAACATGAAATTAAGTTATGCATAATATATATATTTTTGGGGCATTCGGGATTTATGTGAAAAGGGAAGAGTAGGTGTTGACTTCGGTCTCACCAACGAAATATGGTGACTACGGTCACATTATCTGAATTTGGTAACTCAGGTTACATTATTTGAATATAGTGTCTAATGACACAACGTATATAGGCGATGAGCACGCCGATTGCAATGATCGCCTTCGATGGTGTGTAGCGGATGGAGGGTTGACTTAGTAGTCCCACGGTGTGAATGGTAGGTACGGTGGTGTGTAGCGGATGGACCATTAGGATTGGGTTTGGGTTGCATCATAATTTATTTTATATGAATCGATGTTTGAACATGTATGCTGATTTGTTGAATGTTGGTATTGTGTACTGCTGAGTCATTGACTCACCCGTTGTGGGAATTATTTTCGGTGATGAGCGTTGTGGACCGGGCAGGTGGACCTTGAGGAGGCCATGCTACATTTGGAGATTTTATTTTATTTGGACTTTATTTACATTTAGTACCCTTAATTATATTGTTGGGTTTTATTTGATGTAATAAGGCCATAAGGCCCAAAGGATTTTATGATTACGCTTCACTTTAAATTATTATGTTACGAACTATTATGATTGAAGTTAAGTTTTTTTAAAACCTTAAAATTATTTTGTCACCTTAATAAAATTGGATTTACAAGTTTAATTAAATGGGTTTCAATCTAAGCCCAATCCACAACAACATTTTCTAAAATTTTACAAATTTTCTCTAAGTAACGAATGATTTTGAAATCGGTTCACTTTAGGAACATACCAGATCCGGTTCAGGCTCGTGGGCCAGGTGTGGGGTGTTTCACCAAAAGAACATGATGGCCCAGATGGCCCAGATGATGAGTGGGATAGTAGAAAAAGCAAAAGGTCCTATAGTCAATACTGAGGACAATGAGGATTTCCCTAGAGGATTTACTCCAACACATGAAGAATACCCTAGAAGGTCACTTGTCACAATAAGGCCTCAGCAAGGGCAAGCTGACACTGGAATGCCTACGAATTTTCAAGTTGGTATGGGATCCAACCTAGGAGACAACTCATCTAATCCTGTTGTCCTTGACTTAGACATGGCTGAAGGAGAAAGGATCAAAACTGAATCTACAAAATAGTTAGAGAATCGCTGTAGGTGGTTGGAGGAAAAATTCAAGGCTTTAGAAAACACCGACCATCATCACGGTATCGATGCCAAGGATTTGAGTCTGGTCCCAGATTTGGTGCTTCCTCACAAATTCAAGATGCTGAATTTGAAAAGTACAATGGAACTACTTGCCCTGAAGCCCACATCACTATGTTCTGTAGGCGCGTGACTAGACATGTAAACAATGATCAGCTCTTGATTCATTATTTTCAAGATAGTTTGACGGGGGCAGCTTCTAGATGATATAATCAACTGAGCCGCACAAATATTAGTTCATGGAGAGACTTAGCTCAAGCTTTCATGAGGCAGTATAATCATGTTACGGACATGACGTCTGATAGAATCATGTTGCAAAACATGGAAAAAAGGGCAAATGAAAGCTTGAGCAATATCTTGCGAGATGGAGGGAAATAGCCATGCAAGTTCAACCACCTCTTTTGGAGAAGGAGGCCACTATGCTGTTTATCAACACTCTAAAAGCGCCATTTATCACTCATATGATAGGAAACACCACCAAGAGCTTCGCAGATATAGTTATGGCAGGAGAAATGATCAAAAATACCATAAAGGGTGGCAAGATCAAAGTAGGAGAAACCACTAGAGACCTGCTCCTAGGAAAAAAGAGAGCGAGGTAAACAATATGAGTATGTATAACAAAGGGTACTCAAAAGCAGTTACTATTAATCAGCTGAAAGTAGTTACCCTGGGCAACAAGGGGCGACAAGATAGGAATCAGTTCCCAAACAAAGTGCCGACAAAATCTAATTTACGCCAATCCCTATGACGTATAAGGAGCTTTATCATACTTTGTTAGAGGAACATATGGTGCCCCCTTTTTATTAACAGCCATTACAACCCCATATCCTAAATGGTACGACTCCAACGCTCAATATGATTACCATGCAGGAATAATGGGGCATTCAATAGAAAATTGTAATGCCTTTAAGAAGGTAGTTGAGAAGCTTCTTAAGTTAGGAGTTATTGAGTTGAATAATACACCCAATGAGAGAACCTATTGCCAAATCATGGAGATAAGAGAGTAAATGCGATTGGGAAAATCTAACAAGAAAGACTAAGGGGATATCTCGAAAGTAAAGACCCCGTTAAGAATAATTTGGAGGAAAATGGCGAGAAATGGGCTAATGAAATCAAGTCTCGAGGGAAGAAATGATGAACCAAGGAATTACTGTGAGTTCCATGAAGCTGATGGACATGAAATCCAAGAATGTGCTAAGTTTCGGACATTAGTACAAAGCCTTATGGATAATAAAGAGCTAGAGTTTTATGAAGAAGGCTCAGAGGGAGGACATATACATGCAACTGAGGGGGAATCGACAAGTCAAAAAGTCAATTATCCAAAAATCATTATCTCCCAACCGAGGAATGTAGAAGGCGGAACACAAATCAAGCCTAAAATCATAATTCATAGACCTGTATCCTTTCCTTATAAGGATAACAAAATGGTTCCATGGACCTACAATTGTAACATAGTGACACCGGGAATAAAAATCTCAGCTAATACTTCCAAGGAGGTCTAAAGAGAGGGATCTTATACACGAAGTGGAAGACACAACGACTAACGACTCGGTAAATGTTAGAACGGAACCAGCAACGGTAAGGGATGTGCTAATCGAGCCTGAAGAAGAGCTAGAAAACCTCATCAATGTACCTGTGAAAGAAGAAGAGGCTAAAGAATTTTTAAAATTCTTAAAGCACAGTGAATATAGTGTGGTGGAGCAATTGCGTAAACAACCGGGCCGTATTTCAGTGCTAACCTTACTTTTAAGTTCGGAAGTTCATCGAGAAGCTCTGATGAAGGTGTTGAATGAGACATATGTTACTAAAAACATATATATCAATAAACTTGATTGATTAGTTAGGAACATAAGTGCTGACAATTTTATTTCTTTCAGTGATGATGAGATTCCATCTGGGGGTATGGGGTCGACTAAGGCCCTACATATAACTACTCGTTGCAAAGGATATACTTTACCAAGCGTGTTGATTGACAATGGATCAGCCTTGAATGTTCTACCATTGTCGACACTAAAGAGGTTGCCCATAGATAGTTCTCACATGAAGGCATGCCAAAACATAATGAGGGCGTTTGACGGTACTGAGAGAAGGGTGATGAGGAGAATTGACATACCTTTGCAAATTGGCCCAAACACATATGAAGTGGACTTTTTAGTGATGGATATAAAGCCCTCATACAATTGTTTGCTGGGAAGGCCATGGATTCATTCAATAGGAGCAGTGCCCTCATCTCCTCATCAAAAACTGAAGTTGGTAACAGATGGTCGACTGGTCACTATAAATGCGGAAGAGGACATTATAGTGACTGTTACCAATGATGCGCCATATATAGAGACAAATGAGGAGGCCATTGAATGTTCTTTCCGTTCTTTAGAGTTTGTCAATGCAACATTCATCTCAGAAGGGAGTAAAGTCCTTGTGCCTAAGATGTCCAAGACCACAAGGATGGGTCTACAAATGATGGTAGGAAAAGGAGCCTTACCAGGGAAAGGATTGGACAGATACCTCCAATGGGAGATTCAAGTGCCATTACTAAAAGAGAAGAGGGATCGCTTTGGCTTGGGTTTCAGGCCAGATGTTAAACAAAGAAGGAAGGACACAGAGAAGAAGCAGGAGAGGAGAAAGACACGTTTGAGTGGAGAAGATGCCCAGTGGGAACCAATGATATTCTCGCACATATCCAAGACCTTTGTATCAGGAGGGATAATTCACCCTAAGAGAGGGTTATTGGAAAGTCCTCACATCAATGCCATACATGAGGAAGGAATGGAACAAAGGAACCTGATAGGCATTTGCCCTTATGAACCTGGAAGCGTTCTAGACAATTGGACTGCAGAGGAGCTCCCTATAATTTTTAGGAATTACATAGAGTATTATTCAGAACGCTTTGTTGTTTTCTAGCTCTTTGTGAAATAGGCTTATGTTCAGAACTTATTATTTCAATAAAATACATTTTGGATAATTAACTTGAGTAAATATTCTTTCATTTCATTCTTTTGACATTCTAATTTTTTTTCAAATTGTATATTCTTTCATTCATATCATGTGAATATTTGTCCCCAAATTCATTGTACATTTTTTCGCACCCATCACAGGTCCTTAGATATCAATGACATTAGCAACGATATTATGGATTTAGAAGTCCATTTTGAGCAGGACATGTGTTTACAAGAATCCCGGGATTTTGAAGGTGACCGAGATTGCGATTTATCTCTAGATTTGTTGAGAATGGTAAAACAACAGGAGAAACAAATTTTGCCCCATGAAGAAGAAATAGAGAACATAACTTTAGAAGAAGGAAAAGTTGTGAAAATTGGGACGCTCATAGCCAAGAAGACAAGACAAGATCTTATTGAGTTATTGCGAGAGTTCAAAGATGTCATTGCGTGGTCATACCAAGATATGCCCGATTAAGTCTCGATATTGTGGTACATCGCCTTCCCATCGAGAAGAATGCAAGCCGCTTCAAAGAAAAGCTATGAAGGATGAGGCTGATATAGTATAAAATAAAAGAAGTCCGAAACAGGTTTGATCTTTGGTTTTCTACAAGAGGTTAAGTACTCTGAATGGGTTGCCAACATTGTTCCAGTCCCTAAGAAAGATGGAAAGGTCCAAATGTGTGTAAATTACAGAGATCTAAACAAAGCTAGCCCAAAGGATAATTTCCCTTTGCCACATATTGATACATTAGTGGATAATACAACAGGATTTTCATTGCTTTCTTTCATGGATGGCTTTTCAGGATATAATCAAATCAAGATACACCCTAGGGATATGGAGAAAACTACCTTTATAACACTGTAGGGTACCTTTTTCTATAAAGTAATGCCTTTTGGACTAAAGAATGCTGGGGCAACATATCAAAGAGCCATGGTAACATTGGTTCACGACATGATGCACAAGGAAATTGAGGTATATGTTGATGATATGATTGCCAAATCTCGAACAAAAAAAAGAACACATTGAAGTCTTGAAAAAGTTATTTTTGAGATTGAACAAATTTCAATTGAAACTCAATCCGGCAAAATGTACTTTCGAAGCTCGATCAGGAAAATTACTGGGATTTGGTTAGTAAGAAAGGAATAGAAGTTGACTCAAGCAAGGTCAAAGCGATACAAGAATTACCTCCACCGCGCACTCAAAAAGAAGTTCGAGGTTTCCATGGAAGGCTGAATTACATTGCTCGGTTTATTTCACAATTAACTGAGAAATATGATCCCATATTTTGTCTTCTCAAGAAACACGATCCAGGTGTATGGGATGATGAATGCCAGAAAGCTTTTGACAAAGTCAAAAAGTATTTGTCAAATGCACCAGTACTTTCTCCACCTATTCCAGATAAACCATTGATACTGTATTTATCAGTATTCAAAAACTCCATGAGATGTGTGCTTGGACAACACGATGAGTCAGGAAGGAAAGAAAGGGCGATATATTGTCTAATTAAAAAGTTTATTGATTGTGAAATGAGGTATTCATCGATCGAGAAATTGTGTTGCGCTTTGGTTTGGACAACTAAGAGGTTGAGGCAGTATATGTTATATCACACAACATGGTTGATTTCTTAACTTGACCCGTTAAAATACATGATGAAATCTATTTCCTTGAACGAAAGAATGGCTAGGTGGCAGATTCTGCTATCTGAATTCGATATAGTCTATGTGAACCAAAAGGCTATAAAAAGAAGTACAATAGCAGACTTTTTGGCTAGTAAAGCTTTGGAAGATTATGAGCCCTTGAATTTTGATTTCCCAAATGAAGAACTGATGTATGTAGCAAATATTGAAGATTGTCGGTGGAAATTGAATTTTGATGGAGCATTGAATGCTATGGGAAATGGAATTGGGGCAGTCTTGGTATCCCCTGATGGTGATTATTATCCATTCACATGTAGAATATGAAGCATGCATCATGGGACTTCGAGCAGCCTTGGAACGCAAGATCAGAGTGCTAGAAGTATACGATGATTCTGCCTTGGTAATTTACCAGCTTAAGGGAGAGTGAGAGACAAGAGATCCTAAACTAGTTAGTTATCAAAAAATAGTTCTGGGATTGATTGAGGAATTTGAGAACATTACTTTTAATTACCTTCCACGCGATGAAAATCAGATGGTAGATGCATTGGCAACTTTGGCTTCTATGATCAAAGTAAACAAACCAGAAGACATGAGGCCTATTCAGATGAGTATTGTCGAAGTCTCAGCCCATTGTTATGACATAGAGGAAGAGAAAAGAGATAACCATCCTTGGTATCATAATGTATTGCGATACGTAAAAAATCGTGAATACCCAGAGAATGCCACAGAGAATGAAAAAAGACTCTAAGAAGAATGGTCTCTAATCATGTCTTGGATGGAGATATCTTATATAAAAAGAGAAAAGATCAAGTGCTATTGAGATGTGTTGATGCTGTTGGAGCTAAGAAAATCCTTGAAGAAGTTCATGAGGGCATTTGTGGAACACACGCTAATGGATTCACGATGGCCAGGCAGATAATGAGATTTGTATATTATTGGTCTACTATGGAAGGAGATTGTATCAACTATGCCAAGAGATTTCATAAATGCCAGATTTATGGAGGCAAAATTCATGTGCCCCTGTCGCCTTTGCATATTATGACTTCCCCGTGGCCTTTTTCTATGTGGGGCATGGATGTTATTGGGCCAATCTCACCAAAAGCTTCAAATGGACACCGATTCATCTTCGTGGTAATTGACTACTTCATGAAATGGGTAGAGGCTGCTTCATATGCTAATGTTACTAAATCAGCAGTTAGTAGATTCTTAAAGAAGGAGATTATTTGTCGATATGAAATGCCTGAGAGGATCATATCAGATAATACGCTAAACCTGAATAACAGATCGATAGCAGAAATTTGTAACCAATTTGGGATCAAACATCATAACTCGTCTCCTTATCGTCTGAAAATGAATGGGGCAGTGGAAGCAGCTAACAAAACCATCAAGAAGATAGTGGGGAAAATGACTGAGACTTACAAGGATTGGCATGAGAAACTACCGTTTGCACTCTATGCTTATCGGACATCTGTCAGAATCTCTACTGGGGCAATACCTTATTCGTTGATTTATGGGATGGAGGTCGTCCTACCCATCGAAGTGGAAATTTCTTCTCTTCGTGTGCTGTCAGAAATAAAGTTGGATGAAACTGAATAGATTCAGGCTCGGTATGATCAGTTGAACTTGATTGAAGAAAAGAGACTAAGGGCTATTCGTCATGGTCAGATGTACCATAAACGAATGATGCGAGCCTATAACAAGAAAGTTCGCCCAAGAGAGTTTCATGAGGGAGACCTCGTGTTGAAACAAATCCTTCCAATACAAAAGGATGTTAGAGGAAAATGGATGCCAAATTGGGAAGGACCATATGTAGTGAAGAAAGCTTTCTCTGGAGGAGCATTGATCTTGACCGAGATGGATGGAAAAACTTTACCCAATCATGTGAACTCAGATTTAGTAAAGAAATACTTTGCTTGAAAAGGAGAAGAAGCCAAAGTGAAAACCCACAAAAGGTGCTTTGAATTTTTTTTAAAAAAAAGGAGAGGCCAAGGCGAAAACCCGCAAAGGCGCCTTGAGACCAAAGGGGTTTTGAGTTGAAAACCCGAAAAGGGCGACTCAAATTCTACACGGACGAACAGTCATCTTGCTACACCTAAAACAACAATGTAAGGGAGAATGTTGCATAATGGGGTATCAACAAAATACTTTGGATCTTCTAAACACATGTTGAACTCAAGGCAGTCTTCATGAAGTTTGTATATGGAAGCTCAATCTGCAATATCTAGGGCATCTGATTTTTGTCTTATTAATTTTACTATCTTTAGATTCTTTTTCTTCTCAAAGATATGTTCCAGATAATTTTTTTTGTATTCTTTTTATAAATTTATTCAAATTTTAATCCTTCTTTTGTGATCAATTTATTTGTTACATATTATTCATAAATGTGTTGCATTGAAATAATGATTGACGAACTAATAATTTCACAAAAGAGAAGTTTACATATTACTTTGGAAATTTCTAGATAAGACAAGGAACCAAAACAAGACAATTGTTTAGAATTTCCATGTACATAAAAGAAGAGTCTGGATAGAGACTATTTCTCTGGATTCTTTGTCTATTTGATAAATAGATGTGATGTCATCAGATCATGACACTTGGGGTGGTATGGTGAACTAAAAACCCCGAATCGTGGTGGAATAGGTTGAATTTGAAATTTACAGATGGATTAGATTGAAAGAGTTTCTACTCTCAATGTGGTATGATGGAACAAGCCTTGTGTTCTCAAGATCCAAGTAAAGTTGACTCAAAAATTATATTGAGACAAGCTGGTCAAGCAAAACGTGATTAATGAATAGAAATGAAGAACAAATGAGTGATAATACCTAGAGTAGGAATCATGCTCATAACACTTTTGTATCATAGCAAATTTTATTAAGAGCATTTGATTTATTCAGGTCATTGCATTCTAATCATCTTCATGACATGTTGCATTCACGTCACTCATAACACATGAAATCGAGTCTACAGGATAGACGGTATAGTGATATCGGTGAAGTTTCAGATCTTATCTTCCTGAAGTTGCATGAAGCAGATCAAAAGACACTTTCAGTCTTATCTCTCTGAAGTTGCAGTAGAGCAGATTGAAGAAAGAAGATCTTATCTTCCTGACATTATAGGAAGCAGATCAAAGATGTTTTAGTCTTATCTCCCTGAAGTTGCAGTGAGTAGACTAAAGTCAAAAGGTTTTATCTCCCTGAAGTTACAGTAGAGCAAATCGAAAATAGAAGATCTTATCTTCCTAAAATTGTAGGAAGCAGATCGAAGACATTTTAGTCTTATCTCCCTGAAGTTGCAGTGGAGTAGACTAAAGATAGAAGATTTTATCTCCCTGAAGTTGCAGTGGAGCAAATCGAAAACAGAAGATCTTATCGTCTTAAAGTTGTGGGAAGTAGATTGAAGACGTTTTAGTCTTATCTCCTTGAATTTGCAATGGAGTAGACTAAAGTCAGAAGATTTTATCTCCCTGAAGTTGTAGTGGAGCAAATCGAAAATAGAAGATCTTATCTTCCTAAAGTTGTAGGAAGCAGATCGAAGTCGTTTTAGTCTTATCTCCCTGAAGTTGCAGTGGAGTAGACTATAGACAGAAGATTTTATCTCCTTGAAGTTGCAGTGGAGCAAATCGAAAACAGAAGATTTTATCTTCCTAAAGTTGTGGGAAGCAGATCGAAGACGCTTTAGTCTTATCTCCCTGAAGTTGCAGTAGAGTAGACTAAAGACAGAAGATTTTATTTCCCTGAGGTTACAGTGGAGTTAGAAGCCATTTGAAGAAGATCAAGAAGCCAAGGCTCCGCCAAAGCCGGGCAAAATTGGTCCTTTTATAGTCTTTGCTCCATTCTTGTTTCACAACAATTAACAAAGAGGGGCAGCTTTAATAACCCATTTTGCCCGGGCTAAAATAAACCAAAAATGTTTTAAACAGTCCCTATTACAGACTTTAGCCCAACCTTAGCCCAGAACCAATCAAAATACCTAGACCCAATTACATTACACCCATAGCCTACTTATACCCCTAAACGGACTACAGCCTAAACCCAACATGTGGAGCCCAAAGTGGCCCAAGAACCAAACAAGCCCAGCAGAAACTTAGGGTTTCCTGAAACCCAAAGTCATCCTCGCCCAAGCGAGACTACCAACCGTCATCTCAACAGGACCCGCTCAATAGTCAATCGCGCGCTTCAAATAGAAACCAATCGATTCATGCTTGAATCACCACCGTCGATTTCAAACCTGCAAAGGAAAGAAATAAGTATCAAAAAGGAACAAATCGTAGCAAAATAGGAAAGCACAGATATGGAAAGATATGAAAAGATATCTTTTCCATTTCTTTTATTTTGTTTTTGGGTTATAAAACCGAGTCAAAAACATGTAAAGGGCAATTTTTTTTAGGAAGAAAAATATACACACAGAGAGATTATTTTTAGAAAAAGATACAAACACAAAAATCAGTAGGTGGAAAGCATTGTCACAAACTCAGAGAAATAAAAATCGAGTTCACTGCGGTGATTTTCTTAAATTTCATACTGTTTATTTTATTATTATTATTTATTTATCTATTTATTGCATATATAACCACTATTTTAAAAAAACGTAAAAAGGGAGAGACGTTTACCCTTCGAAAGCGATCGGATTCGGAATGTTGGGCCTCCGGCCACCAGCCGTGGAGGCACGTGGCTCTAAAACCAGCAACCGGAGTCTGGGCTAGAGGATGAACATTTCAGAGAGTATTTCATTTTTTTTTCTAAACTGGGTGGAAATGATTTTTTGTTAATAAAAATGGTATATATAACTAAAACAAAACGACGTTGTTTTTCACTGGTAAGATCCGCACGCCGACCCGATGACCCAACAAAGATCCGCGCGTTTTTATGCTAATGGTTTATTTATTTATTTAGTCCTTCTGCAATTCTATCATTTTTAAATCGGTCCGATTCTCATTTTTTATTTATAAAATTAACCCTGACAGTTTACTTTTATTACAATTTAACCCTAGTTTATTTATAAATTATTATTTCTATTGTATAAATTATTATTTACTTACATTATAAAAATTGGCATATTATTGATTTATGTAATTTAAATTATTATTCTATTTTAATTATATTTTATTTACGGAGTTATTTTAATATCTATATACTATATTATATATTTTAATTTTTTATATAATATTATATTATATCATATATTTAGTTAAAGTTATTTACAAAATATTCCGTTTACAATATTCTTTTTATATTTTTAAAATCATTATATATTTTTGTACATTGTTTATATTATTTATATGTTCATAGTTAATTGTGTTGTTCATTATATTTGTCTAATCCTCATTAAATATAGATAAATGACTTTAGTATAGGAATTATTATTTGTTGCATTTTGTATGATATATTATTGTTTATATTAAATGTTAATGCAATCGTAATTGCCTTTAATATGTATGTTGCTAGTATATAAATGTAATGTTGTTACATTGTTGTTATTTAAATAGAAAATTAATTTTTGCAAAACTATCATTTTTTTAAAAGGTTTTTTTAAAATAAGGCAATGTTTTGGTATTTAGAAATTCAAGAAATAGTGCCCTAATGAACTGGGTTGCGATTTTTCGTTTGGCTAAATAACTAAATACCCTTTTCAAGTTTTGTAAATAATGAGATGATTTTGATTTCGAAGGTTCTTTAATATCGTGTCCTAACGTACTGGATGTGATCTTTATATTCCTTTGGAACAAGAAAGTCTCAAATTTTAACCTAGATTGCTCAAAGTCTTTTAGAAATCATATTTTTAAATAGTTTTTAAATTTCAAACATTTGGACATGATTCAATCGATTAGGTACCAATTTTTGGGCGTTACGAGGGTGCTAATCCTTCCTCATACGTAACCGACTCCCGAACCGATTTTTTGGTTTTTCGTAGACCAAAATTAAATGTTTTAAAATAAAACATTTTACAAGGTGATCCGATCACACCTAATTAAAAAAGATTGGTGGCGACTCCCATTTTTCGTTTTTTAAAGTCGATCCTCATTTTCCTAAACCTATTTTAAAAATGGTTTCGACAATAATGTCCCTACATCGTTCCTAATGAGTAGGATGTTATCGATATATAGAACGAGAAAAACCACATTTCCATCCATAAAAAATTATAAACCCGTTCAAAAATACTGTCTTAACATCCATTTGTTAGATCTCATAACCGAGAGTCGCTGCAATGGATAGCAATATGCAGATTGACTTGAGCATGGAAACTAAAGAGAAGGTTTCTTCATAATCGATACATTCTTTTTTAGTATAACATTTTGCTACAAGTTTGGCCTTATAAGTTTCCATGTTTCCATCCATATTTCTTTTCCTCTTACAGACCCACTTACACCCTATGTGTCACATTTTAAGTCTGGTGGGTCCAAAATTTAGGCATATTCTAGTAAAATAATCTATTTGGTGAAGTGTGATCCACCCAATTGTTTCTTTCGGTGCATATATGTAGGCATATAGTAACCGCCATCTAAGCAAGTGAAGATTTTACTTCAAATTATTATTTTTTATCTAAAGAGAATTATTCTATTAAGTGGAAAGGTAATTATGGTATAGGTTAATATCAAAGGTATAGTACGCCTTGTTTGTTTGAAGTACTGTGCTAGTTAGATTGTAAAGTGACTTGGTTAATAATCAATTGGATAGACTAATCTGATATCTATAATGCAGGATTCTCATTTATATTTCACTTGGAAACTGTAGACCATTAAGAAAGACAAGTTCTAAAATTTGTGACACTTGTTAAATTTCACTAAGTAGGATGGGTCATATTTATATGTGTGAAAAGGGTTTTGTAAGGAGGTTCTTCTTTCTTGAATACGCTACTCTCTAATTCTTTTCCTTAGTTCAATGACATCTTTTTCTCCTTAAGTTGGAAGCTAGGGTTTTGGTTTAATCAGTGATCATTCCCTCTCTGGTTGTTACTGATGGTTCAAGAAGGATGTTTGAGTTTGGAACTTGAACTACTGTAGGAGAGTATCATGTGAGACTTTACCCTGACTTTTATGTATGAAATGTTCAAGTAGAGGTATGTATATATATATAAAAGGTGATGATATCTATGAAAATTGGTAAGTGTATGAGTATAATAGTGATGAGATATGTGTTGTAATGATATGTTCAAATTTCTATTGGAAGGAATGATAATTGGTAAGCATGCAAGTAATGCCTGATATACAAGATGTACGAACCAGTAAAAAATGTGACAAATCTAGGTAAGTGAATACTGAGTAAATGTAACTTTGTGATGCCTCTAGTAGAGCAGATATATTGTTAACCAGACTAGTATGATATGAAAACATTCATGGTGTAGCCTCTAGAAAGATGAAGATTGGGCTGGTAGATCACGATACATGAAAGTATGCAAACCCATGTGGTTGAGACCTATGGTAATATATGATTGTATGGATGTTCAAGGTGTAACCTTCGATAATGAGTAGATCAATTTGGTAGATCACGCTACACAAAATTTATGTCTAAGCCCATAAGGGAGAAACCCATGGTACCTCTTGTGGAAGTTCATCGGGACAGTAAACACATGATTTTGTATGATGCCTTGGTGGCATATTCTGTTTGGCCCTTGTTGCGTACTATGTTAAGTTTGACTAGTAAAATATGATTATCTGCTATAATGGTAAGTTTTGGATAAATTATGATTTCTTTGTACTACTATGATAAGGTTATGATATGTCTGAAGTTTAGGTAGTTGAATAGGACTTGTGATGAAACTGAAGAAATCTTACAGGAATTTCTTGAAAAGAAGTGAGTGTATGTACGTTCAGAAAGGGTATTTACCATGATAACCTGTTAGTTTGGAAGGCGTGTGCATAGTTATGAATGAGAAAAGTAGCCATTAGTGTAAGTTTCACTACTTTCTTTCAAAATATCAATATTGAAAACTTCAGAGAAACTCATGTTTTTCTCTTTCCGTAGGTGTGATTTGAAGTTTGCCAGTTCCATCTATTTATAAGAAGAGTTGGTAGAATCTTGGTTGAAGTGGTAGAATACAAATAATATTTTTTTAATAGAAAAAATCTCCAATTCCTTATAATTCAGGAAGAGGGGCAACAACCCTAGATGGGAATACTAGGGTTTGTCGTCCCATATATTCCATATAAGGGGAGTTGGGCCTCTCCTGTACTAGGTCCAATTATATGTGTTTCTTGGACTTTAACCTAGCACTTTATAATTTATTCCAACTCGGTACATGTTTTTTCTATTTCCTAAATTAAATATTATTTTCCTAATTAATTTAAATAAATTAATTTCTCAATTAAATAATTTTTCAACCCAATTCTAGTTTCGTTAAAATCATGACAACTTTACTGTTAAACAATCTATGAGAAAATAAATTTAATTTTCCTACATTCAAATGGATTCACTATAACCAATTAATTTAAATCTATTTTGAACATCAATCAATTAATTAATTAATTAGTAATTTTAAAAATCATAAATTAATTCTCGGGTCATTTCCATACTTAGTAAGAAAACCAATTTCATTTTCGAATGTAACTCATTTCTCCAACTTTATAATTTCAATCTACTTATGTTAATTTGATTCAACCTGCAATTCATTTCTGGTTTCAACGAGCTATCAGAGGTTGGAGGGACCAATTGGACATATGCAATTGAGGCTCAAATGATTTATAATTAAGTTTCAACTTTTCGCCTATTAAGTATAACCTAATTTGGCCACAAAGTCATTCCACTATAGTATCGTGACTGAGCTCTCCCCAACAACTTACCACTATGAAAGCAACTTGATTAGTGCTCGTCCAATGACCTTGTGATAAGTTTGTTACCTTCAAAGGATATCCTTAATATCTTTGGGATAATATTCATTATCCCAATATGATCCTTTATTTCATGGTAACCATTACATCTTCCTTCATGAAAAGTCAATTATTATCAAATAGTAATAAAGTCATGTAACGCGTTAAAAATTTATTTTTTGGCTTTTGTAATTTTTGACACAATTGTGGATTTTCTTCAGTGGTTAAGTGTTCTGGGTGTGTGTGTGTGAGGTCCTAATTTCAAGCCAAATCTTTGGCTAAATTCTGGTATTTTTCTAAATAAAGCCTAAACCCAGCTCAGTAGGCTTAAGTTTAATTATTTGTAAGTACATGTCAAAATGGGCCTACTGGTCTGGTGGTTGAGTGGAGTATTAGTATGCTGGAGGGCTGGTGTTCGAATCCCTGCGTAGGCAAGGGGGAATATTTTTGCTCGGTTTGATGGCTGAGAGTTTGAGTTGTACTGAAAATCTGAGTAGTGGGTGGTTGAGATAGAGTAGGTAGTGGGATTTGAGTTTATCAGTTTCCTAAAAATCTCTCTCTTCAGAAAAACTGACCATTCTCTCTGCCACTTCCACTTCCCCTTTTCTTTTTCTTGTTGTTTCCTTTTTGCCGCTGCCCCTTTTGTTCCCTTGCTGCCATCTTTCTATTTTTTCCCCATCTAATTTTGAATTTCCGTGACTCGTTAATTCGGCTTTTGCACGTTATTGGTAAGTTTCGACTTTTGCTAATCTAAACATTTTTCTGAATACTTTCTAAGAGGGGTTTCCTTTGGGTGTTTAGGAGTTAATCAAGGGACTGTATATCGTTCCCAATCGACGAGTTAGTGGAATTCTCATTTTGGTCGAAGGAATGGTTATCGATAGTTAATGAATGAACATCTCGTTACAATCTCGTTTAAGTTTTGATAATGTTACTGAAATTGGGTGTTGGAATGTCGATTTTTAGGTTCTGGAGTGCTCAGGGATCGTTTTAGCATCAATCGATACCAGGTGTTTACTCGAAAATGAAGAAAACGAGGTTTTGAAGAAAGCAAAAAATCTCAATGTCGACGCCACATGGGCGTGTGGTCACCTGTGTGGTAAGCCGTGTGCAATAACACGGGCATGTGTTCGACGAGGCCAGTATGTCGCACATGACCTGACCATGTGATAGCCAGCGGTGGCCGTCAGCGCGACACAATTTGGCCGATTTGGGCAGTGTGGGCCACACGGGCGTGTGGGATTTTGGGCCAGGCCGTGCGATTCATATGGTCAAGGCAAATTTAGGCCATGTGGGCCCACACGGGCAAGCCACATGGGCGAAATTATGTTTGGTCCGCACAATCAAACCTAAAGCTTAGAAATATCATCTAACCTAGGGTTAAGACTCAAATTACACTTTTTACTGAATGTAAATGAAATTTTAAAAACTCAACTAAAACATAATAAAAATGTCTATATTCAAGCTCCTCAAATGCTAAAACTAGTTTAATCTGCAACACTGAATTACGACAAATCACTCTGGTAACAGAAGTAGCATTCCGTAACTCAGGTCCGATGATCGAGCCGAATCAGGGGTGTTACACATTCAAGCAAAACGGCAACGGTTCAGGGTGCCTAATGAGTCACATCAGTGATGGAACTATCAAGAACGGCGACTACGACAATGGCAATCTAATGACCGGTGGATGGTCGACGGTGGCGGTTCTTCAGTGGTATAGTAGTGGAAAAATTAGACTCTTAGTAGGATTCTACTAGATAACTTGGTTTCAAATTAACTTTTCTAAAGATAATATTGTTTTAATGAATTTAATATTAAATTTAATTTAATATTTATCTAGATATTAATATGAGATATTAAATTTAATTATTAGATAATATTTTATTAATTTAATATTAATGTGATTAATTCTAATCCTAATGAACTCTCTAAACTCTCATATATAAAGAGAACATGGGTCATTATTCTCATACACTTGAATTTAAGAAAAGTTGTAGAGAGAAAAATCTTAGAAGAAATTATTTCAAAAAATTTTTAGAGATATTCTTGTTATTTACAACTTAACCCCAAAAGTTTAGAGAAATTACAAAATTATCCCATTGATAATTTTTTGTAAAAAAAATTTATGATTCGAAGCGAGCCCACACTCGGCAGACGTGAGCTTGAGGATAGCGAAAAAGACTACTCGGTCAAAGCATTCATCCTAGACGAATCATAAAGGTACAATTTTGATTAAGTGTTTATTACTTTAGATAACACAATCAAGTTCTTACTTTTGGACAAAAAAAATTAAACTTTGGTTTCTCTTTTAAACCTATTTTTCGCTACGTTTTCCGAACTCGATCTTCCAACAATATTTTCATACTATGTCATGATATGCATGATCCTATATTAATATATTTTTTGATTCTTCTCATATTTTACATTTTATTCAATTTAGTCTTTGAGCTTAGGATAAACATAACTTTCAATTCCTAACTTTGGATTAAAATTCAATTTCACATATTCTCATTAAGGACCTTATACGTTCTGTTTCTAACATAATTTCATGATAGATTTTACATTTATTAAATTTGGTCTCTAATGTAACAAAGTTAACAAACAAGTTAAATTAACTTTACAATCTAGTCCTTCTTCATAATGTAAGCTTAAAATCTATCAATTTCAAGCCTAATTCTTCAAACAATCAACAATGGAAACTTTCTAAAACTTTAACAAATTTATCAATTTGATACATGGGCTGGCTAAATCAAGCTCTCATGATCATTAATCTATAAAATTTACAAGAAAAGGACTTGAATTCACTCACAAAATAAGTGGTCGAATGTTACAAAATTTGCTTAAGTTTCTTCCTTCAAGGGACGGCGAGAAGAAGATGACACCTTCCTCCACTAATTTAACTTATATAGTTTGGTTAAGATGACACCTAACCATAGTTTAATTAATCTAATTTAATAATTAATCAAGTTTAGTGGAAAATTTCATCACCATCCACTATCTCCTATTTGAAAATGGTTTATTTATCATTTTAGACATTTGGTTAATCTTCATATAAGTCCTCAAGCCTTTTATCAATTAAAACTTTATAGTGATTAGACATTACAATTTAGTCCTTAAGCCTTAATCAACTATTAATTCGACAAAATTACTAGACAAATCTTCAATATATTTTTATAATAATTTTGTAAATATTCTTATTTTATATTTAAGGCTCGTTTTGCAAAAATGGGATTCCAAAATCGCATTTTTAGGTATCACTGAAAATTGAGTTGTTACATTCAATTTGTATTGTTGGATTTGGGGGAAGTCAATTATAAATAATGGCATTCCCCCTCATTTGTAATCACCCCATTGTATTCCATTCCTGAGTTAAAGAATATATTTGAGAGTATTTACTCAAAAACTTGGTGTGCGTTGCTTTCTTTTGGCTTTTCAATTCTCTCGTTGCTTTTTTGCTATTGAGTTTGCTTCCGCTTTATTTTCAATGCCTTAGAGAATTCTCACTTTTCAAGAGTTAGACTGACTTAGGAAGATTTGAAGCAAAGAAATCGCCTAAGACCGTGCGGTTTGCCATACTAAAGTTCTAACCCCATGGCACTAGTAAGTGGTTGGTAGATAGAAATCTATACAATTATTTAACGGGCTAATTGAATTGATGTCACGCATCAACTAAATCCCAATTGAAGTTGAAAAAAAATACCAAAAACCATTCCTTACTATAAAAATATTTTTATCATTTTACATTTTAAATAAAATCTAAAAAATAGATATAATGAAAATTCAAAATCTTTAATATTTGAACTTTACAATTGAAAAGATGTTAGTACAAAACTCGGTGAGGAAAATCTCGAACACACGAGCGAAAACTCGAAAGAAGAAGAAATAGGACAAGGCTCCAAGGTGTGTATCAAATCACTATCTTTAAGGTTATATTAGCCCCACCTATCTTGATTGTGCAAACGAGTTCGAGCAAATTAACCTCAAGGATACAATGAAGCCAATGGCTATTTGCATTTTACCTTGACGAGAATAGCCCACTACACATTGAGCAATGTATGACAAGAAAACCAATTTCTATAAAGGATTTACTGCGTAATACTTTATAGAACAATCTAACAATATTAGATAATGAAGGAAGAGAAAGAATATTAGAATTTTTGTTGGTATATCTCCAAATGAAATCGATTCCTATTTATAGAATTTCATGTCTCTTCATAGAGACATCTTTAATCAATAGGTATCTTCTAGAATAATAATGTTTTTAAAATAAAACATTATTATTCATTTAATTATAACTATTAAAATAATATTATTTAAATAGTTATAATTCTTTTCAAAAATTAAAAGATATAATCTTTTAATTAATTATACCCATTCATTTATAGTTATTAAAAACTATAAATATTTGAAAATGTTCAACAATCTCCCCATTTTCAAAATATTTAGATTTTGATATTCTTGAAAATCAATTTGCATAAATAAAGGTATCTTCGATCGAACCTTCACTTAGTGAAAACATGTTAAAGTTAATCGAAATTGCATGGTAGACTAAGCTTTGAACCAACTATTTCATTTGATTAACCGAACACATCTCACACAATGATTTCAACATCGGTCAATGCATAGTATCTAGGGACACTATTATGGCCATGTGTCCGTGTCCTCTTTTCATGAGTCTTTGTCGAGCCAAGCCCTTGAGCTCCTAGAAACGCCACACTTCCACTCACATAGGTAGATCCCATCAAAAGTGTTCTCGTAATTATAACACTCTAACATATTTATGTTATGGGTCCATTAAGAGTACATTACTCATCCTTCCCTTATCATTACGGTACCTAGCACTTTAATCTTAGGATGAATTTATTTATAGTGCTAACAGTCACATACTAATGATGTACTTTGTCTCATTGAACTCAAGACTTGATGTTATACCAAGCGTTGAGTCGAGTTTCCATCATGGATGACTCTAATTAATGGGCTTGAGTCCCATCCCTTTTGAGGTCCTTTTTACTGCATCTCTAGCAAGACTTTTTGTCAAAGGATCGCAAATTTTCACTTGACCTCACATAATTAATAGTGATCACTCCATCGAGATTAATTGTCGACATAACTATGTCTTAATCCAATGTGTCTAGACTTTCCATTATATACTTGGCTATATGCCCTTGCTAGAGTAGCCTCACTATCACAATGGATAGAAATAGGTGAAATTGGCTTAGGCCATAAAGGTACATCATAAAGCAAATTTCTTAACCATTACGCTTCTTTAGATCAGTGGCTAATGCAATAAATTCTGCGCCATAGTGGAATCGATAATACAAGTTTGTTTCTTGGAACCCCAAGAAATGGCTCCTCCACCAAGAATAAAGATCCATCCACTAGTAGATGCATGATCTTCCAAACTTGTAATCCAACTAGCATTGAATACCCTTCTAAAAGCTGGAGGATATCCATTATAACACAATCCATAGTTAATAGTTTTCTTTAAACACCTAAGTACTCTATTCAATGCTTGCCAATGCAAACTACTTGGATTACTTGTGTACCTACTCAATTTCCCAACAGCATATGCAATATCTGGTCTTGTACAAGTCATTATGTACATAAGACAACCAATTAGACTTGCATATTTCAATTGATCAATTTTCCTACCAGTATTAGATACTAATTTTATTTAAGGATCCATGGGTGTAGATGTTGGTATACAGTTGAAAAGATCAAACTTTTTAAGCACATTTTCAATGTAATGTGATTGTGATAAAGCTACAGTGCTTTCATCTCGAGTTATTTTAATCCCAAGAATAACATCTACTACACCCATATCTTTCATAGCAAAGTTGTTTGACAAGAATTTCTTTGTGTTTTCTATTTGTTCCAAATCCGTGCCAAAAATGAACATGTCATCTACATATAAGCAAATTATGACACCTTTTCCATTTTCAAATTTGCTATATATGCACTTATCAGATTCATTTATTTTATAACCATTAGCTAAAACAACATTGTCAAACATTTGGTGCCATTGTTTTGGTGCTTGTTTAAGTCCATATAAATATTTAACAAGCTTACATACCTTATGCTCTTGTCCCGGAACAACAAATCCTTCCGGTTGTTCCATGTACACTTCTCTTCCAATTCACCATTTAAAATGCAGTTTAACATCCATTTGGTGAACAACCAAATTATATATGGATGTAGCGATATTAAGAGTCTAATTGTAGCAATTCTTGCTCTTTGGAGCATAGGTATCAAAGTAATCAATACCTTGTTTTTGTGTAAAACCTTTGGCTACCAACCTTGCTTTAAACTTATCAATGGTTCCATCGACCTTTATTTTCTTTTGAAGATCCATTTACAACCTATATGTTTGGAACCGGTGGAAGATCAACTAAGATCCAAGTTTGATTTCCATTATTGAATCCATCTCATCATTTATTGCTTCTTTCCAAAAGCGAGTCTTGAGATTTCATTGCCTCTTCAAATGTAATAGGATCAGATTCTGTATTATAACAATAAGGTATCTTATTATATATAGTTTCACCTTTTCCTTCTACAAGAAACATCATGAAATCTGGTCCAAAATCTTTGACCTTTTTAATCCTCTTACTTCTTCTTAATTCTTGACAAGATTCATCATTATTATCAATTTGTTCCAATGGAATCTCATTCTCATTTGAAGAATGAATCAATTGTTGTGGCTGTAATTGTCTTGATATAGAATTAAATCTATTTTCATCAAAATAACATCTCTTGATTCAATAACAGATATTAATTGAAATTGAATCATTTGGTTCAATTACCATGAACCTATATGCCTTGTTATTATGTGCATATCCTATAAATATGCATTCAATTCCTCTTTCACCTAACTTTTACGTTTAGGTGTTGGAACTTTGACAATAGCTCTACAACCCCAAACCTTCAAATAATTAAGGTTTGGTTTCATTTTCTTCCATTGTTCATAAGGGGTTATTTTAGTTTCCTTATTAGGAACTCTATTCAATATATGACAAGTTTGTTAGAAACGACTTCTCCCAAAAACTTTGTCCAAGACACGAATATGATAACATTGAATTTACCATTTCATTAATACTCTATTTTTCCTTTCGGCTACACCATTTTGTGGTGTATAAGGGTGAAACTTGATGGACAATCGATGGATTCAAAATAACTTGGATTATAGTATTCTCCACCTCTATCCGATCTTAAGCACTTGATAAATGATTCACATTGAAGTTCAACTTCGATTTATAAACTTTAAATTTATCAAGCGCTTCATCTTTGAATGCAATAAATATATATAACAATATTTAGAACAATCATCAATAAAAGTAACAAAATATTTCTTTCCACCTAATGTAGGAGTATTATGCATGTCACATAAATCACTATGTATCAAATCAAGCAATTTTGTTTTCTTTTAACCTTAGTCAACATACATGTATTGCATTTGTAAGGCCCAAATTTATGCCCGAGCCCAAGAAGAAATAATCAAAAAAAATACAAGCCTAAACAGACCCAAACCAAAATTTCAATCCAAAAACACAACCCACAAAATCCAAACAGAACAGAAATAAAAAAAAAGAAGAAACCCTAGCAGGTTGATCGTCATGCAGCAAGCGATAACCCTACTTGTGATCGCGCACCACCAACGCCGAGTCACGCCCATGTCGTCATACCTACGAAAAAAGGGGAGAAGAAAAGCAGCAGCAACAAATAGAGTTCTAGTTTTTAGGGGATCTTCCGAAAAGGCTATAAAAAGCCTTCGAAATCATTGAAAATGGGGGGGACGGTTGTTTAGATACACAAAAAAGACGCACAAGTACCAAATACTAGGGATTTTTTGTTTCCTTTTTTTTTTTTTTTTTGACATAGGGAGCTCACACCGAAAATACAAAGGAATACAGAGCATTTTTTTACTCAAAGTGAGACAAAAATCAGTAGAGGTCTATTTTTATTTTTATTTTTTTATTTTATTTTTTCCCTGTTGTAGTTCATTCAAATTTGGGTGTTGTCCTTTATCTTTTTTTTTCCTTGTGTCATTTTTAAAAAACTATATTCTATATATATTAGCATTTTGTTCTAAAAGAAAAGCGAGGGAAAGGAACTTACTAGGATCTTGATCTTGCGTTAGTGGGTGGGACCTTTGGACCGTAGCGTTGAGGTGGTCGGATCTGCGTTCCTTCCTTCGCGATTGAGGATTAAAACATATGGGGCTAGGGTTTAAGTTTTAAATTAGGAAAAGGTGGCTTTGGGTTACGGTATTTTTACCAATGAGAGGAAATGAAGGGAACTCTATTTTTTTTTATTAGCCTTTAAAACACGGATAAAAGGGAGGGAGGCCACGTGACCACTTGCTTGTGCAAATGGGTTTGTGCATTTTCACCTTAATGGGTAAATTCGTCTTAGGTCCCTCCATTGGCCATAGTTCAATCGTGTCCATTTCACTCTTTTGATTTTTAAATTATTATATTTTAGTTTTGAATTCAATTTTGTCCTCTTTTGGTTTTTTTATTTTTTCATATTCTTTTATTACGCTTTTTTTATTTTTATTTATTTCTATTTATTATTTTATCATTTGCTTATTATTATTATTATTATTATTATTATTATTATTAGTTCTAATATTGTTACTATCATATTATTAATATTGTTTCATTTTAATATTTTTATATTACTTTCATTTATATTATTTTTACTACCATTTTCTTATTTTTATAATTATTAGTTTTTTTTTGGAAGCAAATAGTTCTCATTATTATGCTTATTATTAGTACTCTATTTTACACATATATCATTATCTATAATTATTATATTATCATTATTTCATTATTGTTATTCATTTTAAAATTATTATTATATTCATTCATCTTTATTACCGTTCTTTATCCATGATTACATTTGTTATTAGTATATTATTTGTTATTATTGTTAGTCTTGTTATTACTTTTATTATCTACATTATTATTTTAGTATTCCTATTATTTTTGTTCTTGCCAATATGATTTTAATCTTCTTTTTTTATTATTACTACTACATTTAATGTTATTATTATTTTATTATTAATATTTTTATTTTAAACCTATTGTTACTTGTTTTATTATTGGTTTCTTTTTTACTTTAAACTTTTTTTCATTATTATTACTATTATTATTATTACCACTTGTTTATTTGTCACATATTATTTACATTATTATAATATTATGGTTTGTTTTTCTCCTTTTTGTGTTCATTATTGTCATTCCCTATTAATCGTGTCCACATTTCCACGTATTTACTTTTTTTTTTGTTTTTTGTTTTTTCCAAAAACTTAAAACAATGTTTTACAAAGGTAATATTTAAGTATTTAGAAGTCCGAGAAGTCGTGCCCAATCGTCTTTGGGTTTCAATTTTTCGTTAAATCTAGATCCTTGAATATCCTTGAAAGGTTTTAATCGGATTTTCCGGAAATAAGGCAATATTTGGGTTTGGAAGTTTGAGAGATTCGTGCCCAATCGTGATGGGTTTGATTTTCGTTCATCTATATAACTTAATATCCTTAAAGATTTTAAACGTCTTTTTTAAATAAGGCAATGTTTTGTGTTTGGGAGTTCGAGAGCTCGTGCCCAATCGTGCCGGGTTTCGATTTTCTACTCGTCCAAACAACTAAATATCCTTCAAAGATTATTTTATTGTGTTTCTTAAATAAAGGCAATATTTCATGATTGGAAATTCAAGGAATCGTGCCCAATCGTGCTGGGTTTCGATTTATGGTTTGGCCAAATAGTGAAATATCCTTTTAAAATTGCAAGACAAGAGTGTTGGAAATCATGAAATGATCTTAGCATCAATAGTTTGAAATATCGTGTCCTATCGTCTTTGGATGTGGTATTTCAACTTTTGAAATAAGAGAGTTTCGATATCCAATGTGAGTTATCTAAACATTTTAAAGATTCATATTTTAAAATATTTTTTAATTTTGATATTAAGGACATTAATCAATTAATACGGTACCAATTTTGGGCGTTGCGAGGGTGCTAATCCTTCCTCGTGCGTAACCGACTCCCGAGCCCGTTTTCTTAAAATTCGTAGACCAAAACGTTTTCAAAAGTGGCCCAATCACACTTCAAAAAAGATTGGTGGCGACTCTGTTTTTGTATTTTAAAGTCGGCCCGTTTTCCAACAAAAAAAAATGGTTCCAACAGCTTGGCGACTCCACTGGGGACCAATAAGAGAGTCAAGCCGTAAAATTGGTTGATTAATGTTCTTTTTATCGAAAATATTTTTTTCTTTCCGTTTTTCCATTTGCATGAGTTTGTGTCGCGTCATATATTTGTTTTGGTTTGAGACACATGGGATATCTCTGCATTCATATTGCATGACCGTTGTGGTCACACCATAAGTGGGAGCAAAAATCTATGCCTTCGTGAGGTTTTCACCTCGCATGGGCTAGGGGCCTTAGGAATACATCCGTACCTTTGGTTACGTGAGGTTTTCACCTCCGCATGGCCATAGAAATGTATTCCCTAAACCGAACTCAATCAGATGAGCCTATAATGGGTGAGGATTGAGGAATCTGTTGGTTCGGTACCCTTTTTTTTAGGAACTAAACCACATGTAGAAAACTTAAGGGCCTACCTAGGTAGAACCATGTCAAACCCTAGTGGTCACCACGATAGGTTTTATGTTATATATTTTTCTTGTCTTGTGGGTTTTATTCATTTTGTTGCATTGCATTCACATCATAGAAAAGAGGTGTTGATTTCAAATTCGATTACTAAATAGAAAAGTTGGTCATAAGGAAATAGATTTTTGATAAAGTGGATTATAATACGGTCATCCGAATATAGTCAAGTGAATACAACGAGAGAAGGCGATAGTCGTGAAGGAATACAAGACCTTATCACCCAGGGATTCGAGTTGACAAGACTATTCGAAGATTACTACGTCTCGGCATTCTTGAAGAAGCTAACAAGTGAACAGGAGTAGCGGTCCAAATCAAGCAAAAGGAGTTAGAGGAAGTATCTATTAGAATTTTGCAAGACTTGACTTTTGCGAAGAAGGGATTCATGTTTTTACTTAGACTATGAGGACAAGGCCGTGTATGCGATCCGTTTTGTGTAAAGAAATTTATTTTCTAGTAAAGTTTTTCTAATGTAACTGAATTCAAAGTCAATGCCTCTTATTTTTTGCATTCATTCATTTGCATTGCATTTCATGCATTTGCATTGCATCACATCATTTGCATTAAATATCATAAGACAACCCTTTTAATGAGAGGTTGTATTATAGTGACCTGAACATCATTACTACACATAAATGTAGAAACGACTAAGGATATAATGAAAACCTTGAGCATCAACGCCAGTATTGAAGAGGGATCGAATGAAGGAAACCTAGGAGGCATTAGCCCTACGAGCACGAAAGTGTTTTGAATAACTAGGCGTGAAGGAAACTCCTGTAGTTTTTAGAGCTAACACGAGTAATGTTCAAAACACACTTGTTGTTTCAAGCCTAGAAACAATAAGAATCTTTTGTGAAATAGGCTCATGTTCAAACATCTTTATTTTCAATAAAAATACATTTTGTGTTTCATGCCGAGCAAATATTTTCTCATTTTTTCCATGTCATACTATATATATTCTTTTGTTCTTTGGAATGTTCTTTCATTTTCATCCATGATTATAAATAATCATCTTCAGAACCATTTATTCTTTGGAATTTGCCTTTGTACCTATAATAGGTACCCAGATATCGGGACATGAGTAACTTATTTATTACAGACTCCTTCTAAGTGAAATATGGGTCTAAAAGGATCTGAATATTTTGAAGATGTCGAGATTACAATTTACCCATTGATCTGTTAAGGATGGTAAAACAAAATGAACATAGACTCTATCGTACAAAGGGTCAGTGGACATTGTGAGTCTGGGAAAGGAGTGAAGATCGAAACATTGCCCACCATAGAAACAAAGCGAGATGGCATTGAGTTATTTAAAGAATTCAAATATGTCTTTGTGTGGTCGCATCAAGAGATGCCTAGGCACGATGAGGCTACCATGAAAGGGAGATTTAAATCGATGTTCAAGTAAATGCCAAATTGAGAAGACATGACTTATATACTTTTTTATATGTGGAGCATAGATGTTACGGGCATGATTTCATCAAAAGTATCTAGTTGACGCCTATTCATTTTCGTGATTGTCAACTATTCCACTAAGAGGGTGAGAGTCGGTTTCATGACAAAGTCACGGGGTCAATCATCAAGTTCAATTTCAACTTGAGTTCAAGTTGAATTTAAAAAAAAACAAAACAAAACAAAAGAAAAAGAAAAGAAAGAAAGAAGAAAAGAAAGAAAGGAACCATCCAAAAAAAAGATTTTGAAAGATGATGGAAACACATAAATATTGGCATAGAGAAGTTACCATTTACCTCTATGCTTCTTGAATGTTGGCGAGGACTTCCACCGGGCAACACCCTTCTCATTGGTTTATGGATGGATCTGATCTTGCCCATGAAGTTGAAATTCTTACTCTTTAGATTTTGCCGAATTGAAGTTGAATGAAGCGAATGGGTTCACTCTCTGTATATGAAAATGGCCCGATCGAGGAAGTGGCTAAAGCCATTCGCCATAGTCAAGCTATGCGAGAAGAGGATGATGTGAACTTACAATAAGAATGTCCACCCAGTATTCCATGAAGGAGACTTGGTATTGAAACAGATCCTCCCATGCAAAAGGACTTGATGGAAAGTGGATGCCTAATTGGGAAGGACCTTATGTTGTAAAGAAACCTTTTACGGGCGAGCTTTGATGCTAGCCAGAGATGGAATGACAAAGTCATAAATCAATTAATGCGACTCGGTCAAGAAGTACTTCGCTTGAAAGTGGGCTAAGATGAAAACTCACAAAGGGCATCTTGAATCCAAAAAAAAAAAAGCGGAGGCCAAGGTGAAAACCCATGAAGGGCACTTTGAGACCAAAGGGCTTTGAGTCGAAAACCGAAAAGGCGGCTCAAGTTGTGATCAAATCATGATGGGGCATCTGATGGTTTTGCCACGCTTGAATTGACAATGAGGAAGTATGTTACATCTTGGGGCATCGACAAAGTACTTTGAATCCCTAAACACATATTGAGCTTAAATGGTCCTCGAAGTTTGAACAAAAGAAGCTCGGTCGGCGATATCTGGGGCACCTAATTGCCATCTTACCCATTCTTAATTTGCTCGTTTCAAAATACACTACCAATAAATTTACTTCTTGATTGCATTTGCTATCTTATTTATTTGAGCTATGCTCCTAATTAATTTCTTTCTTGTCCATTATTATGATCTTCTCAAGCATTTTTCATTGAAATAATGATTATTGAACTAATAATCCTTTCACAAAAGAAGTTTTACGTATTACTACGAAAGTCTCTAAATAATACAAGAATCCAAAGCAGGACAATTATTTAGAACTAACCAGGGCTTAAAGGGCTCGGAGCACTTGAGAAAAGGGCCTAGCGGTGACAACATCTTCAAATTCTCTGTTAGAGTATCGGTTGAATAAAGAAGACATCGTCGAGGATATCACCTTAATAAACAACAAGTAATGACAACCCAAGTGTTAAAATAGATCATTCTCATTTTGCACTCATTCGCAACATTCATAATACATATGGTTAGGAGCATTTTCATGACATCCTAATCATTTGGCATAAACATATACCCATGAAATCAATTCTACGGTAAGTTCCCATAGGACAATGTAGCAAAATTGATGGGTGTTAGAAAATTATAGACCCTATCTCCAATGGCGAGTGGAGCGGATTAAGCAATGCAGATCTTATCTCTTGGCGGGGAGTAGAGCGGATCGAAGATTGAAGCCTTATCTCCACCGGCGAGGAGTGGAGCGGGCTAAAACGATGATCCTATCTCCACTGGCGAGGTGGGCGGATTGAAGCAGATCTTATCTCTCGGCGGGAGTAGAGCGGATCGAAGATTGAAGCCTTATCTCCACCGGCGAGAGTGGAGCGGGCTAAAACGATGAATCCTATCTCCACTGGCGAGGTGGAAGCGGATTGAAGCAGCAGATCTTATCTCTCTGGCGAGGAGTAGAAGATCGAAGATTAAACCTTATCTCTCTTGAGCAGGAGTGGGCGGGCTAAAGATAGTAGATCCTATCACCATTTGGAGCGAGGTGGGCGGATTGAAGACAACAGATCTTATCTCTCTGGCGAGGTAAGCGGATCGAAAGGCGAGATCTTATCTCCACCGAGGAGTGGGCAGGTGAAGACTAAAGCCTTATCCCCAGGCGAGGAGTGGGCGGGCTAAAGATAGTAGATCCTATCTCCACCGGCGAGAGTAAGCGGATTGAAGATAATAGATCTTATCTCTCTTGGCGAGGTAAGCGGATCGAAGATTAAAGCCTTATCTCTCTTGAGTAGGAGTGGAAGCGAGCTAAAGATAGTAGATCCTATCTCCACTGAGCAAGAGTGGGCGGATTGAAGACAACAGATCTTATCTCTCTTGGCGGAGTAGAACAGATCGAAAGCAGATCTTATCTCCACCGGCGAGTGGAGCGGATCGAAGACTAAAGCCTTATCTCCATCTGGCGAGTGGAGCGCGGCTAAGGTAGTAGATCCTATCTCCACTGAGCAGGAGTGAGCAGATTGAAAAAACAGATCTTATCTCTCTTGGCGGGGTAGAGCGGATCGAAAATGATCTTATCTCCACCGAGCGGGAGTGGAGTAGATCAAGATTAAAGCCTTATCTCTCTTGGCGAGGAGTGGGCAGGCTAAAGATAGTAGATCCTATCTCCACTGGCGGGAGTGGGCGGATTGAAGATGAGATCTTATCTCTCGAGTAGGAGTAGAGCGGATCGGAAGATCAAGCCTTATCTCCACTAGCGAGGAGTGGGCGGGCTAAAGATAGTAGATCCTATCTCCACTGGCGAGTGGGCGGATTGCGATAATGAGATCTTATCTCTCTTGGCGAGGGAGTAGAGCACTCGAAAGATGGTAGATCCTATCTCCAATGAGCGGAGTGGGCGGATTGAAGATGATGATCTTATCTCTCGAGCATGAGTAGAGCGGTCGAAGATGAAGCCTTATCTCCACTGGCGGGGAGTGGGCGGGCTAAAGATGGTAGATCCTATCTCCACCGAGCAAGAGTGAAGCGGATTGAAGATAATAGATCTTGTCTCTCTGAAGCGAGGAGTAAGCGATCGAAAGATTGAAGCCTTATCTCCACCGAAAGGGAGTGGAGGAGGCTAAAGATATAGATTCTCTCTCACCGGCGGGAGTGGAGCGGATTGAAGATAACAGATCTTATCTCTCTGGCGGGTAGTAGCGGATCGGAAGTTTATAGCCTTATCTCCACCGAGCAGAGTGGGCGGGATGAAGATCTGGATCTTATCTCCACCGCGGGAGAGGAGCGGATCGAAAGTGGCGAGTCTTATCTCCGGTATCGGCAATGGAGTAGGCCAATATCTGATCTCATCTCTACATATGAAGTGGAGCGGATCATAGTGGATCCTATCTCCACCGGCGGGGAGTAGAGTGGATCGAAAATTCAGATCTTATCCCCACTGGCGGAGTGGGGCGGATCAAAATGACAAATCTTACCTCATGTATCGGCAATGGAGTAGATTTAAACCATTAGCCTTATCTTCACGGCGAGGAGTGGGCGGTGAAAGTATAGATCTTATCTCTCTTGAGCAAGAGTGGAAGCGGTCGAAAGCGGCAGATCTTATCTCCACCGGCGGAGTAGGCGAGATCAAAAATTATAGCCTTCTTCATCGGCGAGGTGGGCGGGTTAAAAATAGCAAATCTTATCTCCACCGGCGAGGTGGAGCAGATCGAGACAAAATTCCTATACCACTAAAGATGCAGTGGGTTAATGCAATGCTACCTAAAGAAAATGAAGCATCAAGAGGTCAAGATCCAGCGAGATGAGGCAAAATTGGCCCTTCTAAAAGTCTTTGCTCTATTCTCGTTACACGATAATGAGCAAAGAGGGGCAGCTGTAAGGCCCAAATTTATGCCCGAGCCCAAGAAGAAATAATCAAAAAAAAAATACAAGCCTAAACAGACCCAAACCAAAATTTCAATCCAAAAACACAACCCACAAAATCCAAACAGAACAGAAATAAAAAAAAAGAAGAAACCCTAGCAGTTGATCAGCGCCGCAAGCCAGTAACCCTACTTCGCATCGTGTGCACCACCAACGCCGAGTCATGCCCATGTCGTCATACCTGCGAAAAAAGGGGAGAAGAAAAGCAGCAGCAACAAATAGAGTTCTAGTTTTTAGGGGATCTTCCGAAAAGGCTATAAAAAGCCTTCGAAATCATTGTAAATGGGGGGGACGGTTGTTTAGATACACAAAAAGGACGCACAAGTACCAAATACTAGGGATTTTTTGTTTCCTTTTTTTTGTTTTTTTTTTACATAGGGAGTTCACACCTAAAATACAAAGGAATACAGAGCATTTTTTTACTCAAAGTGAGACAAAAATCAGTAGAGGTCTATTTTTATTTTTATTTTTTTATTTTATTTTTTCCCTGTTGTAGTTCATTCAAATTTGGGTGTTGTTGTCCTTTATCTTTTTTTTTTCCTTGTGTCATTTTTTAAAAAAACTATATTCTATATATATTAGCATTTTGTTCTAAAAAGAAAACGAGGGGAAAGGAACCTACTAGGATACCGATCTTGCGTTCGTGGTCGGACACTGGACCGATAGCGTTGAGGTGGTCGGATCTGCGTTCCTTCCTTCTGCGATTGAGGGATTAAAACATATGGGGCTAGGGTTTAAGTTTTAAATTAGGAAAAGGTGGCTTTGGGTTCTGGTGTTTTGCAACAGAGGGGAAATGAAGGGAACTCTTTTTTTTTTTTTTAGCCTTTAAAACCTGGATAAAAGGGAGGGGGAGGCCTACGTGACCACTTGCTTGTGCAAATGGGTTTGTGCATTTTCACCCTTAATGGGTAAATTCGTCTTAGGTCCCTCCTGTTCGCGCCATGGTTCAATCGTGTCCATTTCACTCTTTTGATTTTTTAAATTCGCCCCATATTTTAGTTTTGAATTCAATTTTGTCCTCTTTTGGTTTTTTTTTATTTTTTTCATATTCTTTTATTCTGCCTTTTTTATTTTTTATTTATTTCTATTTATTATTTTTATCATTTGCTTATTATTATTATTATTATTATTATTATTATTAGTTCTAATATTGTTACTATCATATTATTAATATTGTTTCATTTTAACATTTTATATTACTTTCATTTATATTATTTTTACTACCATTTTCTTATTTTTATAATTATTAGTTTTTTTTGGAAAGCAACGTTCTCATTATTATGCTTACTATTAGTACTCTATTTTACATATATCATTATCTATAATTATTATATTATCATTATTTCATTATTGTTATTCATTTTAAAATTATTATTATATTCATTCATCTTTATTACCGTTCTTTATCCATGATTACATTTGTTATTAGTATATTATTTGTTATTATTGTTAGTAATTTATTACTTTTATTATTTACATTATTATTTTAGTATTCCTATTATTTTGTTCTTGCCAATATGATTTTAATCTTCTTTTTTATTATTACTATTACATTTAATGTTATTATTATTTTTATTATTAATATTTTTATTTTAAACCTATTGTTACTTGTTTTATTATTGGTTTCTTTTTTACTTTAAACTTTTTTTTCATTATTATTACTATTATTATTATCACTTGTTTATTTGTCACATATTATTTCATTATTATAATATTATGGTTTGTTTTTCTCCTTTTTTGTGTTCATTATTGTCATTCCCTATTAATCGTGTCCACATTTCCACGTATTTACTTTTTTTTTTTGTTTTTTGTTTTTTTCCAAAAAAACTTAAAACAATGTTTTACAAAGGTAATATTTCGTATTTAGAAGTCCGAGAAGTCGTGCCCAATCGTGCTGGGTTTCAATTTTTCGTTCGTCTAGATCACTGAATATCCTTGAAAGGTTTTAATCGGATTTTCTGGAAATAAGGCAATATTTCGGGTTTGGAAGTTTGAGAGATTCGTGCCCAATCGTGATGGGTTTCGATTTTTTGTTCATCTATATAACTTAATATCCCTTAAAGATTTTAAACGTCTTTTTTAAATAAGGCAATGTTTTGCGTTTGGGAGTTCGAGAGATCGTGCCCAATCGTGTCGGGTTTCGATTTTCTACTCGTCCAAACAACTAAATATCCTTCAAAGATTATTTTATTGTGTTTCTTAAATAAAGGCAATATTTCATGATTGGAAATTCAAGGAATCGTGCCCAATCGTGCTGGGTTTCGATTTCTGGTTTGGCCAAATAGTGAAACATCCTTTTAAAAATTGCAAGACAAGAGTGTTGGAAATCATGAAATGATCTTAGTATCAATAGTTTGAAATATCGTGTCCTATCGTGCTGGATGTGGTATTTCAACTTTTCAAAATAAGAGAGTTTCGATATCCAATGTGAGTTATCTAAACATTTTTAAAGATTCATATTTTAAAATATTTTTTTTTAATTTTTGATATTAAGGACATTAATCAATCAATACGGTACCAATTTTGGGCGTTGCGAGGGTGCTAATCCTTCCTCGTGCGTAACCGACTCCCGAGCCCGTTTTCTTAAAATTCGTAGACCAAAACGTTTTCAAAAGTGGCCCAATCACACTTCAAAAAAGATTGGTGGCGACTCGTTTTGTATTTTAAAGTCGGCCGTTTTCCAACAAAAAAATGGTTCGACGACATTTTCATTATTATTATTGAAAAGCAGAATTAAATCTAACTTATACATGTCATTCAATTTTCTATAATTCAAATGACCTAATCTATAATGCCATAAACAAAAAGATTCAACCATATAAGCGAAATAGTATTTTCATTTTTATTGATAATATTTAGTTTGAACATACTCTCATACATATACCCTTTCCTACAAAAATTCCTCCCTTAGACAAAATAAATTTATCGCCTCAAAAACAAGTTTGAAACCAAACTTATTTAATGAACTTCAGACACTAAATTCTTTCTAATTTCTAGTACATAATATACATCATTTAAGGTTAAAACCTTTCCGAGTGAATTGCGATTCAATGACCCTTTGCCTTGATTGTTTGCGGTGGAAGAATTTCCCATGTACAAGACATTGTCATTTTCACATTGTGTAAACTTTGTGAACATGCTTTTGTCTTTACACACGTGTTTAGTTGCTCGATATCAATCCATCATGTATTATCATCTTGTGCCATATTAATTTGGATATCATTGCAGCGAACTTTTCGTTATTATCGACCTTAGAAGATGATTTCTTCTTTAAGAATCGACATTCATTCTTGAAATGTCGACTTACCACAATGATAGCATGAGCCCTTTTGTTTCTTTTTAAACTTAGGTACTCTATCGGTCTGTTTGAACTTTCTCTTGAATGGTTTAGTAGTCTGTACTTCCTCAGTAACATGCACTTTGGCATTTTGAATTTAGATTCGATCTTGCTTTCGATATCCTTCTTCAATACGAAGATGATTTGCCAAAGCCTCAAGAGATATTTCCTCTTTCTTATGTTTTAGACTTCTTTTAAAGTCTTTCCAAGATAGAGGAAGTTTGTCTATTATGGAGGATACAACAATCATTTCATCCATTTTCATATCATATTGTTTGAATTGATTGACATCTTCTCAATATCACGAAATTGATAATGAAGGAAGAGAAAAGAATATTAGAATTTTTGTTGGTATATCTCCAAATGAAATCGATTCCTATTTATAGGAATTTTATGTCTCTTCATAGAGACATCTTTAATCAATAAGTACCTTTTAGAATAATAATATTTTTAAAATAAAACATTATTATTCATTTAATTATAACTATTCAAATAATATTATTTAAATAGTTATAATTCTTTTCAAAAATTAAAAGATATAATCTTTTAATTAATTATACCCATTCATTTATAGTTATTAAAAACTATAAATATTTGAAAATGTTCAACAAAAGAAATTCTGCCTTTTGCTACTTTTGAATAGTTATGATATAATATATCAAAATTAGATAGAAATTGACATAATTTCAACTTCTTTGTTTTTTGGTTCATGACATCAACTTCCTTTTCCCATCCCATAAATATTATCTTGAGATAAAATCATTTTATTTTGGTTCACTAAAAGAAGTTACTTGTTCACACACACATATATCTATCATTTATATCTACATCAACATTTATATTTATATTATTATAATTATTTTGAAAAATTTAATGTAATTCAATTAATAAATTTATTAAAAGAAAATATTTTGACTTTTAATTTTTAATAATCTTTTTTATAAATAACACTTATGTACAAAATGTACCAAAAAGTTTGATTAAATTAATGTTACGAATAAATTGGAAATCAATTCAATTAAATCAATAAAATTACTTGAATTTTAAATAAAATTTAATTTTCAAAATTATTATATCTTTTTATTTTAAAAATTTTTTACTATCCACTATATGAAACTACTTTTTTTGTTCTTCTTGTTGGGAAAGGAAAAGTTGTTTTTTAGTATACACTTGGAAAAAGCAAGTGGTCATAACTCATCATGGAGCAGTTGGTCAAATTGGAACCAATAAAAATCAGACTGAAATATTATATATTAGGAAAAAATAAAATTATTTTTTGAATTTTAAAATTTTAAAATATAAAATTATGTCTCGAACTTTCGTTTTATTTTTTATGCATTTTATTTAAAACTATTTAATTATTTTCAATCTTTAAATAAAAGATAAAAGCGAGTTTAAATATGCTCAAATATTTTCTATATTAATAATAATATTGATGTGAACCGAACTCCAACCTTTCATATCATTAAACTATTGTTATTAATAAATTTGGTTACCATATGCAAACTTTAATATATAATTTTAATGCAAAATTTATACAATATACATGCATGACTTACTTCCACATGTCATCAAGATGTCTGATACATAAAACTTAATTTTGGAAAGATTCGAGTAGAGGTGATCATGGGTTAGGTTATCCGACCGGCCCGATGGCCAGCCCGAAAAATGGGAGGGTTCGAGTAAAAATATAGGCCCAAAATATGGGTTTGGGCAAAAAATGAGGCTCGTTTAGAAAAGCAGTGGGCCTCGGGTAAAACTTTTTGGCAGGACTCACTTGCCCAATTCAATTGTATATTAAATATATATTTTATTTTTAATCAAATAAACTTTTTAAATTTACATATTTTTTATTTGTTTTATTTGTTTTATTTGTTTTAATATTTGTTTTAATATTTGTTTTAAATTTTTTATTTAATGAAAAAAGCTAAAAAAAATTAATATGGGCGGTGAGCTGTGGCTCGAGTTTATCAATTTTCTTTCAGGCCGGGCTTGGACAAATTTTTAGGCCCATATTTCGGGCCAAGCCGAGTTCGAACCTAGAAAACGGGTCTAAAATTTTGTCTGGGCCCGGCCCATGATCACCTCTAGATTTGAGGTTGAATTTGAAAAATCAAAAAACATATACAATAACATATCATAAATCAAAGAGTCAAATTAGAGGCCAAGACTAGTAGTTGCATGTATTTAAAAAATGGGTAAACTACATTATTAGTCACTAAATTATGGGAAAATTGTTATTTTTTCCATTTAATTAAAAAAGTGCAATTTAGTCATGGAACTATTTGGAATTTTTCATTTAAATCACTGAATTATTTAAAAGTTTTTATTTAAGTCAATGGGTTGTTAAGTTTTTATTTTAAAAAGTTCCGCTAATGAGCTCCAATCAATGATTCGGCGATCAGTACGGTGGAACAAATACCCATCGACAAGTAGAAAAACATACCTTAGATTCAAATCGATCTAACAGTTAATGTTTGAGATCAGAAAAAAAACTATTTGAATTTTGATTTGCAAATTCATGGCATCCAAAGCTGTTTCACGAAAAAAAAACTATGAATTTTAGAAGAGAAAAGGAAAGAGAGCTTTCGATTGATGCAAACAATGCGAACAAAGAAAGTCATATAACATGGATTTCAATAGGCCAAGGACTTAAATGAAAATTTTTGAATAATTTAGTGACCAAAACAAAAACATACCCGTAGTTTATTGACTAATAGTATAGTTCACCCTTAAAAAATAGTGACCAAAGCTATATGTTGGTTATTATTATATAATGTCAAAAAATAAGTAAAAGGTTGTATGCATAAAATTTTAATCCGAATGAACTATTTAGACTAATTATGATATTATAAAAGTTGAAGTATCAAATTATGTCAAAAATTATAGTATAAAAGTTAAATTTAAATTTTGAGCATATTACAAGGATCAAAACTGAAATTGGACCATCCTTTTAAAATATCAAAACAGAAGCTTTGTTTGTTTATTTTGGACATGTGTCAATAAAAGAAATGGTTTGAACATTCCTTTTATATATAGTGGATAAAACTATATTTAAAATTTTAGCATATTATCTAAAATTGAAATTCTACCATTCTTTATTTCTTTAAATAAAAACTTTGTTTGTTACATGTACCATAAACAAAAGAAAGGGTAAACTAAAAATAGTCCTTTATGTTTATTTTAGTGTATGTTTTAGTTAGTGATATTTCAATTATTATGATTTAATCACTAACGTTATCAATTTATAACAATTTTATCATTGTTATTAGTTATATCGCCGTGTAACGAAATCACGCATAACTGTTAGACACTAACTTGGATTTTTACTAGTGTTTTTATTTTTTAGATTTTAATGGTTTTAGTTTTTTTTCAATTGGAGATTATGATTTTTATCAGTTTTTTTTAATTATTGATTTAAGCATTTTAAATTTTTATTTATTTTTTATTATGTTTTTCACGGCATATAGTTTCATCATTTTCTCCCAAAATGTTAATTATTTTAATTAAAATTAAATTAAATTAAATTAAAGATGATATAGTATGTAATTGAGTGTAGAATAATATTTATATATCTTTAAAATTAATAATATATTTTAAAATCATCCTAATATAAATTATTCCCTAATAATATATATAATTTCTCTTACCCTTTTAAATTATGAAATAGAAAAGAATATATGGGAATTCAATGGGCAAATATCCCAAAATACCAAAAAATCAAAATTACCGAAAAGGACGGGTTTCAAAAATATTGATCGGAAAGGCAATTTCCCAAAAAGCGTCCACGTCGGTAGCGTTTTTGAAATCGACTAAAAGCGTCCATGGGGGCGCTTTAGGCCAACTTCAATAAAAGCGCCTCGTGGGGCGCTTTTGCTTTGAGTTAACCAAAGCGCTTCCCATGGACGCTTTTTTAGCTAATCTTTCCGTCCACTTGCAATGTGAAAAATGAAATAATTTTTGGGCGGTAGTCTCGGCAAAATAATTTTGAGGAGCGTTTGAGAACAAACCGTGGCCGAAAACGCTCTCACGTGGGCGCGCTTTGCTCTGATGGTCTCCGCAAAATTATTTTGAGAGACGTTTCAACAAACAAATGTGGCCAACGCTTCCGGCGAGTGCACTATTACGCGGGCGATGAAAAGCGCTCCCGTGGACGACTTTTGCTACATGCCAGCGCAAAATTAGGCTATCATCGGCCAAATTGCATTCTCGGTTGGCGAAAAGCATTCAAGCAAAAAGAAAAAAAAATTGAAAATGAGTGAACGTATTAATGGTGTTATTTACTACGATGGTGAAGTCGTGACAACAAAATGGTGTTGTTTTCTTATCGAGAACACAGTAGCGATTGAGTTTTACTCGAAGCGTCGATTTGGTGGAACTTCGCAAAAGAATTAGGCGTAAAATATTCGGAACAACGCCAATGAAAGTTCAGTCTATTAAGTATAGATTTTGCGCTTCGGTCGATCCGGTGAGATATGACGCATTCGACATCAAAGGTCCTCGGAGCCTTGAGGCAATGGTGGAGACTCATTTTGCCAGTGGATCGCCCTATCTCGAGTTATATGTAGAATTTTCATCTCCAAGTGATCGTTGCGACCTCAACATCTAGTATCGTTCGAGGGAATACACGACCCAGTCGACACTACGTAAGTGGGAGGCAAAACACGAAGTGCCCGTGTGCGGTGGTAGTATGGAAAACATAACCCCGCACGACACTTTCGGTTGGTGGATGGGACATGCATATTCGTCAATCGGCGTCGGATGGCGTAATCGTATTGGGGGCGTCATCAACTTCTGGGATGGCAATCCACATACGATTGGAATCTTTACGAAAGATGTTTAAGGAGGATGATGTATTACCGACGGCATCCACCAGCGAGGGCCCTCGTTTGTTGCGGAGTTATGGAGGATCGGACGATAAATCCGATGTGGATCCACCTCGGGAGCCGAGGGCTGACGGTGCGAAGTTGGACTATTTTACGAACCGGGCCGTTCAATTGTACTGAAGATGTTGAGGGTGGTTCGAGAAGAAGAAGAAGATCCGCTATTCGGGGCATACTACGCCTCCGGTAGCACATGCATAATGTCGATCTATCTCAAGATGATGCATTGGAGTTTCTGAACTACCACACGGACGCGTGACTGTACAAATTCTTCGTTGGATTCGGACCAATTAGAAGTTGGTAACGGTTTTCCAACAAGAATACTTTTCTTGGTGCATTGAAACAATACTGACATCGAGGGCAGGGTTAACTACACTATGGTTAAATCAAAGCTCGATAGAGTGCGAGGCGAAGTGTCTTTGTGCAAGGCGGCACATGTGCATGGAAAATCATGGTGTCGTTGAGGAAAAGGGCGGGATGTGGGAGGTGAAGAAGTACAAAGGTCCGCATACATGTCTTAAGTGCAGTACCACTATGTGTTCAATGATTTGAATAACACTAATATTATGTAATGTTGCATTATTTAACGTGCTTCGTTGTGGTGTAACATAAGATCATCCGAGGATGGATTGAACATGTTGGTGATTTAATAATCCCAACGGTGAAGGCCGATCCCAAAACTACTGATCTTACCTTAATTGGCAATATTCGTAGCCAAATGGGGTACACGCCTTTTCTGAAAGGCTTGGATAGCCAAGCGAAGCGTTGGAAAAGTTGCACGATCGGTGGGACACTTCATATAATGAAGTGTGGCGTTGGTGTAAGTCTTTGAGAGATATGTCGAGCGGCACAACAAACATTGAAATGGAACCGCGTACTACAATGATCGCCTCGCTCTGTGGATCGCGGTGTTCAAGCGCTGCTTACGGACATTTAAGCAATCTTGAGATGCTTTTACATCACCAAGCCATTGGTACAAATTGATTGTACCTTCATGTATGGTAGATATACGCATCGGCTATTGCTAGGCGTGGCACAAGACTAGCGTGAGAGAATTCTTCGATTACATTCGCAATAACACCGAAGTCGGTGATGGCGGGACTTCTTCCTATCTAGGTTAAGGAGGCATATCCGCCTCAACGACATATCGTTATATCGGATCGGGGCCTGGAATACTTGCGGCAATAGAACGACAGGGAAGCATGTGGCATCGCACACCATCGATATTGCACGAGGCATGTGGCATCCAACTACTATGGGCAACACCGATCTAAAAGATGAAGCGGCAAGTGACCGATATGGGTATGAAATTTCTATTAATATAATTTCTTTTGAAATTTTCAATTTATTCATAATTGAAATATGGTATGTAATATTCGATATCAACGTATATTGGCGGTGCGAGATCAATAAAGACCGTTTTCACGAGATGTTGGCGGTTATAAGATAACGCTGGCGTAGAGTACTATACAATATTCCTTTTGAGCAGTGGACACAAGCATATGATGGCTGCCTACGATATGGTCATATGACCAC
The DNA here is from genome assembly GCA_025506655.1 of Gossypium rotundifolium. Taxonomy (NCBI): domain Eukaryota; kingdom Viridiplantae; phylum Streptophyta; class Magnoliopsida; order Malvales; family Malvaceae; genus Gossypium; species Gossypium rotundifolium. The sequence continues at coordinate 155,742,660 of CP106728.1, forward strand.
AAACTGGCCGAATGCATAAATTACATGCTAAAAGGAACCCGTCATCATCGATTCTGGCGATTTTATGGGAGACATATTTTCGTTTAAGCGGCACTATTTCCAGAAGAGCAGCGAGTTATCGAGGCGATGCAAGGAGGCCATGTATGGAGCAGAAGGTCTTGCAAGAAATTAACCGTGGGAAGGCACGGCGAACACTATGCACCACAGTTTGTCATGACCGCGACAACCTATGGTTTCGTGTCACGGAGTTTGATGAGCGAGCCAAGGTATTGTTGGCGGGCATTATCGTGTACACTTGACAAATAGGACATGCGATTGTGGGATATTTGATGCGCCGTTACCCATGTGCTCATGTACTTGCGGCTTGTCATAATCTTCGTCTTGACCCATGAGCTATGTCGTGAAGTCTACAAATTAGAAAACATGTACAGCGATGTGGAGACACGTATTCCACCGATCCCAGATGAGCGTAAGTGGCCATCGGTATCGCTTGCACTTAGTATAAGTTGTTCTTGGGATAGAGAATTGAGGCGAAAACCAAAAGGTCGACCTTCCTCGACTAGAATACGCAACAATATGGATATCCAGAACCGACCAACCAAAGTCGGCGGTGCGGGTGGTGTAGGAACCCGGCCATACATCTCGTTCGTGTCCAAATCGGACTAGTTGACCGTGTTCTTAGCTTGTTTGTCTCTTCTTTGGCTATGTAATGTCTTTTTTTGGAGGAAAAGCGGTGAACTTTTGTACAATAACTCAAATTTATTAAATATAAGATAATTAATATTAAATTACAAACACAAATAATAAAACAACTTTTTATTCAAAAATAAAAAAATTATTACGTTAAAAAATAAAATAGCCCGTCATAATCAACGTTGATCTTGAAATAAACCAACTTTTATTTTATTGAGTTATTAAAATTAAATTAAAAATTAAATTAAAAAATTAAATCATTTCTATCTTATCAAAGATATTAAAATTAAAATAAAAAATTAAAATACAAAAAACTTAAATTACAAAAAAATTAAATAAATTAAAAAATTAAATTACAAAAAAAAACAAACTCAAATTGTATTAAATATATTACAACTTAATTACAAAAAAAAAACCAAACCTATTTTGTCAAAGTTATTAAAATTAAATAAATTAAAAATTTTAATTACAAAAAAAACAAACTCAAATTGTATTAAATATATTACAACTTAATTACAAAAAAAAATAAACCAAACCTATTTTGTCAAAGTTATTAAAATTAAATATTTAAAAAATTAAATTACACTAAAAACAAACTCAAATTGTATTAAATATATTACAACTTAATTACAAAAAAAAACCAAACCTATTTTGTCAAAGTTATTAAAATTAAATAAATTAAAAAATTATATTACAAAAAAACAAACTCAATTTTTATTAAATATATTACAACTTAATTACAAAAAAATAAACCAAACCTATTTTGTCAAAGTTATTAAAATTAAATAATTTAAAAAATTAAATTACAAAAAAACAAACTCAAATTGTATTAAATATATTGCAACTTAATTACAAAAAAAAAAAACCAAACCTATTTTGTCAAAGTTATTAAAATTAAATAAATTAAAAAATTATATTACAAAAAAAACAAACTCAATTTTTATTAAATATATTACAACAATTACAAAAAATTAAACCTTAATTACAAAAAAATTAAACTCAAATTATAAATTAATTTACAATTACTCAAATTAGGGGTTTAGGGTTTAGTGCGGATCTTGGGGTGGGAACCAAAGCCACGAGGGCGATCGGCGATTCTGTGGCTGATTCCTCTTTCTTCTAGCTTCCTATGAGGTTGTGGAACCTCGGTGAAATCCGTCCCTCCGGCGGTGGGTGCAGTTACAGGTGTTGCGATGATGACCCACCTTGATAAAATAATGACCGGAGGTGTTTGCATAAACCACGGCGGGGTGACTTGCATCCGTCTGGTGAAGGAGCACGGTAGAAAGAATGCTCCCCCGACGGTACCTCCTCTAATCCTACACCGATGTCGGCCTCACGATCGGTGGCTAAAAGGAGTTGTCGAACGGACTCAAACCGGTCATGGATTCCAACACAGGGGGACTAGAAAAAGGAAACATATATGGGTTAGGAGGATACATGTAAGGGTGGTGCCTTTGGCATAAATCGCGAATGCTTGTGTTATCGGTGTTGTCACCGAATCGATGGGCCCGGTGATTGTATAGGCGCTGTTGATGGGCCCGATGATCGATAAGCGCTGTTGATGGGCCCGGTGATTTATGTAGGCGCTTATTCTTTGGCCCGTCTCATCACCCTTCTCCTTGAATGTAAAGGGCCCGACGTTCCCTTCGCCGCGAATTTGTTGTCGCCTCTCTTGACCGACAATAGATACTGACTTGCCATGGATTCTAAACCATGGCATGTACTCCAAGACGCACGCTAACTCAGAACTACGATCGGTTCCGGTTAGGTAAAAAGTCATACTGGGTTCTCCCACGTCTCGATATGTTCGACCAAAATATTGGTCAATCCGGTGTCTTCCGCCGTAAGTCCACACTGTGCTCATCATCGAACACCTCGGGAGCCACGGGGAATCGGTTGTCGGAATCAAATTATCGCAGAACCGATCGTGGTGCATCTCCGCGGTCGCGTAGGTGATTAAGGGACCTTAACGTGCTAACCTGTTCGGATTTTGGAGGAACTCCTCGAAATTCTTGCCCAATTCGGGATCCTCGTGCGGTGTCCATTGAAACTATATTAACATTACCAAAATATTAGTTATATACATAAATACTAAATTATAATAACGAAATTACACTTACTTGTGATTCCGATAGTTGTTCCAATAGGAGTAGTATATCCTCAAGCGAGTCGGTATTCCAACATGACTTCTGGATGGTTCCACCTAATTAAATAAATTTTAGCATGCAATTACACTATAAATCTCGACATAATTGTAAAATATAATATTAAATTTACCTTGTTATCAATGGGAATGAATATGGTTTGGTCGAGTCGGGGCGTAAAATGGAAATCGAAACCATGCCCATGATTTGCAGTAGTGATGGGCAACCTCCGATTTTGCTTTATTCGAACCGCAAATCGCCGCACATCTCCGGTACAACCTCGATAGCACAGCGGACCCCAACTCAATTCACCGTGCTCTCTGAAATCAACAAGTTTGAGAGCCATCTCGTGGACGAGGTTTCTAGAGCGTCCGGCATCGAGATAGCCTCAATTATCAAAGTATGTATGCCCGTGCATACAAGTATTCTTTCATCTTGATCGAATCTTCATTCGGCATGCGGAATGTGTCTCGTAACCAAACCATATCGATCCGACCTCCTTGCAATTTATCCGAATGGCACCCAGAGCTCGTAGCATACGGCCATCCAATCGAGAGATGTTACGGACCGGTGACTCTGACCGATCCCACCGGTAATCCCAACATGAATCGCACATCTTCTAAGGTGATGGTACACTCTCGCATGGCAGATGGAAAGTGTGCGTCTCGGTCTCCACCTCTCTATCAACGCTTATCAAAACCGGGTCCAACTTGAACCCCACCTATCGTGGCCACGTGCAAAAACCCGCTTCCGCAGTAATTCTCGATCAATGGCGATGGGGACCGGGCATGTTGCGAATATAACATTGCAACACCGATCTCTGATTTGTTTAAAAATAATAAAATTCAAAATTAAATAAAATTGCATAATTAAAAAATTTAATAATATTGAAAAATTAAAATTCAAACTTACCATTTTCAATTGCTTGACGCCAATGTGATTGCTGTCTAGGCGATGTAAATCCCCGGCCATTGTACTCCGATAAAGATTTTTTAAATTTTCCAAAAAAATAAATATATTAAAAAATTTATAATGGGCTTTTTCGTAAATGGTAGAAGACTATTTCGAAATTTAAGCGTAAATTTCAAGGGCTTTGATAGAAACTTGAGAGAAAATTGAGAGCAAATTGAGAGAAAATTGAGAGAAAAATGAGAAAGGATTGAAGTGTGAAAAAAATGAAGGCTTGGGGGTATTTATAGTTTTTTTTTTTCCCATTGCTTTTTTGACCGTTGGGTCCAACGGTCAATTTTTTGATTCTTGACTAAAAGCGCGTCCATGGGGGCGCTTTAGGCCAACTTCAACTAAAAGCGCCCTCGTGGGAGCGCTTTTGTTGAGTTAACCTAAAGCGCTCCCATGACGCTGCTTTAGGCCTTTCCCTAAAAATCTTGTTGGCGTGGGCGCGATTTTTGGGAAATTACCCTTCCGGTCAATATTTTTGAAACCTATCCTTTCCGGTAATTTTGATTTTTTGGTATTTTGGGATATTTTCAATAACGAAAAGAAAAAAAATTGAGTTGCGGCCCCACATGCATAAAAAAAAAAAATATATGTTATTTTATATATATATATATTAAAGACATGACATCCAACTCATCGTTTAATAGTCACGTGCCGTTTTTCATTACACCTTAAACAATAGATATTGACATAGTAGTTAAATTATTATAAATTGATAACATTAATGATCAAATTGTAATTATTAAAATATCGTTGATTAAAATGTAAACTTAAACAACATAAAGGACTATTTTTGTAGTTATCAAAAATTAAACTTCTTTTGTTTCTAGAAATATTTATAAGATTTAATACTAAAAGGTCCCTAACTTTGGTGCTATTTGTTAAAATTGTACTCAATTAAGTCCCTAAACTCTCAAATTCCATCAATTAAGTCCCTTGATCGATGTTTTCTATCTTTGACTGTTATGTTGCTAATGTGGTCATTAACAGTTGCAAATATGAAAATCCATGTAGCAGTGACATGTCTAAAAAATTAAAAATTCAAAAAATTATATTTAAAAAAATTAAGTTCTTGTTCACATTCATTCCAAATATAAATTATATATTATAAAATATTTAATTTTTTAAGAAAACATCATTAAACATTATAAAAATATTAAATAAAATTCATAAAAATAAAAAAATATTTAAAAATTTTGGATAAAGGGAATCCATAGAGAAGTCCATCTATTTGAAGTCTTGGCCTAATGAAACACTCTAGTCAAACTAAAGTTACTAGGGTAAATAGGGTAAATCCAAAAAGGATAAGATTGTATAGAGTTTAAATCCTTTAAGACTCTCAATTGTAGATAGACTTTAATCTATACTGTTGATTTTGGGGGAGCTTAACTGTAAATAGAGGTTTTCTCCCTCATTTGTGATCATCTCATTATATTCAACTATTCTTGAGTTAAGAATATATTCATAGTAATTACTCAAACATTTGGTGTGCATTGCTTTATTGTGGCTTTTCAACTCTTTTGTTGTTTTTTTGGTTTTGAGTTGCTTTCGCGATATTTTTCGGTGCCCTAGAGAATTTTCAGGAGAATTTTTGTTTTTCGAGAGCTAGGCTAACTTAGGTGCATTTAAAGCAAAGAAATCACCTAAGGCTGCACGGATTGCAAGACTAAAGTTCTATCCCCGTGACAATTGGTATTCGAGCCAGTGTTTGAAAGTGCCCTTTAAGATGTCAAAATGAGTAGAAGAGCAAGTTGAGCCAATAGAGACCCGAAGGAGGGCCAAGAAAGCAAACTGATCGAGAAGTATGCTATCAATTTTAGATGAAAAGGTGACCAAACTTGAAGGCTTCATGGGTGATGTGAAGGGGACCATTGAGGAAGTTGATGGGCATACCACAGAGCTGGAATCGAGTCAAGATCGACTCAAAGACCAAGTGGCGAGGGCCTCAGTGATAATATGGATGCGATGAAAGGGGCATTTAATACCGTTATGGGTGAGTTGATTGAGAAAGAGGATACTCTTGAGGTTATGGTGTCAGCTTGGAAGGAACAGATTGAGGAACTCAAGGGGGAGCTCAATATCTGCAAAGTTGCTTCGGGTAATGGGGTGTTGGGTATGGCATCTAAGCCTAAGGTGGATATCTCGAAGATGAAAGCGTTCAATGGGATTATGTTCGCAAAAGTTGTGGACAACTTCTTGTGGGGAATGAAGCAATACTTCTGTGCCAAAGACATCATGGACGATGCTACCAAAGTAAATACTGTTGCCATGTATTTTACTGATGTTATTTTGTTATGGTGGCATCATAGGTCTACAGATAAAAAACAAGGTGGTACCACTATTGGGACTTGAGAGGAGTTCCATAGTGAATTCAATTCACAATTTTACCCAGAATATGTCGAGGATGAGGCTCAAGCTAAGTTGCATCGGCTTACACAACAGTGCACAGTAAGGGAGTATGTGTAGGAGTTTAGTGAACTCATGCTTCATATTTTATATTTGGGTGAGAATGAGGTGTTTCTCCTTCGTAGATGGGCTAAAGTCGTGGGTGAAGCAAGAGTTGCAACACTAAAGGGTCCAAGAATTTTCCAAAGCTATGGCCATAGTGGAGTCCTTATTTGATCTTGTTCCAATGAGAAACAATTTCGAGTTTTCCGAGCCCAGAGAAAGGGGCAATGGTGGAGGAGATGAATAAGGACCAGTTGAGAATAACAACAACAATGGTGGTAATGGGAAACCACCAAATGGAAAGTGGAAGCCGAACATCAAACCAAAGAGGCCAGTGAGGTGCTTCCTTTGCGAAGGTCTGTATATTGTGAGGGATTGCCTGAAATGATCTGTGCTATCTGCTATTGAAGGAGATGATGAGCCAAATAGAGCATCAATGAGACTTGGTTCGATTATGTGTTCTGTTGAAGCCAAGAGAGTTAAAGAGACCGAGAAGAAGCTAGTGGAGTGCTTCTTGTGTTGTGGTCCGCATAGGATGCAAGACCGTTGACCGCGCCCCAGCGTGCGTGCACCAGGGCGATGAATCAATACTAGTATACTTAAATATTTAGCATTTTTACTGCAAGTGCGACATGTCAGTTGTAATATTTATAAGTGTACAATGGAACACTTTGAGTATTTCAAGGATCGAAACCAAGGGATTGCCAAATTGGTAAATGTGTTTATCAAGTTAATTACAAGTTAAACAATTACTAATCTAATCGAGTCAGAAATTATTAGTGCAAGTTCAAATAAAATAAAAATTGAGCTATATCTAAATTAACAAATAAAAATACGAAACTAACTTTTTTCCTTTTTACTAGGAACAATGCAAATGGATTGAAATGATGGTTGAATGAGTAATAGATTATTAACTAAGTTAATAAATTTATGATGACTATATTGTTTGCTATTCCAAGCTAAGAATCTCCTCTCGGTCTCATCCTAAACTAAAAGATAGAACCTAAGCTCTCCTTTTGGTCTCACTTAGGTATATAGATCTCCTCTTGGTCTCACTATTCGGCACAAGTGTCTCAAAGTCCTATACAGTAGAGTCTCCTCTCAGTCTCGTCTATCTAATTCTTCCACTAGAGGCATCAGTTCTAGTGTAATATGCAATTTAATACATTTCAAACAAATAACCAATCAAGGCATGGATAATAACTTAGGTAAGTAACTCACTCATCAATCAACCAATAAAACGATTCAGTACATGATTAAACTTAAATTCCACACAAGCATTTTAACAAACACATAGTAAGCATAAAATACAAAAGATAAGGGTTGAGAAAATGTTCATTAATATATAAACATCTGATGAAGCGCTAGTGTTTAATACATCTCCATCCACAATGTTCCAGCAAAAATGAAGAAACAAAAATAATACAACAAAGAGAAAAAGAAGAGAAATGAAAAAATGAAAACCTAAACTAAGAAACAAAATTTGAAATTAAAAGCTTATAAAGTTGTATTTATAGTCTACTAACATTTAACCTGACATTGACCATTATGTCCTTAAATGAAAAAAGATTTAAACTTGTTTGGACATAAAATTGCCCTTCCAATTTTTCACATGTCAGGCAGCGGTATCGTGATACCAAAAACAGTAGCTAAATTGAGAGTGTTGAGGTCTCGATATCGCGATACCCATTACTCGGTATCAAGATATCACTAGAATTGACCTCAATTTTCTTCATTTCAGCACTGTCAAAGGTATCACGACTTCCATGCCTTAGTATCGCAATATCCCCCTTCTGAATGATGTTTTTTCAAGTTTAGGCCATTATCAACTTCCTATACCACTCAATCATATTGTTAGGTCCCCCATGGCGCGTGTGTTGGGTCTCAAAAGGGTGTAAAATTACACAAAAACATTTATTAATGCTTAGAACTAAAAATCAACAAAAATATATATAACACTTAAATTACTTGAGAATAAGCTCCTCAAGTATATTAGAGAGTCTAATTTGACGCATCAAATTATGGCAGATCAACTGTGCAGAGCAATCCAAGACTTCCTTGATCAATAAAGAAGTGGAAGTGGAGCCAGAGAGTGAGTCTTTGTGTAATAACCCAAAATACACAAGCATCAGAAAAGTACATTATCAGGCTTCCGTCTTAGTAAATCGAGTTCGTAAATAATTATTAGGAATATTTATGAGTCTAGTAGTGAGCGTAATTAAGTTTTAAATAGGTGAATTTAGCTTAATTAATAGTAATTAGGAAAAAGGACTAAATTGAATAAAGGGCGAAAGTTGAATTATACATTAGAAGAATTTATAAAGGGCCAAAATGGAAATTAGGCCATTTGGCATAAGTAAGGCGGCATACATTATAATTAGTTAAATATAATTAATTAGAAACAAATTAAATTAAATCAATTTAAAAATAATTATATTGTAGATTTTTATAATAAATATAATATGTTTTTGACAAATGGATGGTGATAAAAATATACAAATGTAATAATAGTATTTATACATTTGTAATATGATTATTTAATTACTTTGTATTTAAGTTAAAAGATATTTATTAATTAAATAATTATATTATAAGATTTTATATGATAAATAAATTAAATAGTGACAAGTGTAAGGTGATAATGAATCCAAGTGTACTAAATAAAATATATATATTTGTAATTTATATATGTATTTACTTAATATCAAAGTAATTAGATATTTATTATTTTATTAAATTAAAAAGATAGTTCTAATTAAATGAATTTCAAGTTAGAATTGATATTAAATTGTGAAGTAAGCTATAAGTTTTATGTTTTAGGGACTAAATTGAGGAAATTTTGAAATTAGGAAAATATGCTGAAAATTTAATAGTTAATTTTGAGTTTGAATGAAATTTGAATAGAAATAGAGTGTGAATTGAATTAGAAAAGTAAGAAAACTTAGTTAGGATTAAATTGGAAATAAGGTAGAATTGATTAGAAATTCAATTATTTATTATAATTAGTACTGTAATTAATAGTATAATTATTTTAATTTTCGTAGCTAACAAAGAACCCGAGCCATCGGCACCCAAAGGAAAGGAAAAAGTTGTCGAGGAGTAATCAAACAAATCCGGGTTTGTATTACTATAATTCAAGTTATTTATTATTAAATATTAATTTTAAATTTTTTTATTTTATGGTAAGTAAATATTGAGGTAAGTAACTTAATTGAATTGAATTTAAAAAATTGAATTGAATGAGAAATATGTGTTAGTATTGAATTGTATTTTGATTAGTGAATGGAAAAGTGAATTTGATATTGAAAGTGAATTTTGAAATGAAAGTGAATTTGAATTGAGAATTGGAAACCCTATTAACTAGTCGGGCTGAGTTGGATATAGTTGGCATGCCACAGGATTGGAAGAGTTTATGGATTCTTCGACCTCGAGTCGATGAGACACTGGGTACCAACATTCTTCGACTTGGCCGATAAGATACTAGGTGTCAAATATTGCTTCGAACTATCCGATAAGGCACTGGGTGCCAATTTGGTGTATATGGTTGGATCCGTGTATCCGCCAAAGTCCGAGTCCGTTAATAGGGGTAATTAAATGAAAATTTAAATCGAACGAAATGAATCAGTTGAGCTATTAGAAAGAAATGTGATTGTGGAATATGATTTAAAAATGTGAATTGAATATGAAAATGTGAAGGGAAAGCATGAACTAAATGTTCATGAGATAAATAATGGCTCAATGTGAAAGTATATGATGTTAACTAATAAAAAGCTAAATTGAATTGTAAATATTGAGAAAATGAAAAGTTATATATATGAACTAGTTTGGTAAATCTTAAAGTTATATGATTTAATTTACTTGGTTATTGTATTATAATTTGAATTATGGTAATACCACTGAGTATGAAATACTCAGCGTACGGTTATTTCAGTGCGCAGGCTGAAATTGATTTGGTTGCGATTTAAAATTTACAGGAAAATTAAATATTAATAAAGGGGTTATATTGAATTTTTTTTAATGTAACACCCCTTAACCCTAAACCGTCGTCGGAACAAGGTTACGAGGCATTATCGAACATATCGGACAATTTACAAATAATTTTTAAATAAATAATAATCATATTATAATATAATCATAAATTCATATAATTTTTTTTTTAAAAAAAATTCAATATGACCCATTTATAAATATTTAATCTTCCTGTAAATTTCAAATCGCAACCAAACCAACTCCAATATTTCAACCAATGCATATTTTAAATAATTAAAAATTAAAACCAATGCATATTTTATAAACCATTTATTACTACTAATTAAAAATTAAAAGATACATATTTTAAATAATTACTATTTATTTCCATAAAATGGGTATCCAAGTTTATTTTGGACTTAAAACCTTTTAAATATATTTATTTTTTATTTTTTTAAATTTTACTGACATGACATTATTACATCAACAATTATAATTGATATAAACCATCATGTCAACAGCCGTTACAACCACATTTGATCAAAAAATTTAATTGATGCAATTTGAAAGTTCAAAAACTTAATTGATGTTATTTGTCGATGTTCGAGAGCTTTTTTTACCTTGTAAAATTACAAAACTCGAAATTTAATCGAACCATACATCCGAAAATTTGGAAACTAAAAAGGATTGTAGATATCATCGGTTCATCATCTTCATATATCTGTTTGATGATGACAAGCATCTTGAATTGAAACAGGAGGATCAGATAAGGAGCCATTGAGAATGCGATTTGAAACCAACATATTAGCGGTCTCGGAGTAATGTATGCCATCCCAACTAATGTGGTTTGATGGATGATCACATGGGTTCCCATAAACTGTGCCATTCACTATCGCTTTTTTCCCACAATTTATATGGTATCCATAAAAGCTTCCACAGCAAAAATTAAATGGATCGACAAAACCTGCCCATATCAACAAATATTGCAGTAATATAGCAGTTGTCTACATAATACATATGTCCGACATGGGGTAAAAGTACAATGAGAATCCTCCTACTAGAAGTCGGATTAATTAAGGTAACATTAAATCAAATCATTTCTGTTAAAAATTTCATCTATATATCGTAAAATAACTAAACTGTGGCATATGACATATCACTTGTACTTCATTCCGACGAGTAATTTGTAACAATAAAAATAGATGAAATTTTAACAGAATGACCAATTTGCTTTTTAATCTAACATACAATGACCAATTTGTCTATTTTTCTAGTAGAGGGAGCAAAATACAATCCGACTCCTAATAGAATAACCTTCATAGTACTTTTACCTCCAACATGGATATGTACAATTTCTTTTCAAGTTTATTTGGGTGTTGAATAGATAAGAGTTTCATGGAGATCCTGTACTAGAAGTCAGATTGTATTTCGCCTTCTCTACTAAAAAATTGAGCAAATTAGTCAATGTACTTTAGATTAAAGAGCTTAGTTAAAAATTTCATTCATTTGTACTGTTAAAAACTGGCGTGATTGATAGAATGATCAGACAATGACAAGTGGTGTGCCACATGTACCTCGTACTGATATGCATAGTCCAATTTTTAATAGTAGAAATGAATGGAATTTTTAACATAAGGGTCGGTTTGATCTTTGAACTAACGTACAAAGATTAGTTTGCCCAATTTAGTAGATGGGAAAAAATACAATTCGACTCCCAATATAAGAGCCTTCATGACACTTTTACCGTGTTGAATACATATATTTCAAGTAAAATGAAGAGTACAAGTAATGCAACATATTCATATCCGACACTCGTATTTAAATCCAAATATGAGATGTTTTTACCTAGTTTCTTGGCGTTGCTGATAAGATCATATTTAGCTGAATAAACATCAACATAGGTGAATTTGGCAAACGGAAGTTGAGTTCTTAACCATGTTATCTTGTTTTTAAGTTGCTTGTTGAACTCCATGGCTGCCTCATTTTGGCCCTTCACGCATCCGTTTTTGTCGACATTTCCAGGCTTTTTGCCATATATCACATTATATGGCAAACAACCAAGGGGACCTGTATTATGTATCCAAAAGAACCTTGCCCCTTCCTTGTATAGTATCTGAAACCAACACAGATTATGGTTATTATTTACTTCAACTATGCATTGTCCAATATACCTCAGAGCTGAGCTAAAGAAGTAATTAAGAAACGCAAGGATCAAAGTTTGAGTCGAGCTTTGATTGAGTTTGAGATAAAAATCAAACTGCTCCAGCTTGCTTGATAAAGCTCTAGAGCCTATGTTATTCCAGTTTTCATTTTTCTTGAAGTATTAGTGTTTGATCCTCCAAAATGCATGAAAGCTTAAAATTTGACCATAGTCATATCCAACATGCAAATCTATTTCAAACCAAAACTCAAAAACTTACGTGAATGGCTTTGGACAACTCGCCTACGATATCGGGAATTGAATCTCGAACTTGTTTCTCCGACATGGTTTGGAAACCATGACCAAGATCATTTTGTCCAATATCAAATGTGTATAAAGCTTGTGAGAATTCTGCAGGCCTTGGTAGATTGCTAATGGATAAAGGGATTCTTCCTGATTTCAGAATTCACCAAGAAAAATTAATTAAAACAAAAAAAGAATTCAATTTCTAATAGAATCCTGGAAATATTAAAGAATATATAACTTCATAAAAGTTGCACCCTTAAATATTCTACCACATAAAAATGATGTATAAAAATAAGGGAATGAATCGAGACTTAATCCAATTGGTTCCTAAGATACACCTTTATAAGTTGAGCATCCAGGACATTTGGGTTCCAATTTCACCATCCTATGTTAATCCCACTTATTTTAAAGTATTCATTTCAGCTTTATGCTTATATTTTATAAGAGTATAGGGATACCGCCCTTTAAAGAGACAGAAAAAAATGAAAAAGTAAACATGTATACTCAACACTCGTATCCAAATATGGGGTTAAAGTATTACGGTCATATTAGATTACATCTTACCTCTCTCTATTAAAAATAAGCAAATTAATCCGCAAATGTTACATCAAAAAAGCAAATTAGTCTTTTGCGTTAAAAGTTTCATTCATTTGTACAGTTAAAATTTGACTGCTTGTCGAAATAACTAGACAATAGCAACTAGTGTGCCATGAGTACATCATGATGGTGTACAACTAGTTTCTAACAATAAAAATGGATGAAATTTTTAAAAGAAAAATTGATTTACTCTTTAATCTAACATATAAAGACTATTTTATCCATTTTTTTAGTAGAAGCAAATTGCAATCCAACTCTTGGGACAAGAAACTCCGTACTACTTTTACCCCAAATATGAGCATTATTATATCCGACAGTGGTACTCAAATCATGTTTGAAGACTCATGCATTTCATATCAAATGTAACACTTTGTTATACATAAATATGTTATATACCTTACAACCACCCTGCACATAATAGCGAATCAGATCCCTATACATACCTAAAAAGGCTGAGGAAAAGGGGTCTCCTCTCCCACCTTTTTCCATCTCATTCTCCACGGCATAACCCCATCTTTTGAGATTTCACTCATCTTCTCCCCCATTCTCTATCATACTTCAAACCTCCTTCCCTATAGTAGAACCCTATTCTTTTGAGATTTCACTCATCCTCTTCTCCCCCATTCTCTATCATACTTCAAACCCCGGTCTTACGGCTCTTTGCCCATCCTCACACTAGACCGGGGTGAACCGTTCCCAAGCTCCAAACCCAAAGCTTAAAAGAAAAGTTAATATACGGCATTGCCATATAACATCCATGATGTATTACCTGTTTCAAAATTATGGTCTCTTTCAGCAAAAAAAGCAAACAGATGGAAGGCATAAAACTTACTATTGAGGCTAAGTTGATTATAGAGAGTAGTGGTACGAGCTTTGAATTGAATGAATTGTGAAATCTGAATCCCAAGATTGAATGGACTAAAACCAGGTGGTCTAACTGATGAACCTCCGGTTGCAAAATTAGCACCATGCCTGAAATTTGTCCCAATTGAGTCCATATATGCACTAAGATATGGTAACTTAATACCCTCAGCTGCAAAAAGAAACAAAAACAAAATGGTGTAAATTCGAAGAAGCCATAGATATTTCTTGAGTAAAAGGAAACTTGCCAATGAAATCTATAATGAGTCGGCCATCGGAGGCTCTGCCGGCGGGATGTCCAAAGAAGGTTTCACCATTTGGTGGTAGAATTTCATTTAAGGTCGCTGAGATTCCACCAGTGTCTGAATTTGAATCCCCAAAGTTATATATGGCTGGAAACCCACATGAGATTGAACCATCAGCATTGCTTTTCACTGCAAATCCTAAAGCCAAAATCCCAATCACATAAACCAGTTTCCAGTGCTCCTTCATTATCATCTTACTTACTTAAAACTCTAGCTTTTTTTTTTAGTGTGAAGGGTGAAAATGAGATGTTTGTGATGGTTTTAGTTTTGGGTTTCAACCATAGATTAGAAAAAGACAGAAATCTATCACCATTTCTTGGAACTTTAAAGCATCAGCCATGGTGGTGGTCCATATGGCCCCTTAGCTTTTTCTTTGAAATTTGAAAGAACTGTTGTTTACTTTACTTTCTGCTCTTGATCGGTATGGGTGACATTAATAAGACAATGGTCTATTTACATTTTCCAAAGATATGATTTTTAAGTAATTTTAGAAAATTTTTATTGTTAATTTTAAAAAAATTTATTCGCAATCAGATTATTAAGTTTTTTTAAAAAAAATTTAATCAAAAAGCTTCAAGCTAGAATTCAACAATCAGTATGATAGATTTAATAATCAGGGTTGGAGAACAGAGAAAACATTTTTAAGATTTTAATTGGAGAACTTTCAATAGATACATACAATACAAACAGGATAGACCATACAAAACTAATTTTAACTACCAATGACTTAAATAAAATTTTTAAATAATTTAGTGATCATTTTATAAATTTAAAATTAATCGATTAAAATATAAATTTAATAATAATTTAATTGCCTTAATTTTAATTTAGTATTAAAGTTTAATTCTAGACTTAAAAGTTGGATTTAAACTAGTTTTCAGTTTTTATAATTAAAAAATGAAAATAATTCATATTGTATTTCATTTTTTTTATATTTGATTTAAGTTTATTAAATTTAGTTTTAAATGTTTTGACTTAAATGAAGTAGTGGTCAAAGTTTTTGTTAGATTTTCATTTGGCACGAATTTAAACGGTATTGGCCCCATTCTCTACCCCTAATATTATATAAAAAAAAAAGTTCCACTTGCAATAGTATCTTTTGCAAGCAAAATGTCGAATTTGAAAAATAAAAGGAAATGTGTTAGTTTTTCGATTATTTAAGGAAATAAGTCGATTTTAATTTGGCATACCGACACGTGACAAAAGTATATCTAGCCAAGAGTGGCTTCTGTTAATGTGGTGCTTACAGGGCAAAAGTGCGCAATGCAAGACATGCTTTCATTATAAAACGTGTCATGTAGGAACGTGGTTTTTGCCCTGTAGGATGTCACAACAACATCTACCATCGTTAGAGGTTAAAGGTTTTTTAATTTGAGTTGCTTGATCAATTTTTTTAAAACAAAAAATACAGTTGTTGTTGGATTAAAATCTGAAAAATGGAGAAAATTTGATGGTTTTTATCCTCGAGAAAATTCGTAATTGCTGCAGCATAGCTTGAAAACTCAAGCTAATAAACTAATTTACTTCAAGTAAATAATTACTTGTCATTGTTACTTTGCTTATAAAATTTGGTTAAGAAATTTGATATTATATATTTATATGTTAGTAATTTATGTTGTAACAATATATTGGAATAATAAATATTTATTTTTTATAGCATGTGTTAAAACGGATTTTGTTTTCGAAGATGAGTAAAAGAATTAGAACCGATATTTATTATAACGTTCAAATTCGTGACATCGAAATCAGAATCATTTTCGTATCTGCCCAATTCATAAATTTGACTTTCCGCAAGAGCGTCAAACTGAATAAACTTCTATCAAGAATCAAAAGAAAAGTTCCAACTTCATTCCGTAGGAGAATTTCGAGCTTGATATATTAGATGTTTGGTTAACTAAAGAGAAAGTTCCAACTTCACTCCATGGATCAACTTCAAGTTCCAGCATACATTCAGAGTTTGAACATCAAACGTGCGAAATGATCAAAGTAGCCTTCATTAGTTTGTCAGTTGCATCACAACTTCATCTTCGAAACCTCGCGAGTTAGTTTTGATTTTCCACTCTTTACCCTTTGAGTAACTGTTAGGGCTCTAATAGTTGGTGCTGCAACATCGCGACATCAAGTGATCCACGTTGTGACATGGTCACTACAATGCCTCTCTTTGGCCTCTAGACCTCACGACATTGCAACATTAGTTGCATCCATGGCGTGACTTCAGCTATTGGGTTGTCACTCCTTATTCCACCTTCATGAACCACGTTGTAACTTAACCTTAGTTTCATTACAACGTTGATCACTGATTGACTCCTTAAACAGGGACAATTTGTCTGAAACAGGGACAATTAAGCTCTAATATAAAACTAAATGCTAAAATACTAAAAATCATCCCCAAACAACTATATTAACTACAATGCAACCTAAACCCTAAAATCTTAGAATAACAGTAAATCACAAGCAATTTCACTTCAAAACAAGCGTAAGCTGAGGTGGAAAAGGACTGAAAATGTATAACAAGTACGCACTTATCAACTACCCACACTTAGCTCTTTATTCGCCTTCAAGCAAAGCCTCTTAACTCACAATCAACATGCATAAAAAAGATTATTACAAGCAACAAGTTTAATATGAAGGATAAAATGCATATTGTTGAAAATGTTAATAAGAGTTAGATATCCGAAGCAAGGGCGTAGATAAGGAGGACATGCAGTGGTCTTGTTCCTCAAAAATGGTAAATATATCTTTTAATTCCTTGAAAGTTTATGAAATTATAAATTAATATCATGATAAAACTATAATTTGACCCCCAAAAATTTATCATTCATCTCTACCCTCAAACAATATTCTAGATTCACCCTCAGCAACTTACAGAACTGGTTTGTTCAAGACTCGATAGAAGGCTGAACTCAGAATATGGCCTCTAGAATGTGTACAGAAATCTATCCTTTCCTTGGCCAGATAAATTTTTTTTTTCTTTGACACGATGCAATAATAGGACTTTTTTAATACATGTGTTGGATTTGTTCCCATAAATTTCTGTTCACATTTTCCCAGTTTCTGTATTCTTATCCATACGGTTTGGGGACATGATCTTTCCAGGAACAGATTCCTGACATTGTAACATGTTCTTGCCTGAAAAAACCAGGTAGTTATGTTTTTTGGCATTGAGAACAGAAGAGGGTCGCCTCTTCAAGGTAAAGAGACCAATTGTCTAATCAAGATAACGATGCTCATATTGGATAGCACCAACATTTTACTAGAAATGAGGATGTCCCAAATAGTTTAACAGCCAAAAACTGGGTAAAACTTGAAAGTAGCATGGTGGTAGTAGTAAAGTTGTTTTTTTTTTTGAAGTAAAATGGGCAAATACGTTCTGACTCTTAGTATAAAGACCTCTATAATACTTTTACCTAAAAAAACTGTTACTCCAACTTTACACATATCCGAGTAAAATAAAATAAAATAAACTTAGGAAAAATTGAAAATGTACCCATATTCTAACACTCACCACTGTCCGAGTAACATAAGTAGAAAAAGGAGGCAGGTATAAGAATATCAAAATTAGCTTACCAATTAAGATAATGCATTGGAAATTTACAACAATAAAGTTTGAAGAACCTTTAAGCAACAGGAACAAGAAGAAGATTATCCTTACCTTGATACCCTTTGACTATCTTCTAAATATAACTATGCTACTCAGATTTAAGTGTGATAGATACAAGTATGTATATAATATATATGTTCAATTTTTCTATATTTAGAATATATTCAGTGGGTACCAAGATATGTACAAGATGGATGCCATACACATATACAGATACGTTAAAAAAAATATGAAAAGTTGGAGCAATATAGATAACAATGGCTAATATGTAATCTGATAAAATGCGGTTAAAGTATTATGAAAGTTCTTGTACTAGGAGTTAATTGCATTTTATCTCCTCTACTCAAAAAATAGGCAAATTAATCTTTGTATGTTATATCAAAGAGCAAATTGATCTTTTTTGTTAAAAATTTCATCTATTTGTACGGTTAAAAACTAGCATGGCTGATAGAATAATTAGATAGTAACACGTGACATACCATGTGTGCCTCATTCTGATATAAAAGGGGCAAAATGCAATCTGACCCTAATAAAAGGGATTTCATCATACTTTTTCGATAGCAATCATGGTTTGCAGGTATAAAGCATGATATGATCATTTTAAGATAAATGGAACACTTTTCTTTATTTCCATAGGAATGAATCGTAGGCAGTTAAGATGGGTGGAAGAAAAACAAATAGAACCTTAGCTTTTCTTTGAAGTTGTCCTAAAAATGCCATAAAGGCAGATCTATTTCCTTGCCAAAGGTTTTTCAATGCAAGTTATGAAATAATTGATAAACTATAATGTAATAAACACAAGATTTTCGGAAGATGAATAAAGAATCAGACCATGGACTTAACTATAGGCTGCTGGTGTAGTTGTCGTGTACTCCATGTGCCGGTTGTATGGGAACTCGGGAATATCACTGTAGGTAGCCTCTTGCTTTCCTCCAAATGAGGAAAATCGGTCATGTAGTGAAGTCCACGACTCTCGTGCCTAGCGAGGGCACTGCTCACCACTAGCTTTGCACAACAAAAGAGGTTTCTCATTTCACAAGCCTCAAGGGCAACCATTGTTTGCTGCCACCCGTGCTCAAATAAGTATGTTTCCCATTTGGCCTCCAACTGACCGATTTTTTGCTCGGCTTCTTGTAGTCTTGAAGTTGATCGAACAATCCCAACGTACTTCCACATGATTGATTGTAGTTCTTTCCTCACTTCCTTTGTTATCCTTAATATTTTGTGCATTACATCACTCCCTAGTGATTTTGGGACAAGTGGACGGGTCCATAAGCTCGAAGCGCTAAGATCAAGATTAGAACTCTTCATGTGATTGATCGAGGGCTGGACAGCTCTTTGTGCGAAAACCAAAGCCTCAAGTAATGAGTTGCTAGCAAGTCTATTTGCTCCATGCAAACCTGTGCATGCAACCTCACCAGCTACATACAAGCCATGCACGTTCGTCTCTCCCCGGAGACCAGCACGCACTCCACCGCACATGTAATGTGCAGCAGGAACCACGGGAATTGGCTGCTGAGTTATATCAAGGCCATGTTGGAGGCATTCGTTAGCTATGTTCGGGAAGTGGGAAAGGATCTTTTCTCTGGGTTTATGACTTATATCAAGCAACACATACTTCTCATTACGCTTTTTGAGTTGATCATCAATACTTCTTGCCACGACATCTCTAGGAGCAAGCTCAGCTCTCTCATCGTACAAAGGCATAAACCGTTCCATGCCTAAATTGTAAAGGATGCCTCCATCACCCCTTACAGCTTCGGTAATAAGAAATGAGTTTTCTCGAGTTTTCTCTGGCTTGATAGGAAGGCCTTCATCAGCCAAGGCTGTAGGATGAAATTGCACAAACCTGAGAAACAATAGTTCCATAAAAACAGTCGAAGAAACTCCAACAACCCAAATCTATTTGTATATCATAAACCAAAAGATGATCTCATCTAATATAAAGAATCAAAAACAACTCCGTTACATATTATGAACTACATTGTATCTTTTATATCAAAATTCAGAAAAATGAATTAATCACATCGATGATTATGACTCACTCCATGTTGGAAATCACAGCTTGAGCTCGATGTGCCATAGCCATCCCGTCCCCAGTCGCCACCTATATAAGCACTAGTTTGAGTGATAAAGCAACAAACAAGGGAAACAATGAAATGAAGGGAAAACTCGAAACAACGGAGTACCAGAGGATTTGTTGTTGAAGGATAGATATGTCCTGCACCACCGGATGCGAGTAAAGTTACCTTTGAAATGAAGCGGACAACCTGCAAGAGCCAGTGGAAAGAAAAGAAAACAAAAAACAATTATTTTCAAGTTACATACATGAAATGTATTCAGAAAATTGTACTAAATGAAAGTAGAAAAAGATTACTAAGATAAAACCATGTTTTCACCTCTTGCGTTTCAGTATTTAAAGCATCAATGCCGTGACAAACTGTGTCGGAACCATCCTGCAAACCATCAAGGCTTTCGTTTTAGCACAATGTTATACAAGTCTCAATTTAGGTTATAGTTATTGACACCAAATGGGGCGGATATGAACCTGGGAAGTAAGCAAATCGATTGCGAAATGGTGTTTGAACACAGAAATATTAGGATCATTGACAACTGCCTCGAGTAAAGCCCGTTCAATCTCTCGTCCAGTCATATCAGCAGCATGAACAATTCGGTGATGAGAATGACCCCCTTCCCTTGCCAGATGCAAATTTCCATCATCACCATGGTCAAACGAAGCCCCCATTGCAATCAATTCTCGGATTCTATCAGGTCCTTCAGTACAGACAACCTGAACAAATAGACCAGAACCTCGGTCAGGATCGATGACGAAAACCTGCTAATTAAAAGAAAGAATCCCGGAACTAACTTTGACAGTCTCCTCATCGCAAAGATAAGCTCCTGCTACAATTGTATCCTGCATGTGACTCTCTACAGAATCAGATGGACACAGTACTGCACTAACACCACCTTGTGCATAGTTTGTATTACTCTCATGAGGCTCGGCCTTAGTGATAATCGCAACAGATCCATGTTTCGCAACTTCAAGAGCGTAACGAAGACCTGCAACACCGCTACCAATGACAGCAAAATCGAAATACTTTGTTGAACCATCTCTTAAGCAAGCAGAGGTGATGACTGTCCCAAAGGACTTCCAATTCTCATTCATTCGAGATCGAAACAAATTACACTTACGGATCTGCAGAAACTTGGATACACCACATGACCTGGAAAAATCTCCCAAAAGGAATCCATAGCTATAATAAGAAGCTTTCTTGAAAACTTCAAACTCTACAATAAAAATAAGATTCTTCACAAAAGCACCAATCATACATAGATATAATTAGAAACTAAATAGACTAAAATTAAGATTCTTAACAAATACCACGAGAGTTCTCTTTGTAGGCATCCATTGAATGTCACACTAGGAACCCAAATAGCTTGTTTATAACTTTGCCCCATGCAAAAGTTCACCCCATATTGCAAATGACCACCTGCATAAGCTATACTAGCAGCCATTATAATCCCCTCTGCAATATCAAAAAGCAATGAAAAACAAAGATAATCAGGCCAACAGACCAAACTTTTTAATGCATCTAAACCTTTAATTTCTTCTTAAAAAACTCATTTTGGATCCAAGTTTTGCATTAAAATAATTCAGA
The DNA here is from genome assembly GCA_025506655.1 of Gossypium rotundifolium. Lineage (NCBI taxonomy): Eukaryota > Viridiplantae > Streptophyta > Magnoliopsida > Malvales > Malvaceae > Gossypium > Gossypium rotundifolium. The sequence continues at coordinate 155,764,346 of CP106728.1, forward strand.
AACCAAAAGAAATATGTACATATATATGAAAACTTTCATCTTTACTCATAGCAAAACAAAACCCAAATCACAGAATTCAAAAAAACAATAAGAAAAAAGGAGCATTTCAATACTCGCAACAAAATAAAGCGAAAATGAAACTGACCATAACCAAATGAATCAATGAATAGAAAGCAAAAAACAAAAAATGGGTATTGGCTCTTTTTTTTTTTCCCTTTTAAAATGGAGAATTCAAGGAAAATTTTAAGAAGAAAAGAGAATTCCCCACAACGCCGAGACGCCACACCAACTGTTTATTGATTGTTCTTTCCGCTAAAGAACCCACCCTCGAAATTTGGCGCGTCCGTTTGCTGCGCGGACCCTTGTTTTTCCTTTTTGGCTCTTCTGTCTTTTAATTGTAGCGTAAGAGTATTTTAACCATATTTATTGCTTACCAAATATCAGCCTATTGATTACAATTTCCTATTTCATCTCTTCAAAAGTGTTGAAAAGAAAATCAAAATCTCTCAAATCATGGAAAATTAAGAAGCAAACAGTAGTTTGTCTATTCAAAAATGGAGGAGGTAGTCAACTCAAAAAAGGGTTTGGATTCTCCAGTTCATACAACCATAAATAATTTTCAATAAATTTTCTCTAAATAAAAAGTTGACTATGAATGTGACCACTTGTACTAGAATAAGCCAATGAATATATACACGAATATAGGAAGGAAAAAATTTTTAAAAAAGGAAAAAAAAGTGGCACTTATTCTTGTGGAAAAAGAAGAGCCAAAAATATTTATATATTATAGTTTAAAGCCTATTGAAAAAGCGAAGTCCAAGGCAACCCAAGTGGACAAAAGTAGTAGTGGTGGGAGCATGGCAAAGGCTTAGCTTTCTTCTTTTGGGGTCCATTTCTTCATGAGAACTTGTGGCCCTAATTATGGGGGTACCCATGGATATCCCATGCCTCATACCACTCTTGCGTATATGAATCAACTCCACCTATTTCTCGTGGTATACCCACTTTCATATATATTGCATGAATTATAATAAAATATGTGTAAGTTGTTTGCGTTTTGTTTTTGTATATTTGGTGGTGACTTCCATTAAAAGATGGGTTCAGGTGTTTTTTTCCTTGTAAGGCAATGGTAAGTTAAAGAAGTATCGAAACGAAGCTTTGTAATAGAGAATGGAAGATAGTAGAGAATATGAGATCAGATGAACGAGATGAACCTCTATGAAGAGATTGATATATGTGACCCTTATGATTGGTCCCTAAGGTTGTTTTTTGATTGATCTGTAACACTTGCTCCTCATTTAGGTAAGGGGATGGTTATAGATGGGCTTGGTAAAGGCATGCTTCAAAATGTTTGTTAGATGTGATACTTTGGTCATTTAAGCATCTTTTGATAGATGATCGACTAGAGTTATTCATATGATGTATATGTATCCTTTGAGGGATTTGGCTCTATCAATTATATGAGAGCAAAAGTTGTGGAAGTTAAGTCGCTCGACTTGGTTGTATCTCTTAAGTGATACTAGTTGTTGTTAAGGGTCTTTTTTTAATTGGTTAGGATGTCTTGCATTGTCTTTTGAGTTTGCTGCTTCAATTGACATCTTTTATGAATGAAGTTCCCTTTGTATAGATATAAATTTATCAATAATCTTCGTTGTCAATCCAAGAATTGATCTATTTGACTCTCAAGTTCAATAGGTATATAATGGACTAAGTAGTGCACTTTCTAGGGTACGTATCACATTTGTTCTCATAGACCAAAGACTTCTAGTATTTTTTCTAACTAAGTTCTCGTTGTAGTATCTAATTCATTTGCTTAATGAGGTTAGGTTATGCATGTCGAAAATTTCACTTGTTGATTGAGTCATAATAATCAACGAAGGCATATGTAAAATGTTCTACAATAATAGAGCAATCATTATTTACTAAGAGATTCAAGTTATTCTTGGAGTACACAAGGAAAGATAAGTTGTGGCTTGCTTTTGTACCATGTTTAGTTGATGTCGTTATTGCTTGACAGCTAGCATATATAATTAGTATTCTGGTATACCACTTGTCCCCTCTTAGGTCTAAGACAAGTTATAAAGTGGCCTATTGAATGCATGCTTCTAACAACCCGTTTCTCAGTAGTGTCGAAAATAGTGGTTTCGGGGCCACAATCCGACAAGTTTGATTTCGATATGGTAAATTATGTTATTTGAATGAATAACTAAGTTTAAATGATGTGTCCCTAAAGTTAATTGGGTTTAAAAAATGAGGTATCAGGACCTCGTTCTATAAACCAAGCTTGTAAATATTATTAAAAATGGAGTGCTATTAGAATTATATTAAAATTTGTTTAAGAAATTTTAATGTTTAGATAGTTAATTAACTAAAAAGGACTAAATCATAAAAGATACAAAAATTGAATTCTATATGTTAAAGTGGTCAAATGACTATGAAATCTTAAATTAAAGGACTTAGTGGGTGATTATACCACATACATTAGTAGTGGACAATTATGGGCATATTTTTGTCATTTTATAAGTTAATGACGTAAGGGCAAAATGATAATTAGGTGACAAATTATGTTAAACAAAAGATGAAATAGTGTCATCTTCTCCAATTTGTTATTTTTACTAGCTGAATGTATTACGGGAGAAAACTTGAAGCTTCAATCTGAATTCCTCCTTGCATTTGAGTGATTTTAGTTTCCATTTTTAGTGATTTTTATGTTTTTGAGCTCGTATGGGTCAAATTGTAAAAAATTTAAATGTTATAAACTATGCCATGGGTGAATTTGATATGTTTTTAAAGTTTTTGGTAGATTGTTAAGCTTGGTTGTTAAATAGACATTTTGTTAAGTAATTTTGATGATATAAAGTTTAAGGACTTCTTTATGAAAATGGTAAAATTCAAGGAAAATATTGTAAATTGATGATAAATATGGGCTGTTGTATGATTAGATAAAAATCAGCTAGCATGATTTATGGTTAAAAATGGTGAAATTGCATGTTTCAAGTTTAGGGACTAAATTGCATAAAAGGTAAATTTTAAGGGCAATTTTGTAAATTTTCATTATCAAAGGCTATAAGTTAAATTGATTGTTTTAAATGTTGAAATGGGATTAATTGAATAAAAATATTTATCTAGATTAAGAAACAACTCGAACGAACACAAATCGCGAAAAAGTCAAAGTAGCGGAATAGTGGTCTGATCGTGTTAGAAGTTGTTATGAGTTCAAGTAAGTTCATTTATTGAATCATTCATTAAAGGTAAAATTTTTAATTGCTATTGAATAATTAGGGTAAGTGAATTGATTATTATGGATTACATGGTTAATTTAATTTAATGATTAAAGTGAGTTAGTGATGACTTTAATAACATGTAAATTTCATGAATGGTTATATGAGATATTATATTGAAAAGAGAATTAAAGTTAATTATGAAAAATCTGAATTTCATGAAAAAATATTGAAATGCTAATGTGAAAATGAAGGTCATGGATAAGGATATGGAAAGAGACTCGTTTGAACCTTGTGAACACCTAGGATACAAATGACATGTCATTAGGGATTATATGTTTTGGGTGCTGGTCCCGGATGTCTTACTGATGGCTGAGGTCCTGCATTTGTTGTGGATTATCCACAGCTCTTGTGAGCAGCATCGTGTAACTAACATCCCGACCCACAGCTCGTGTGAGCATTATTGAAAAGGTTATGGTTATATGGAAAGGTGTTCCCGAGTATCCAATGTTATTCTATACGGTTCAACAGGTAAGTAAAGATTAATGGAAAGACATGTACAAAAACTTAATGTTACTAATGTTCATATGAAATGGAAAGATGGATATGCATATATGAAATGAAAATGATGAGAATTTATCATGTGATAGATGAAATATGCATGGAATTTATTTCTTAATATATGTTATGTTCCATAAATGTTATGTTTACTTATCATCTATTAATTATGTGTGTAACACCCCTAACCCGAAAACTGTCACCGGAATAGGGTTAAGAGGCATTACCGAACAATAGGATCATTTCACATCACATTCATGACACAAAGTCAATCATCATCAAACACATTTGAATACAGTCATAGAGTCCCTTAAATGAGTCATCAAGACCCTAAGCATGCCTATAAACCGAGTCGGGACTAAACTGAAACATATAAGTAATTTCATGAAAATTTGGAACTTTTCTAAAATACAGGGGACACACGACCGTGGGGGTATGCCGTGCCTCACCCACGGCTACTTGACACTCCCGTGTGTCCTCCCCGTGGTAGTATGCTGCCAAAATCAACACGGTCACCAAGCACGCCCATGTGCTAAGGCCGTGTACTACTAGATCACATACTGCCATTTCTCACATGGCCATCAAGCACACCCGTGTCGAGGCCGTGTGCAATTTAAGCCACATTCTGCCAATTTACCCACGATCTTAGGCACGCCCGTGTGCCTCAACCGTGTGACATCATAGGTCATTTTACACGGCCAATATGCCACCCACTTAGGGTCTTACCTACAAGCAATATATGAAAATTAAAACATACCAAATTGACCATTCAATTTATACATTCAATACCAGTTCCAACATGACAATTCCAAAGAAATAATCTCATATCATTACAAGCATGATTCATTCATTTGCTCATTCAAAACTTGGCCATTTCACATGCTTTCACCTTATTAAGGTATGCATCATATATCACATTCATTAAAGCAAAGTCTTATCTCATAAATAGCCAAATCACAAAGCTAAGATTACATAACAACTTATACCAACATACTAGCCTATACATACCATATTTAGTTATATACACTTTCAAAAGGGTACCAAAAATCAGTTTAGTAGTGTGATGACGATCCCTGACGGTCCCGAGCCTTCAGTAGCTTTTGACAACCTATAAAGCAGAGAAAACGTATACAGAATAAGCTTTCAAAAAGCTTAGTAAGTCATATACAAATAAACTTGACATAGAAGGCACTTATGCAAATAAATGCATTAATACATATCAATCATTTAACATAATATCGCATATATGCTTTGTTTCATACACTATTAACCACATTTGCTATCTTTGCAAATTCAAGAATCATATAATTACATAATTCATATAATCAAAACTTTACATATCATATCATCAATTCCGTATCCATAGCATCATAGTAAAATCACTTAGATGCTTAGCTTATATACACAATTAGTGTATAATCAACGTACCTGAAATGGTTTTACATACACATATTTATTCTTAACTCAGATTTGCAATTCGCATCACAGACTTGCCCGTTGATCCAATAGGAATCTAATAGGATGCTCAGAAAACTCGGAATAGTCGTACAAAGCCAACGTCCTAAACGAGACCTTTCATGTACTCAGATATAGATACCTCAGTCTTAGACAGATTGTTACACGAATCAATATGATGCCGATGTCCTAGACATGTCCTTACACGAAAAGCTCATATCGTTGCCAACGTCCCAGATGTGGTCTTACATATAATCAGATAACGCTGCCTACGTCCCAGACGAGGTCTTATAAATAACCAGATAACGATGCCTACGTCCCAGACGAGGTCTTATATATAATCAGATAACGATGCCTACGTCCCAGACGAGGTCTTATATATAATCAGATAACGATGCCTACGTCCTAGACGAGGTCTTATATATAATCAGATAATGATGCCTACGTCCCAGACGAGGTCTTATATATAATCAGATAACGATGCCTACGTCCCAGACGAGGTCTTATATATAATCAGATAATGATGCCTACGTCCCAGACGAGGTCTTATATATAATCAGATAACGATGCCTACATCCCAGACGAGGTCTTATATATAATCAGATAATGATGCCTACATCCCAGACGAGGTCTTACACGATTATCAAATCAATGCGAACGTCCTAGACGTGTTCTTACATGATAAAATAGAATAGATACCTTTGTATTCCCAAGTTCATACAAAACTTCTCCGACTTATCACTATGTCGACCTTATCTCAGAATTCATATACATAGTATCACAAATGCAGTCATTATCATTGATAATCATGTAAATAAACTCAATTCAATGCAATTACATTTATTAGCAATATGACTTACCTCGTATTCAGTTAATGGAATAAAAACGGTTACTCGGTTACTTTCGCTTTCCCGCGATCTACGTCCGTTTTCTTTGGTTCTTGATCTAAATATATTCAGAATTAATCCTTTTATTCATTAATTCATTCAATTCAATCCATATACACATATTTTGGGCTATTTACAATTTAGCCCTTACATTTGTATATTTTATCAATTTAGTCCTATTTTCTCAAAACATCAAATATACAAAATTTGTTCACACATATGCATAGCTGAACCTCCCTAAGGACTATATAGGTCCAAATATTTCATCAAATTCACACATTAACCCTCCAAAATAATATTTTCACAATTTAGCCCTATTTAGCTAAATTTATCAAAACTTCAAGAATAAAGTATGTTTATCTAGCTCATTTCTTTCATTTAACACCAAATATCATCAAAAAGCTTAACATATCATCAATGGCATCTCACAAAAACATCATCAATTCACAAAATCAAAATATGGGTTTTGTAGCTCTCAAAGCAACGATTGCAAAAACGTAAAAATAATCAAAAACCGATCGAAAACACATACCCGATTTTATGCTTGAACCATGGCCAAATGAACAAGCTTAACCCCTCTCTTTTTCTTTTACTTTCGGCACCCCCAAAGAAAGATGATAATGTTCATCTTTTTCTTTTGTTTATTACAAACAAAATAATATTCGTTTACCATACTATCCCTTTTTCTAAACATTTAATAACAAACATGCATTAATGCCATAATTGTCCATCTAATGTCCACTATCTTAAAAGTGGTCTATTTGCACTTAAGGCCACAACTTTACAAAGCCACAACACATTGATACTTTAACAAATAGCAAGCAACTTTCACATTTGATGCAATTTCCTCCTTTCTCTTAATTCGACATACAAACAATCAAATTATCACACAGAATTTTCACACAGACTATGTCACATATCATACACACAGAAAATATCATTAAAATATTTTTACGACCTCGAATTTGTGGTCTCGAACCACTATTCCGACAAGGGTCTAAACCGGACTGTTACAATGTGGATTCAAATAAGAAGAATTTATAATGGATATATATATATGTGATGGATGATATAGAAAGCTTAAATACTTATTATGTATATGCCATGATTTACTTAGAACTTACATGTAATGTTATACTTATTAACAATATGAGGTGGTGTGTATAGGAAAGGAAGTTTGGCATATGACATGATGAAAATAGGTTTGGTTTTTTAATTTTAAAATGTTTGGTAAGTTTAAGTTTCCTTTATACGAGCTTACTAAGCACTAATTGCTTATATAGTTGTTTTCCTTGTTTTGTAGATCATTGGAAGGCTTGACCGATTGGAATCTTCATCGGAGCACAATCACACTATCCATTGACTATTTTGGTATCTTTTGAATAAGTTGAGCTAATGGTTATAAATGGCATGTATAGGGTTGTATGTTAGTTTGTTATGTTTTGAGTCTATGCATATATATATATATATATGTTTTGAAATAAGTGGTAAATGCTTGTGTTAATAGGTGAGTTTGGTCTCTTATGTGTGTCTTGTGAAGAAATGTGACTAAGTGGTATAATTTGAGAATGAGGTTACAAAATAGTGAGCGTGTGATGTGTGTTTGGCATGTATAAGGCTCATATGTAATAGGTGTCATGAATATGTTACTTAGTCCACTTGGTTTGGTCATGTCTTTTGGAGATTATGTTTTGTGGTGGACTTGTAAAGCTTTGTAAATAAGTGTTTTTTTTTGTCACTTTGAGTGACATGTAAATATATGCTTTAGACATGTTTATATGTGGTTGAAATGGTTGAAATGTTAGGATTGTAGTGAAGTAAGTTAAGGTGCCTTTGAATGGCATATTGGTTAGAACCTATAGGTTGATTGTTTTGGCATGTTTTAGGCTTGTTTAAATGTGTTTTTTTAAAATATGGAAATGGTTGATTTTGATTTGGCTTGAAACCTAAGTGTTGGATGAAAGTTTGTCTTGTTTTAAAAGCTTTTTAAGGTGAACACGGCTTGGGCTATTCCGCACGGCCTGACCACATGGTCATGTGACACACGACCATGTATCTTATAATTTTTAGGTGCAAGATTTTTCACACAGTCACAATTAGTTACACGATCTGATCATACAGGCATGTGGGGAAGCCACATGGCCATGTGTGAAGCCGCACGGCTTGGGCTATTCCACACAGCCATGTGACCCTTATTTCCAAAATTTTTAATTATTTGCATATTTTTCTATTTTGATTCAAATTAGTCCCGAACTATTTTCAAACTATTTTTAGGGCCCCTTAAGCTCTATTTAAGGCCCGTAAGTGTATATTTACCCTGATTTTTATAAGCTATTGAATGTTATCATTTATTTTATATTTTTATTTCTATTTGATGATAAATGTCCTGATTTGTATTGTAACACTCCGTAACCCCGAGCCAGCGACGAAGATGGGTTAAGGGTGTTACAATGCTCTATGTAAGAGTAACGCAAATCCTGCTATTAAAGTAGGATTTTAAATCGATCCACTTATTGGATAAGTATGAAAAATATTAGATATTTATGCTTATGATCAAGTTTATGCTAAGTTATATTTTGTAAGGATTGGTTTGTTGGCAAAATTGTAGCCATTGAATAATTATTGTGAAAGTCAATTTGTTTGGCTTAATAGTATTCCTTAAGAGGGTTTTATGGAAGCCAATTTGTTTGACGTAATAGTATCCCTTGAGGGAATTTTGAGAAAGCCAAGTTGTATAACGTGATTGCATCTCTTAATGGATTGGCCTTTATAAATTATGCGGGAGAACATATTTGGAAGTCAAACTATCTAACTTAATTGCATCTCTTATAGGATTAGGCTTTATCGATTAAATGGGAGCAAATATATGGAAGTAATTATACTGGGGTTGGGTTTTATTGCTAGAGAGAAAAAGTATGGAATACATGAAGCAAGACTTTGTTACTAAAGAGAATAGGTTTGGACTATACGAAGTGATAGTTTGTTATTGAAGAGCAGGAGTATAAACTGTATGAAGCATGATCATACTAATGAAGAGAAATTTTATGCTAAGGAGTAGAAGTTTTTTTTTTTTTCCAATAAGGAGTTTATTGTTTAAGAAGAGAAGTTTGTTTCCAAAGAAGATTTATTTTTAAGAGAATAAGCATGTTGCTAAGTAGCATAAGTATGACACTATAGAGGTTGCGATAATGAAACCTAAAATGCATAAAACCATATGGGCAAGAGTCGAGGCCTATATACCTAAAAATAAAACATTTATAGGATTTGGGCCTTTTAGGTTGTTGATTATATTGGGCTTAAAGCCTAAATTCTTAGTTGGTACAACAATATGCCCCTTAAGGCCTGACATAGGTTATAAAGTGACCTAGTAAGGGCTTATTGATAACGAAAGGTTGTGCTTCTAAAAGATATTCAAATTATGGACTAGTCATTACTGAAAGTGCACGATTGACATCATAGTAATATATTTACAACAAAATATTCCAACGTGGATGTAACATCCCTAGCACCCCTTGAGAGAGAATAGTGTTATTTCAGAACTTGCACGTGTTAGAATTTTTGAAGTAAATGAAATAGGAATTATGAGTATTAGTAGAAAAGGTAGTTGGATATTCTAGAGAATTAAAAGATTTATTGTATTGAGAGAAATTAATTTAAGGTAATGACTAAATCATAATAGTAAAAAAGTGTTGGGGCAAAAGTGTGAGTATTAAAAATAAGAATGATTGAATTAGATTGATGGGAAAAAGAGGATGAATTAGAAGCATAATTAAACTAAGAGAGTGTTATGAATTGTGGATGAGATTGAAATTAAATGGGCCATTAGATGTGTTTGATGATGTTTAGATTTTTTAAATTAAATATTATTAACAATTTAAAATAGTAAATTAAATAGATTTTTAATATAGAAATATATAGAAAAATCTCCCCTATCTTCATCTTTTTTCTTTTCACGTCACCCTCCACCTTCTTTTTATTCAATTTTCATTTTCTTTCAGTTTAATCCTTTCCACCATTTCCAACCACATCAAGCTCAAAAACTTCAAATTTATTTCATGGATTTTTAGTGAAATCAATAAAGCAACCTCATAGCAAGCTAAGTTTCTAGTAAAGTTAGCTAGTGTTCACATTTGAGGAGAGAGAAGAATGAAATTAGGGATTTGAGTAAAAGTTGAAAGTAAGGATGATGAAGTTTCTTTAAGGATTTTATGTAATATTTCGTTAAAAGTGCATGGAAATGATATGTGATTATTGTTTTGATATTAAATGTTGATTATGTGTGTTATGTTAATGAAAAGAAAGAGAAAAGAGGTAATCAACAGGGGCTTGATCAGGGGAAAGAAGTAGCAAAAGAGTGAAGAAAGAAGAAAAAAGAAAGAAGCTCATCCAAGCACCTGATTGTAAGTACTTCAATAATTTTACTTTACGTAATAAACTTGAGTGAATACTTGTTAAATTGGCTATAGTAATATTTATGGGATTAATCTATATAAGAAAATGTTGATGTGTATTGTGAAATTTATTTTAAAGTAAAGGTGTTAGAAGGTGAATTTAAATAACAATGTGAATAGCTTATGTGTAGTGTATTTGAAGTAAAAGGACTAAATTGCAAAGTGTACAAAAATTAGGTAAGTGAAATTAAAGAACTTAAATGAAGTGTTAAATAATAGTAAATTAAATGTCAAGTAATATTTTGTTGATTGTTGACTTTTATATAAATAAGGACTAAATCATAAAAAGTGTAAACTTTAAATTGCTTTTAATTGTTAAGTGAATGTAATGAATTTAAGTGTTAAATGTCCATATAGACAAAATGGGAACTAGTAGTGAAACACCCCAAACCCGGCCCACGAGCCTGAACCGGATCTGGTATGTTCCTCAAGTAAACCGGTTTCAAAAATTTTTTGTTACTTAGAGAAAAATTGTGTAATTTTAGAAAAATGTTGTTTGGATTGGGCTTAGATTGGAACCCATTTAATAAATTTTTAAAATCCAACTTAAGTGAGGTGACAAAACAATTTTAGGGTTTATTATTTTAAAAGAAATAAATTTTGTTTTTCTTAACTTTAATTAAAAATAAATTGTAACACAATCAAACATGAATAAGCGGAAATAAAGAAAATCCAACTGGGCCTTATGGCCTTATTACATCAAGTAAACCCAAAAATAAAATTAAAAGTACTAAAATTAAATAAAGTCCAAATTCTGAATAAATTCTTCAAGTGATGCATGGCCACCTTTAGCTCCTGCCGACCCGGTCCATTATTGCTCATCACCTGAAAAATAATTCCCCAACGGGGTGAGTCAACAGACTCAATGTGCACACAGTACTAATATTCAACAAATCAGGCATACAAGTTCAAATCAAATTCATATTCATATAAAATAAATGATGATGCAACCCAAACCCAATCCTAATGGTCCATCCGCTACACACCACCCGTACCTGCCATTCACACCGTGGGGACTACTAAGTCAACCCTCCATCCGCTACACACCATCGAAGGCAGTCGCTGCAGTCGACGTGCTCATCGCCCATATACGTTGTGTCATTAGACACTATATTCAAATAATGTAACAGGAGTTACCAAATTCGAGATAATGTAACCGGTTACCATATTCAAATAATGTGACCGTAGTCACCATATTTTGTTGGTGAGGCCAAAGTCAACACCTTCGTTGGTGAGACCAAGTCAACACCTACTCTTCCCTTTCACAAATATCCCATATGCCCCAAATATTTATACATATCTTATTTCTCATTCATATTACATATTCAAAATATATATATATCATATTCAGAATCCTATCGGAAGTAGGAAGCGTGCACAGGTACTTTTACCACATTTGTGGTACTTAGCCACATTCACATTCTTATACATATTCATATATTAAAATAATAGCCATATGAAATATCGAAGGTTAGTAAGGGTACACACCTGATTGGCTTAATAGATTCCTTGAAATCCCGAAGAACGATCTACCGATCTAGATCTTTATCTCCTATATTCGGCCAATTATTAAAACATATTAACAAACCTATTTGTCTTAAAACCAAATCCTAGTAGGATTTGTATTATTTACCTTGTTGCCGAATTGGATGATTGTAAATCGAATCCCACAATTGCTAGTATCCTTTTCCTTGAAATCGCTAACACTAATTCATGTAACCATGTGAGTTTTCGGCTTTTGAAATAATGAAAAATAATTCCAAATACCAAAATTAAGCCTTTGCCGAATATCACTTACCATACAAATTCCAAATCTGAAGAGGATTCCTTGCCCTATATGTCTGTCGAAATCTTCATGTTAGATCTAATCTAACATATACATCATAACCTTTAATCAAATAAATTTATCTTACCTTAGATCCTTGATCCTTGTATTCGACAGTTGAAGAAACCCTTTTGATGTTGTAGTTGATTGCTCCTTTACTTAGAATCAACAAAGATTCGGCTTTGACAGTAGAGACAGAGAAGAAAAATAGAAGAAGAAAAGATGGATTTTGCTTGAAGAAAAATTCGGCAGAGAGGGGGAGAGAGCTAGGAGAATTTCGACAAAGAGGAAGCAAAAGTGATTGAGTAGCCCTCCTGCCCTCCTTTTATAGCCAAAGTTATCAGCCTAGGAGTCCCTTACTTGTCCACCACTCCTCTTTTTGATAATATTATCTCTTTTATTTAAAAGATAAAAGCCTTTAATCCATCCATTATCTCCTCAATTATCTCCTTAAAAATAATCCTTTATTTATCTCTTATTATTCACATATTTATGTGAATAAAACTCCTTTATTTATCTCTTATTATTCACATATTTATGTGAATAAAACTCCTTTATTTATCTCTTATTATTCACATATTTATGTGAATAAAACTCCTTTATTTCTCTCTTATTATTCACATATTTATGTGAATAAAACTCCTTTATTTATCTCTTATTATTCACATATTTATGTGAATAAAACTCCTTTATTTATCTCTTATTATTCACATATTTACGTGAATAAAACTCCTTTATTTCTCTTACATATCCAAGTTTCCTAAAATGTTCAAGTTTCCATTTTTGGATCATTTCCAAAAATGTTTAGGTTTCCAAAAATGTCTAAGTTTCCAAAAATGTCTAAGTTTCCAAAAATGTCTAAGTTTCCAAAAATGTCTAAGTTTCCAAAAATGTCCATTTTCCTATTCCCAACATAACATTTCCATACATTCTCAGGTTTCCAAAAGTCATTCCAAATTTATTCCAAAACACATAAAAGATGTCTTTTCGCACAATTTGGCCAAAATGCATAGGCCCTTTTCAGGATGTTACAGTTCTACCCCCTTAAAATAATTTCGTCCTCGAAATTACTTACTATCGTTCATCCGTACAGTCTAACTCACTACACTACGCTATTACTGCGCACTCTGATCTCAAAGAACTATCATACTTTCTAGGCACAATCTTTAAGTTAACGTCCCTTAGAACTCATTTCTAACGTTGCGATTTAATCTGATTAAGAAGTTTTATGTATTAAAAAAAATTTTGTTTCACTGATTAACCGCGAAGAAGTTTTTATGAAAAGGAATTTAGGAGTGGTTCTTTCGTATTCATACATGCACACAGTCTTTTCATTCGTACATACATCCATCAAACAATTATGAACCTTAGTTCATTCAGAGAAACGTTGTAGTTTTTCATTTGTTGTTGTTTTTCCACTACCCGGGGGTATTTTTCGTAATTTATCCTACAGGGGCATTTTCGTAATTTTTAGAAGAAAACGTTCCTTGGTGTTTTTGTCAAAAAGTATTTTGAAAATTTCAAAGTCTCGGGTAATTTGGAAAAATTTTGAGATCTGAGGTATTTGGTAATTTTGACCTCAAGGTATTTTGGTAATTTTTCTCAAATCGGGGTAAATTTGTAAAATTTTATAAGTCAAGGAATTTGAAAGTTGTAAAACTTTGAGGTTCTTTTCAAAATTGTTCCTTCAAAATGGGAATGTTGCCAAAAATTTTGGAAATCGAGGTCATTTTGGTAATTTTGTAAGTTAGGGGCAATTTTGTAATTTCCCAAAATTAAGGTATTTTGATATTTTACAAATTAGGGTTCTTGAATGTTTATGAAATAATGAAATTTTGAGAAAACTGTTGAGTAGTTGAACATTTTATAAACCAAGGGCATTTTGGTAATTTTACCACTAAGGGTATTTTTGTAATTTTCGGAGTTTTTCAGAAAATGTTGTAAAAATAATTTTCTCAGATTTAAAAGAAAGTTTTAAAAGTTTGAAAAACTAGGGTTTGTTGTTTTGTTCTCTCTTCTTTTTTTTTTTTAAAACATGGCTAGTTCCCTTTCGGGTTTTAGTCATTATGTTTAGCCTATGACCGAGCCCTCTTGATCAGGGTGAACCAAAGCTACGCACCAGGCAGGATTCGTGTGGAGAGGAGGTGAGTCACACGGACTGCTTAAACACCAAGCTCCCACCGAAACCATTCCTAGACATGCGCACAGAGGTTGCCACACCACTGAGCCTCCGAGTTAGGGTGAGCAGAAGCTACGCACTGGTAGGATTCTGCGAAGAGGAGGTGAGTCACTAGGACTGCTTAAATACCAAGCTCTTGGGATCCAATCCTAGACATGCGTACAAGGGTTACCACACCACTAGCTCAATGACTTAACCATAGGTTTGTTCGGTGCATTAAGTCTTATGTGGTTTTGTGTTTGAGTAGTCTAATCACGGGGTTCAAGTTCCTATCATTCTATTCTCGTTCCATGCCTTTTCTACCCTTAAACAGTTCACGAATCACACATATAGTTAGGGTACTTACGGTGGACTACTGGTCGGAGACTTAGGGGCCATGCCGAGCCTTATTTTCAAAGAAAATTATTTGGCTCGCTTTGAAAACGTTTGGGCCTTAGCCCACGTGCCGAGAGTTTAAAAGCGGGCTCGATACAAATTGAAACACCCCAAACCCGCCCACGAGCTTGAACGGATCTGCATGTTCCTCAAGTAAACCGGTTTCAAAATTTTTTGTTACTTAGAGAAAAATTGTGTAATTTTAGAAAAATGTTGTTTGGATTGGGCTTAGATTGGAACCCATTTAATAAATTTTGAAAATCCAACTCAAGTGAGGTGACAAAACAATTTTAGGGTTTATTATTTTGAAAGAAATAAATTTTGTTTTCTTAACTTTAATTAAAAATAAATTGTAACACAATCAAACATGAATAAGCGGAAATAAAGAAAATCCAACTGGGCCTTATGGCCTTATTACATCAAGTAAACCCAAAATAAAATTAAAAGAACTAAAATTAAATAAAGTCCAAATTCGAATAAATTCTTCAAGTGATGCATGGCCACCTTTAGCTCATGCCGACCCGGTCCATTATTGCTCATCACACGAAAAATAATTCCCCAACGGGGTGAGTCAACAGACTCAATGTGCACACAGTACTAATATTCAACAAATCAGGCATACAAGTTCAAATAAAATTCATATTCATATAAAATAAATGATGATGCAACCCAAACCCAATCCTAATGGTCCATCCGCTACACACCACCGTACACGCCATTCACACCGTGGGACTACTAAGTCAACCTCCATCCATACACACACATCGACGGCGATCAGCTGCAATCGACGTGCTCATCGCCCATATACGTTGTGTCATTAGACACTATATTCAAATAATGTAACCGAGTTACAAAATTCAAATAATGTAACCGGTTACCATATTCAAATAATGTGACCGTAGTCACCATATTTCGTTAGTGAGACCGAAGTCAACACCTTCGTTGGTGAGACCAAGTCAACACCTACTCTTCCCTTTCACAAATATCCCATATGCCCCAAATATTTATACATATCTTATTTCTCATTCATATTACATATTCAAAATATATATATATCATATTCAGTAATCCTATCGAAGTAGGAAACGTGCACAGGTACTTTTACCACATTTGTGGTACTTAGCCACATTCACATTCTTATACATATTCATATATTAAAATAATAGCCATATGAAATATCGAAGGTTAGTAAGGGTACACACCTGATTGGCTTAATAGATTCCTTGAAATCCCGAAGAACGATCTACCGATCTAGATCTTTATCTCCTATATTCGGCCAATTATTAAAACATATTAACAAACCTATTTGGCTTAAAAACCAAATCCTAGTAGGATTTGTATTATTTACCTTGTTGCCGAATTGGATGATTGTAAATCGAATCCCACAATTGCTAGTATCCTTTTCCTTGAAATCGGCTAACACTAATTCATGTAACCATGTGAGTTTTCGGCTTTTGAAATAATGAAAAATAATTCCAAATACCAAAATTAAGCCTTTGCCGAATATCACTTACCATACAAATTCCAAATCTGAAGAGGATTCCTTGCCCTATATGTCTGTCGAAATCTTCATGTTAGATCTAATCTAACTTATACATCATAACCTTTAATCAAATAAATTTATCTTACCTTGGATCCTTGATCCTTGTATTCGACAGTTGAAGAAACCCTTTTGATGTTGTAGTTGATTGCTCCTTTACTTAGAATCAACAAAGATTCGGCTTTGACAGTAGAGACAGAGAAGAAAAATAGAAGAAGAAAAGATGGATTTTGCTTGAAGAAAAATTCGAGAGAGAGGAGAGAGCTAGGAGAATTTGACAAAGAGGAAGCAAAAATGATTGAGTAGCCCTCCCGCCTCCTTTTATAGCCAAAGTTATCGACCTAGGAGTCCCTTACTTGTCCACCACTCCTCTTTTGATAATATTATCTCTTTTATTTAAAAGATAAAAGCCTTTAATCCATCCATTATCTCCTCAATTATCTCCTTAGAAAATAATCCTTTATTTATCTCTTATTATTCACATATTTATGTGAATAAAACTCCTTTATTTATCTCTTATTATTCACATATTTATGTGAATAAAACTCTTTATTTCTCTCTTATTATTCACATATTTATGTGAATAAAACTCCTTTATTTATCTCTTATTATTCACATATTTATGTGAATAAAACTCATTTATTTATCTCTTATTATTCACATATTTATGTGAATAAATCTTATATCCAAGTTTCCTAAAATGTTCAAGTTTCCATTTTTGGATCATTTCCAAAAATGTCTAAGTTTCCAAAAATGTCTAAGTTTCCAAAAATGTCTAAGTTTCCAAAAATGTCCATTTTCCTATTCCCAACATAACATTTCCATACATTCTCAGGTTTCCAAAAGTCATTCCAAATTTATTCCAAAACACATAAAAGATGTCTTTTCGCACAATTTGGCCAAAATGTATAGGCCCTTTTCAGGATGTTACAAGTAGGATATATATGACATTTCATTAATAAATTTTCATACGGGCTAGTGATAATGACATTTTGTTGCAATTCAGTGATTTTACACTTCGGGACTAGTGATAGTGGCACTTTGGTGTAGTTCGTTAACTTTACACTTCGGTGTATTTAATTTGCAGAGAAATTGTTGCCATGGAGAAAGCAAATGCAATGTTGGCTCAAGTCAAAGATGAAGAAAATGATCCCTAAACAACACCCCCACCATAACAGAGCCAAAAATATAAAATAAAAACGAAGGTTCACATCGTATGTCTAAGTTGCTAATATAGATAATTATTGTAACACCCTAACCCGTATCCGTCGCCGGATTAAGGTCACGAGGCATTACTGTAACAATTATCAAAACATAGCATACCATGCAATTAATATTTGATCAAATCATTATTTCTCATTACTAATATCAATGATACATTTAAACAGACACTATTATTATTAATAATATAATAATACATTTGTTTCTTTATTTATAGACATGCATATTCACTATAGTAATATCATGAATGAAATACACCATTTACTCAAGTATCACACAAACACCAAATAAAATCTAATAATTACTTGCATATTGGTTTAAATCAAATTTCAAAACATGCCATATATCAAACGATTACACATATACACTATGAAATAATATACAATTTGAATATATAGATATATATAACCAAATATACATTATCGATACATTATTTTAATCCAAAATACCATAATAATATAAATATGCAAGCATACCAAATTCACATATTGACCTAACATTCAATCTCACCTTTCAACTTAATATGTAACTAACCAACCAAGAAACATATATACTTGTCTCATTATAAAATAATAAATATCACATAACAAAGTTTACTTAAACATGACTTTCTTTAATATTTTAACTACATTACACATACGACATTTTCTATATTGCCGAAACATACATTTTTAACCTATTTACCATTCGAAAAGCATGCTAGACAAGTAGTATATAAATTCCCATTGATTAATCTCATGAATACAAAACACAACCGCAACCACTATGCTTATCATATAGCTAATTAAGATCAAATTCTTGCAAAAACTGTACACATACACCTATACTATTTATTCATCTTCCATACATAACTTGCTATGACCGAATATATACATCCCTTGACATCTTTGCCTATGCCATCCTAAACAAGCAATTATATCAAATGCATAATACTTAAACTTGTCTATAAGAAACACACCATAGCCGAATATTGAAACCAAATATATCAAAACATAGCCAAAAACAAATAAACCAAACTTACACAAAATGATCAAGCCATTTTTGCATGGCTACTATATATATATAGATATACAAAACATCATTTGAACATTTAGCTAGCCTATACATGCCTTTAATTCAAATCAACTAGCTGAAAAGTACCAAAAAGGGGATGATAGTGTGGTTGACTTCAACAATGATCTTTCGAGCCCGTAGCTTGACCACAATCTATAAAACGAACAGTGAAACACACAAGTAAGCTTACTAGCTTAGTAAGTCTTAAGCAACTACAATATAACTTCAATCATCTAAACATTCTAACTTATAATTCAAAGCATTTAAAAGTACGTAATTTAACTTATATATTTATCATTGCCGAATTTCATTATTTCATTTAATCTATCAACTCTCATTTTCATATTTTTTTTTCACCAAAGTGCACCATTCCCAAATATACTAACACATATATAAACATAGGTATACTTACATAAACATTTTCATTCACTTGTATACCTCCAAGTAATCGATCATCACATAGCATAATGTATATATACATATATTTTCAACCACCATTGTATAATACAATTATTTCCTCATCTTACTTGCTCATTAACATCATATGCAACATATAAGTATGAAAACACTTACCTCAAAGCGAATCAATATGTTCCATTTTCAAAAGCTTAGACTTTCTCGATTCATTTTATACTTTGTTGTTACACCATCTGAGTTCAGAGTTTCAATACACTGGTATAGAACCTGCTAGGCATTAGCCCGAACCACATACACCGGCACTAGGCCTGCTGGACTTAAAGTCCGAAATTTAAACACCGGCACGAGGCCTGCTATGCTTAAAGCCCGAAGTAAATCACTGGCACGAGGCCTGCTAGGCTTTAAGCCCGAATATCAATATAGTCAATCATTCTATACACATTTCATAATTTTATCACATATCAAATTCACTTAAGTTTATTCACATTACACAAATAAAATCATTACATCATTGTACAACCCATTTATCATATCAAGTAAACACATTCATTTTGTAATCACAAACCATATCTAATTCAATGTAAGATCTTTACATTCGGTTATCACATACACATGTACTTAAATTTATCAAGCATCATCATTAAACACGTTCATAATTTATTCTTCAATATATTCAGCTTAAGGACTTACCTCGATATTCGACGGATAATTTATATCGACTATTCGATAATCTTCGACTTCCCCCGATCCAAATCCGTTTTTCTTTGTTCTTGATCTAAACATATTAAAATTTAGCTCATTCAATCACATTTCATCTCAATTTAGTCCCAAAACACATAAAAGGCAATTTACCATTTTACCCTAATGTTTCACATTTTACCATTTAGTCCTATTTGCATAAAACACAAAATACACAAAATTTCACTAAACTATACAAGGGCCGAATATTCATGGGGACCCAACAAGTCCATATCTTTCATTTATTTTGCATTTTAGCCCCCTCACAAATTTATTTTTTTCAATTTAGCCCAAAATATTCAAATTCACCAAAATTTCCAATACAAAATATATTAATCTTTAACATATCTTTAAAATAAAATCATCAACCATAAAAAATTACATGAACACATCAATGGCCGAATATCAAACATGCTTAGATTCAAAAATTTCAACATGGTAAGCTACCGTTTGAAGCAACGATCTCAAAAAGGTCAAAATTATCAAAAACCGACTAAAAACTCACCTTGAATTTTAGCCTAGAAGTGCCGAAAATCAAAGAACCCAAAGCTTTATTTCTTCCTCCAATATTCGGCCAAGAAAAAGTGAAAAAGATGATGGCTTTGTTTTATGTTATTTTAACATATATTATGTTATTTAGCTAATTACTAATATAACCATTTAATAAAAATAATGCTAACATATATAATAAGGGCAATGGTGACTTTAGCCACCCACTAACTTTAAAAATGGGCTAATTGCCTTTTTAATATCCCACTTTAAAAAGCCATCATCAAATAGGCACTTTTCACTATGATTTGTAACTTTTTCTATTTATGCAATTAAATCCTTTTTCTAAATTAAGCACACAAACGATTAAATTTTTCTACGAAACTTTCTCACACATTAATTCACATGTAGAAAACACAAAATATAATATTTAAATATTTCTCGGGCTCGAATTCGTGGTCCCAAAACCACTGTTCCAATTAGGGTCAAATTCGGTCTGTTACAATTATAATAAGATTTTGTGTTGTGTCTGTCGTATTTACTCAGTTTGTGGTTGCCACTTTTCATAATATTTCAAACCTGTATTCTCTCTTTAGAAATATAATAAGTTTTACCAGTTATTGTCGTTGGTTGTAATTTGGGCTCAAATAGCCTTTTGGGCCAATGATTAAAAAAGAAGAAGGGGGTAAACTACTTAGTTGGTCATCCAATTTTTAAGGCACTTTTATTTTGGTAACTAAAATGAGATTTTTGCAAATTGATTATCCAACTTTTAGGTCACTTTCATTTTAGTCACGCAAACATTAAATCTCTGACGGTGGTTAACTATACGCTTCACATCATGTTTTAGGTTGCTTTCATTTTGGTCACCCCAAAATATCTTTTTTAAGTAATGATTGGGGTAAAAAAAATTAAGAGTTAAAGTGAAAAGCGATAAAACTAAAATAATATACAAAAATTGTCAAATTGTACTTATTTGAGTTTTGAAATATAAATTCTTAAATATTAAGATTCAAAATTATAGTAGCAAATCGGTTGAAATTATTAATGGATAAAAATTTTCAACAATTTATTTAATTTATTTTGATGTTTTGTAATTATTTGTTAAAATTATCGGTGAAATTTATTATCTTCAATAGTTTTCTACAAAACTCAAATTTCATTTGATTATTTGATATTGAATCTTTCATGCTAATCTAAAAGTAAAGAAAATCATTGCAATTAATTAATTAATTTTATCTTCCATTCCAAATATGATGCGGCGTGTGCAGATAATTGTCGTTAGAGATTTAATGCTTAGGTGACTAAAATGAAAGCACCTTAAAAGATGAGTGACAAAATTGCAAAAATTTCATTTTTGGTCACTCAAAATGAAAGCACCCTAAAATTAAGTGACCAATTAGGTAGTTTACCCAAAAGAGAATTAAACTTTTTTGATAATTTTAAATTTTTTTTTTTGGAATTTTGATATACTGCCACGTCATAATGATGTTTTCGGCTGAAACCGTCTAATATCCTAAAAGTCGGAGATGCGCGGGCGATTTTGCTTCAGTTCTTCTTCTTCCTCAAAACTCACTCAATTTTCACTTCTCAAACAAAAATCAAAGCAAAAAAATTTAAAACCCTAGAATCTTTCTCAGCAAATAAAATGGGGAATTATTTTAATAAAGAACCGCCGCCGCCGGTGGTTCTCGTTCCTCCTCTCTTCGATTTCCCTCCTCTCGCCGCCCGTACCAGGTTCACTTCAATCTCCGCTTCAAAACTTTTTCTTTTGTTAATTTAAGGAAAATTTTGAAAATTTTCTTGCAGGATGTTGGAAAGTTCTTATAATATGTTGTTTGGGAAGCTAGGTTTGAAATGTTTGTTCGAAGATTATTTTGAAGAAGCTAGACATTTTAATACTATTTTCATGTTGAAACCCATCGATGATCCTAATGTTGATATGATGGCAACCGTATCCTTTTAATTATTGAATTGAAAAAAAAAAAAAAAGAGATTTAAAGAATTGATGATCGTAATAAGAAGCAATATTCCTTTTTCATTTTAATTCCTTGACATGATTAGCTTTCAGGTCCATTTAATCATAAACCTGAAGAGAGAATTGCTGGAAATGCGTCATTTCGCTGGCAAAAGTAAGTTTCAATTTTTTTTTTCCTTTTTACTTGATTTTAGCAATTGCCTTTGTAATATTCTTCAGTTGTTTCTCTTATGCGATGTAGTAAAGAATTTTGAACAAACTTGTTTTATATAATGTTTTTATAATAAATGAGCAGTGATGTGGATGATCCTCATACATTCATGGACCTTTTTGTATCAAATTCTGATCCGTAAGGCATTTCAGTTTGAAGTATAAAGTTTCACTTTCTTTCCACATTTCTTCTGGTTTTTGCATAATTCATGGTGAGCTTTCGCTTCAGTGTTTTACGGATGAGGTCCTGCACTTACTTTCCGAGATATGGTTTTGGGGTATTTGGCATTTTGCCATTACTGTTAAAGAAAAGGTAAATCATATTTTTTAAGCACACCTCCATGGTATTTCCTGCTACTACTTCTGTCACATTTGTCACATTGATTCTGCTGATGGGATCTATAACTCCCCGGCAGAGTAACTGCTGAAGACTACGGTGTCATGGGATTGAGATATGGATCAGAATGGTTATCAACTGGAGTCACAGTTATGCCCTTTGCCAGTATGTGTTTTGGATTCATTGTAATAACTAATAAATCCCTGCTTTTAAATTTGATTGTTATTATCAGAAGGTTCCTTATGTTATGAGTTTCTACATAAGGAATGCAATTGTATGGAAACAAACTTATATTACAAAAATTTCTATCATCTACAGTTAAAGATCAATTGCCAAGGAGTGCATGGCTCGTAAGCAAGTTGGGAAGGTTGACTTTTGGGGTTCAGTACGAGCCACAATGTAAGTTGCTCATAATCATATGCATTTTGCAAATTGAGGGCTTAACTCATAAAAACTTATGATGCACTGCTAAATCACTCCTTGAATTTGAGAACTTGTGTGCTTGTTTGTCTTTTTGATCAACGTTAACTAATGTATATCAGGATTTCTTCTGCATAACTAGTTTTCAAATAAAAGAAGTTTAGGGGTTCAAACAGGTAAAAGTCAGGGGAGTATTGATTGCTAGATTTAGTGAGATGTAAAATCTCTTACTAGGGAGTTAAAATTGTGAAGGCTGCAGTTTTTACTTATACTGACAAAATCTGGACATCAGCCATTAGTATCTACTGTACTTTGCAGCCATGAGAATTTGGAAGGATTTAACATGTCCTTTATATGAAATATTTGTAACTTCTTGCTATCATCTATGAGAATGCTTTAAGTAGTGTGGTCGTTTTACACTCTAACTATGGAAATTGGAGACCATAATTATTTAAGGGTAGTTAAAGTAGAATATTCCTTACACTGAAGAGTACATCCCTTGTAATTATTTTGTCGGTTTTCTATGTAGCATATAACTTATAAAATTGTTCCGAATATGTTGATTCTTGAATGTCAGCATGTGTTTCTTCTTTTGCATAATTCATGTGTGATTATATTATAAATGAAACTAAATGTTACTTTTTATTCTTCTATATTCAGATGGAAGTGAAGATGAGATGAAATATAAAAATAAATTAAACTGGAGCTGTGCCATTGGTTATGGAGTAGGATCAGGCTGTCCCTTGAGTCCATCATTTACTTTTGGCCTTGAACTTGCCAAAAGTTCTCAGGTTTGTTCACAGTTTAATATTCTGACAGATGTCTCTCATGGAGAACTGGCACTTGCTTCATTCCCTAGAGCTTTTAGATTACTAATTAGGGTGGAAGGCCTTTTGATGACTTGTTTTGTAAATTTAGTCAGATTTAAAATGTTTTAGTAGCTACAGGATTTCTTTTTCTTTTTTAAGAGCCAAGGTTGCTGCACATCCAATCACTTTGGTCATATTATTGGAACTTAAACCTTCGAACCATTTCATTGTAAAACTGTTTGATCAGTAAGGATACTATGTAAATCGTTGTACATGCAGCTTATGGTGTCTGATTTCTTATCCCCTTAAGTGCGTCTACAGGTGATTTCTTCTGTTTCTAACTTGTATTCTGAGCTGATTTTTTTTAATCTTTTATAATCCTCAACTGCAGTTCATTGCATCGTTCTATCAACATGCGGTGGTCCAAAGGAGGGTATGTTTCCCTGTCTATTTCTCCTATTTATTAAATTGATCTGTTCTTTCAACTATGAAGCTCTGTTTATCTTCTTTCAACCTGAAATTACAAACGGAGTTCATTTTTTTTTTTCAATTTTCCAAGTTGCAATCCACTTTGCATCTGGCCAAACATGGATTGCAGATTCAAAGCTAATCATACCTACGATAAGCTGCTATGAATCATGGTCTTATCATTTTGTGAGCATAGGCATTTTATTCGGGATCCAAGCTTTGAATTTGAAGGCTTTATACTAAATTTTATTCCTCAAGTAGAAATTGACTTACATATGGGAAGAAAGACCTTGTTCAGATTCTGTTGTTATGCCAATTTTGGTGCATAAAAGATATTTTGGAGTACAATCTGCAATACAATGGCCCCCGTTTCTCTTTTTTCTTTTTCTTTTTTTTTTTTTTTGGTGGAAAAGCATGTGTGTTCTACCTGTTCTATTATTTTCACTTTGTTTTTATTTTCTGGACACCAGTTTGTGGCATGATACTGACAAAAGTGATTCAATGAAACAGGTGAAGAATCCCTTTGAAGAAAGTGAAGTTGTTGGAATAACTAATTACATTGACTTTGGATTTGAATTACAGACAAGGTATTCCATTCACAGAAGTTAACATGTGATCAATATACTGAATATCTGACTTTGTAATACTTTTAAAGGATGGATGATGCCAAAATCTCAAACAACATACCTGATTCCACCATTCAATTAGCTGCGTCCTGGCAAGCCAATAAAAACTTCTTACTGAAGGTAATATTTGCTGTGTACTCTTGTCTTCCCTATTGATAACTGTAACTCCAAAAGACGCATGCATTCTGTTTTTTGTAGGGAAAGTTGGGACCTCTCAGCTCTTCACTAGCTGTGGCTGTCAAGTCATGGTGGAAACCTTCGTTCACTTTCAGCATTTCAGGTATGTCCTTTTACATGCTAGAATTCAAAATAGACGTAATCATAAGTGGTTATTTATTAGGTTTATGTCACGATTTGGCATCTGAACTATATCCATTTTTCCACGGTGATACTCAAAACTTTTTTTTTTTTCATTTTTTGTACTTAAACTATCATTTCGTTATAGTTTTTGGTCCAACAACCAACCAATGAGAATGTGTCAAGTGGTGTTCTTTTACTTATAGCAATTGGTGATGTGTCATACTGTCATTCATTAAAAATATTCAAATTTAAAATATATATATAAAATATTAACTAAAAATGTAACTTTTAATAATATATAAATTTAAAATATATAAAAATATTACTAATTTATTAAATTTAAAAAGTCAATTTTTATAATATATCAATTATATAAAATAAACAAATTATAAAACATTATATAAAATAAAAACGATTTATTAACAAAGGAAGTTCTATAGATTCCAAAATTTTTAAAAAATATATATTAAAAAGGTCAATGTCGATCAAAGGCCGATCAACATTGGTAAACCCCAGTCGAGGGTCAGCGGCCACGTTATCAGTCAATGGTCGCATCATTGACTATAACATGTCAAAAAGTTAGAAGCATGGTGCGTTTTCATTGGTTAGGTGTGTCACTTTTTTTTAATACCATTAACGTTTTGAACAAAAATGTTCAAAAATATAATGGAGGAACAGTCTAAGTACCAAAATGGAATAAAAAAATTTAGGTACCAAAATAAGAAAATGGGTATGATTTGGAGGTCAAATCGTAATATATGCCTATTTATTACCATTAGGGGTGATAATGGTTCATATCAGATTGGTTTGAAAAAAAGGTTGCAGTTAATGTGAAGTATTTTGTTTTTTAAAATTCAAACCGAAACTGAGCTGATTACCACTGAATTCTCCTGTTTGAATCGCTTCAATTCATTGGTTTCTAAAATTTTTAAAAGTAACTTTTTATTAATATTTTGAAGTTATTTTCACTAATTTAATATCAAATATTTATTTTTATATTAAATTTTAAAATAAAAAAAATTAGCATTCGGTTCGGTTCAAATAATTGTAGATTTTTTACTTGTAAACTAAAAACCAAATCAAATAGAATCGAATACAATTAAGTAATAACCAAACCAAACTGGTATGAATTTAGATTAGAACAAATCAGACACTATAGTATGAGTCTGTCTCAGTTTTCTTGTTCAGCTCTAATTACTATATGGTTTTTAGCACTTACATATTTTATGCAATTTGTAGCAAATAGGGATCGCATTTCTGGAACTACTGCATATGGATTGGGCCTCCGCATAGAAAATTTAAGAGAAGCCAGGTTCATTTGTTTCTTTCCTTTGTTCAATTAAGTGTACTACCTTGTTATATATTGATAAGAACAGTCTAGTCAGTGATCTATATGTATGTGATTAATACTAGCATGTCTGTAAGTAATGATATATCTTTCTCTTTTTTTTCAGCTATCAAAGAGCCGATCCAAATTTCGTAATGCTGACACCGAACAAGGAGCACCTAGCGGAGGGCACTGTTTGGAAGATTGGAAACAGGCCAATGCTGGAGGCAGATGTAAATGCCGGAAATTTTGATCGTTTACCCAAGGAATTGAGACCCCAAGGAAGAATTTTGTAGATATTAGTTCTGCTATTTCCACACCTTAAGTAGGGTATTACACTCTTTTCTCTATCTCTTTCTATTTAAAGTCTTTTTAAGAGTTAATCATTTGTGAGAAGAGTAGATGCATTAGTGAGATTAGAATCCCGAAATTCTTTGAGAAAAGAAAAGGGAAACCTAGGCGAGGAATACTTCCTGTTGCAATTGTCTGTGGTAATAAGTAGACTAGGTGATTTTGGAACCGATCGCCATCTTGTTATGTATAGAGGAGGTTCATGTTAATGGTTGGAGTAACCTTTTGGAACTTCTCATTTTAGTGGTTGGCTTATTCCCAAAGAGCAAGAACTCGATTCTAATTAGGCACTTTTGTGTTCCTTTTCTTTGACAATAACACAACTAATAACGCCGACTGGTAATCTGATATGGGTTGATTCATTTTAATTTGAATAAATTATGGATCTTAATTTGTGAATCGTATGCAGTTCGAGTCATTTTAGAATTAACTTGGAGTCTAGTCATTTCAAGTTGAACTTTAGATCATTTTGGATTTGGATTTAGGATTGCAGATTCAAATATTTTTGGTTAAAATATGCTATAAGTCCTTGTCCTCTCCACAATCCACATTTTTGGAATTTAATCCATGTACTTCTATTTTTAAGAATTTAGTCCCTTTATTTTTTTTATTCCAAAATTCAAGTTTAACTGTTGGCACTTTTAAAATTATTTTGTTAAATTTAAGTTCATTTTGTTTTAGTTACACTGCTGCTATCTGAGTATTTATTAATTTGAATCCAAATTCAAGCCCTATTGAAACTAAACTAAATTAATATGGGTTAATACAACATTCTACACATCCTTCAAAGAACTTAAAATAGAACAAGTCTATGGAACATAGTTTATTAGTAAAGGAAATGTAATGGAGAATGTGCAGTAATCTCCATCACGAACAAAGATGCTAGTAAAAACAAAGAGATGCAGAAATAAGGAAGAAAGAGGGTGTCATTGATTTAAGTGGATGCAGGTTGCATGTTCTCTCATATATTATGTTAAAAATACAGATCATAGTGCGAGAGAGGAACTGAGCTGGAAGTCAATAGTCCAGAGCTGGAAATTTCCTTTGATGAAATCATAGTATCCGCCCCTTAGAGTTAGGGTGTTGTTGACCAACCCATTTCTCACAAATGGATAACTTAGCAGGTTTCCAAGCGATACATTCACTGCTTCCTGCAATATCAACCATTTTCATGCACACATGCATCTATATCTATATAATCTTAGCAAAGACTAAGATCTTGGTTCCTTGAATATCCTGGGACTCGTGGATCTCTAGTCTCATCACGTATTAGTTTGATAGATCGATTGGTTTTAGTTCGGATTATTCTAATTTTCAGTCCATTTGTGTTTTGTGTTGATTTGATTATATTTTGTAGTTGTTCTAAGGAGCTAAAAATATAAAATTTGGATTTAGTCCCTTTGCTGAAACCACGTTAAAATGTAGTGTCAGTTTTTTGTAATGTTATTTGAACTGGATCGGATCGAACTGATTAGTCAAACAGTTGGGCTTGGAATTGGTCCAGTTAGAGGGATTAGACTGTTTGACCTATGGATTGGATAACCAATTGAACAAGGTTAAACAATCAATTGAACTAGGTTTTCTATTTTCTAGTCTTTTTCTTTATTTTTATGGATCTTTTTATGATTTATTTAATCAAACCAGGAACATATGGCTTGACCAGTTTCACTGTCAGGCTTGGTTTTAAAACCTCTTAATATTGTTTTTTTTTCCCTATATGGATTAACAGCATTATTTAATTGTGGAGATTTTAAATTTAAGATGAATACCTTCTCACAAGAGGTGCATTGAAGCCCCAGAGGCTCCCCACGATTTTCTGCATTAACCTTCTTCCTTGCAGGCATTCCAATTTTAACCCAATCTTCTATGAAATCGCTGCATTATTCTCATTCATAATACTTAATTAAAATCCACCATTTTCACAACCTATTAATGCAAAATTTAATGCATATTTAGGGTTAGGGCTTACGTTGAAGTGGTTCCGTCGTACGGGAATGACATCAGCCCCTTGATTCCACCGCAGGCACTGTGTCCGATGACCACGATCTCCTTCACCTGAAAACAGGGTCCATCAAATCGTGTTGGGTATCCAATTTTAGTGCATACTCGAATACAACTAATACTGATCTCTCAATACATGAAAAAATGTAAAACAAATTGAACACAGTTGTCTTAGATACGGTAAAAGTACCATTGAAATTCTTGTATTAGAAATTAGGCTGTTTTCTCTCTTTAATTAAAAAATTAGGTAAATTAATTTTTGTATATTAGATCAAAGACATTTTCATTTGTTTTACTAAAATTGAAGTCATGTAAATGGATCAAAATCAAAATTGATGAAAATTTTAACCACAGGACTAAATTGTTTTTTATTTAATATACATTGATTAATTTATTTATTTTTTGAGGAGTATAATATAATTTGGCTTTTAGTACAACGGCCTCTTACACCCAAATTCAAATAAGAGAAGTTTAAAAGTGTTCACCTTGAGATGCAGCACTGCGTATTCGATAGCAGATCCAGTTCCAGAGTACTTATTCTGTCATGACATCAACAATGAGTTGACAAAATGGTTGAAATAAGTATCAGTTTACAATTCTCAGTTCTATTTGTCATTAGTATTTACTGTAAATGAGCACAAATAGATAAAGAACCTGATCATATGGTGGCACCATATTGGCGACATTGCGGACCACGAAAGCTTCACCGGGTTGTATGTTTAGAACATGAGAGGGGCACACCCTTGAGTCCGAGCATGCCACTATCATATACTGCATGCAATCATTTATTCATATTCCAAATTAACTCAAAATCTTTTTCCCATTGGAACCTCCAAATCAATAAAACAAGGTTGAAAATATATATTACCGTTGGGCTTTGACCCTTGGCAAGCTCACCATACAGAGCAGGATTCTTTCTGCAAAAGATTTCGAGTTTGAGCTAGAAGATACTACGTACAGAGAGGGATATAACCCAATTGAGTCGAGCTCGAGTTGTAAATACCTTGAGCTTGAACTCAAACTTAAGTTGTAACAACTCGATTAATACTCGAACTCGACTCGGAAGGAAAATATAAAAGCAAAGAAGGGAAATGGGGGGAGGGGGATGAGAAGACAAACTCGTATTTTTCAGTCTTGAAGTAAATGAAGCCTTGTTTCAAGCGGTCAACAGACTCATCGGAAGAAGCAGCAGTCTTCAACTCAGCTGTCACTTGCTCTACCTTCGCCGTCGCTGCACTCTTCAATTCTCCTTTCTCACTGCATTCAACAAATTCCCTCCCTTGCTTTTAACTTTTTCATTTCTCACCAATTAAATCAAATATATATCATCCCAGATATTAATTTTGTCTTTCTTTGTTCTTCTCTTCGCCTGGGCTTATTTTTGGTCCCAAAGTTTGAATTTACTATTCGATTAAAATATTAAAATAACAACTTTTTTTAATATTTATATATTTATAATTGAATCGGAGATTAATATCTTTACCATATAGATTATATCAATGAATCATCTTCAATATATAAAGATCTTGTCAAATTATTAAGGTTACAATATTTTAATTATATTGAAAAAAAATTGAACAGTAATGCAGTTTTTCTATATAATTCTTATTATTACTTATAAATCTTTAAATTATATGAAAATATGTATTTAAATGCACTTAATTCATGGGACAATAATAATTCTGGCTAAATTAAAACTCAAATCGCAATATTAATATAAATTTAATAATGAAAAAAAAAACAGAAAGCAATTAAAAATTAAAGATGAAAATAAAACATTCAGTATTTTTGGTTTTAATTACTTGAGCAGTTTCTTGAGAGCTTCAATGGCTTCCTCGTATGCCTGGTCTCCCATGTTTTCTTTCTGCAAGTTTTCAAAAACCCAATAAAGTATAGACACATTTTGTAATTTTTACTATTATGTCTCCACATCAATTCAATTGAAAAATATACAAAAAAAAAATCAAACAAAATTAATATATTTTTGGAAAAAAGAAAATATTATTACATTTACATCCGTACATAACACTTATGTCAACAAATAATTTAAAATTATAATAATATTTAAAATTTAAAATTTTAAAAATATAAAAAATTCATAAATTTTCAAAAGAAATTAACATAAAATACAAATAAATTGTCATGTTTAAAAGTTTATCGTTTAATTAATAATTTTGTTAAAAAATAACAACTAGACTCTTTTAAAAATTAATGATTAAATTTAACTCTTTTAAAAATTAAAAATTTAAATTTAACTCATAAAATAAAATGAATCAACCAGATAAAAATGTAAATATTAAAGAATAAATTTATAAAAAAATTAAAAGACTACAAGTATAATTATAAATGACTACTACATCTGGACACATGATACATACATAAAGGAGCCTAACGAGATTAAGAAAAAAAAATTGAGAAGAAAATCCACGTATAAATTGGGTTAATCACAACCACACACGTATCATCGGACCAGTAGGACGCTTATGTGAGCAATTAGGACCATTGATAAAGTACCACGTGGAGCAATCGACGTCTTCAAGCCATGCATAAATTTTCATGGGGAAACTCACTTATTGCCCACAGTAAGAGTTAATCCTGCATGACAATATGGACCAAATTCTATTTTCCTTTTTATTTTATTTTATTTTTAATTCTAAAAAACCAAGACTTAATCTCAGTTAAAATGCTATCTAATATGCAGTTAAAATATATATATCCCATGTACTTGTACTCATCATAATTATTTTTAGGAATTTAATCTTTTCACTTTTTAAATTTTAAAATTCAATTTAATTGTTAACATTATTATATTTTTTAAAATTGTTGGAGTAATTTTTGAAATAAAATAAAACTTACTTGATAACAATATAAATAAAAATAATAATATTGTAATGAATTTAAATTTAATAAATAATTTTTATAATGTTAACAGTAACGATTTGAACTTTAAAATTGAGAAGTATAAAATTAAATTTTAAAAATAAAGAGACTGATGACACATTTTAACTCTAATATACACAAGGAAACAAACTTGTTCATGCAAAATTGTAATCATATTTTCGTTAATATTTATGTTACTCTGCTTCTATATTTTCTCTTAAATATGTGTCTATTGTCAAAACCTATTTGAGATGGCTCCGAAATATGATTTTTCATATAGGAAAAAAATATAAATGTCTATATCAAACACATTGGTACCCGACATTTGAACTTACAGGTATGAAAAGGGAGAGAAAGATACCCAATTGGAAGGAGTGAGCAAAGGAGTAGGTGCTGCGAAAACGGGTTGGTTTCGGATGAGAGTAGGAGGAGAAGTGGAAGAGTTGAGGTTGGCGACGATAGAGGGCCGCCGCAATGTGGGTTGCCGGAGTGAGTTAGAAGGAGAGGTGGTGTTGGAAGTGAGGCAGAAGCCGGAGACCGAAGCCGTGGACATTATTGCCGCCAGGGGATCACCTTCATATATAGAAAACACTAGATTTTATACCATACTTTTATTATCAAACAATTCCTTATAGGATATAATATTGAAAGCGAAAGCTTAGTGAATGAGAGCTTCTACATTTGTAGATGAGGTTTCAACGTTGGAGATCAATTTTCGCTCTCTTTCTCCCTTCTTCAGTTTAGCTTACACCTTTAAAAAGGAAAAATAAAATAAAATTGTTCATCATCTTAATATATTTATTTTTATTTTATTATGCCTGTTGGGACATGCACATAATTAGTAACCATAGTCTATATATATATATATGAAACAAGCAAGAATAACACCACCTATTTATATATCAGGGTTTAGTTTCAAGTATAAAAGAACTTGCAAACCTAAGAATAAGATAATAAATTGAAGATGTTAACATTCAAGTTTTAAATTTATAAAGAAATTAAAACTAAGTTAAAAAGTAATTTTTGTATTTGGTCTGGTGGCTAAGGGATGTTCATTCATAGAATCCGCCTTAGTTGCAAGTGGTTTACCTTTTATTTAAGCAGAGCTCTCTTTGGACGTACTGTGCGTAGTGTGCGTGAATGAAGTACATCCCTATCAAAGAGAAATCACATTTCTTAAAAAAGTTTCTGAATAATAGTATATATTACTTTGTATAAATTCAAACCATTATTATATTCTTTACTCTTTACTTTTAATAGACAAATACAATTTATGAATCCTCCAACCATAGATTTTTATTTTGTTATAATGAACGCCGCTGTACACATATATGAACCAAATCCAAATTCAAACCCACACAATCCTCTCTTTTTCTCTCACAACACCTCATTAAAAATGATCGGTTTTGGTATTTGTTTTAAGATTCTTTTTTGTAATGTAATATCATCTGATTCACTAATAGTGCATAGATGTATATGCTATTGGTGCATCAAATACAAACCCCAAAAAATAAAAATATAAATTGGTGTTTGGACTAAGGGTCGGATAATCTTGAATGAAAAGGAAAAAAAATCAAAGGTGTAGGATGAAGGGACATGATAGGTGAATAAGATTTAGAGTGATGGGTAGTTTCATGGAGAATTGGAGATAAGACCCTATCTCTAAAACATGGCTGTTGGCTCATCTGTCTGCTACAAATTAACTGTGTCTGGCTCTGCTTCTCTTCCAAAGATTTTATTTTGGATGTCAACATTCTAGCTAGGGTCTCTATTTGCAACCACATTTTTCACTATCCCTAATCCAGTGGGGTCTCACTATACCTTTTCCTTTCTCTAAATCTATTGTGATGTGTGAATGAAAAGTAACTTTCTAAATTTTGCATCTTCTGAAATTTAGTTTAACAGAAAAAAATTAGCCAAGGGTATATAAAAACTCCTTAATTCAGTTTGGTTTATATAATTACCTTTAAGAGATCTTAGATAGCTTGGAAATTCAAATCTCACTATCTGCAACTCTTGCTTCTGTCCTCAAGTTGTCCTCGTGTTATGACCCCCCTTGTTTAAAAAGAAATGGACATTATCCCTTCGATAGGAGAAAAATAATAATAATCTAATGATTCAACTACAAAATAATAACTTAATAAGCTGCTATGTATCTCAACCATTAAATTAAACAATGTTCTTTACCAAACACAGCATAAAAGTTAGATTTGTTAAGAATAAAACCAATAATCTAATCATTTCGAGCTTACCGAATCATGTTCCTTGAAGGTTTTATTATTGATCATCTGATGCGATGCCCGATAATCAAACATAGAGGCAGAGCAGGAAGAAAGACCACCTTCAGTTACATCGTTGTGGGCCTCGCGAAATAGCAATAGAGCTTCTTCAGACAATTTTAAGTCACGATTCAACCCAACGAGTTGGCCGAGGATGGCTTAACCCATCTCCCCCTACAAAGAAACCACCGGAGCTGCATTATAAATTTTCCTAGTTGAGTACTTGAAGTCTAACATTGTGAGTACACAAACTTTCTTTCCAAGAAAATGATGGATCTTTTATTATTAGAAAAGTTAGATTTTCTTATATGTGTCATATGGTATTTGTAATAATGTCAACATTATAAAGCAATGAAAACTATTAGGCCAACATCTTTGTTGTCATCTTTTCAACTTGTCTAAAACACAAAAGAGGGAGTTGAATGCGGTTAGACCTAGAAATATATGCTTACCTGCTGTCACATACCTCATAATGTTGTCATGTAATTGCCATGCCCTTGGGGGTCCATAGGTCTGGGCTGAAGAACAAAATGCACCACTCCAAGTTGGTTAGGTTCTTTTGAGCCCAAAGTTTAGCTCAGTTGGCTACCACCCCTGGCATCTAGCAGATCCAAACTCCGAATGAAAACATCTACAACCTTCCCCTATTATTAGGCTATGGCATCTTTTGTACAAAAACATAAAAGGCAGTTACATGTTTTATAACAGTTTTTAGAATTCAAAACAACAAAATCTATTGAAACATTTAGCTTGTGCGAAAATCACCCAGACATTTAACAAGTACTTTGACTATATATTAATTGATAAAAATCTATATAACAATCACTTGGATATGCTATAAGAGTAGCAGTTGAGCTTTCTATTCACAAAGAGACCAATTAAATGTATACAAACAAAATTCAGCCGTAAGAATTACATTGGACAGATCTCTTCATATCGAAGGGCAAAGACTATTTTGCACAAGGAATTGGCATGTGCTAATGTATTTGAGATTCAAGAAGAGACCAAAGCACATTCCACTTGGTGGAATTGCAGTGACAAAAACTACTTGGGGACTAGTCTGATTGGACAGACAGAGAATGCAATGCAACGAGCTGCCTTGGCCAGCATGAATCTTTCATTCTCTGTTAAGGGCCTCTCTATCACCTTTATAAGATTGGCATCCTAAGACATCAAAGGCAAACAATAGTCAGCAACAATATATAGAAACCTTCCCCCCCTGAAGTTATTGGAAAATGTTAATAGAGACTAACCTTCTGTTGTGGTTGAATTGTGGGCCTCACACTTGCAGTGTCACCAATCATAATCACATTGTTAATGTTCCCTCTTTCATCCCTTTCTGTTGGTGAAGACGTTGAATGCCGCCAGTTCCCATTAATAATATACTTGTAGTAATATCTGAAGTTAATAGAGACACCTTGTTTTAGTGTATACATAACATATTAACCAATTGCATGATGACCAGCAGCGTTTGAAAATTCTTTAACCATGCATACTTAATATTAACAATGAAAAGCAATAAATTTTGTAGATAATCGACCATATAGGTTTTCATTCCCAGGTAATAATAATTTTTATAGTAAGGAGCACTGGGGAAAACAGTTATAGAACGAAGACTACTTACTTTCCTTGGGGAAGTCTGATTTCAACTTCATATCTAGCTCCACCTTTATGGGTTGCCTTTATTGGTTCTTTCCAGTTTCCTGTAAAATCTCCAACTAGGCAAACATCCTCCCCCTGCATGACAAAGACAAGAACTTCCTGAAAAGCTTCACAAAGGCCAGTCATCTAAGCACACTCCAACTTTAAACAACCATGGCTTAAAATCTTGAATCCCTCAGAGTTCTGACTACATTATAGAGTAAGTTCTAGATTTACTTGGAAAAGCATTTGGGACTGAAAAATTGCAGGAAGAGTATGGTGCCATTATGGCCAATAGGATGAGGAATTCAAAATTCCTTACCCATCAGTGAAGGAAAACCATCTTGCCTATTTCTTCCTGTTGTGTAGCATTGCTGAACACAGAAACAAAAAGAGACAAGCTTTAACAAATTACCTCATTATGGCCATTCCACACAAAGGTCAAAGCATGTGTTGCAGGTCCATCATGTCTACCACTTTCTACCATAGCTATTAGATCCCATGTTGCCCAAGCTATCGCAGGCCTACATGACGAACACGATGCACCAAATATTAGCAAAAAACGCACATATTTAGTTCCCAAAGGTGTACCAATGTAATTATAATAAAACATTAAGAGATCCATAAAAATTCCTTCATATTTCAGAATGAAAAATGTATCCACTTATTCAAAATACTAGTAAGTTTTTCTTTCATCTTTTAGAAGTTTCTCTTTCCATGTTGGACAGAAAATATTAAGAAATACACTAGACTCCATGAAATAAGAAATATAAGACCAGGAAATTGATTGCAGAAGCAAGGGTGATATCTTGCGCTAAACACTAATCATATTCATTAATACGTATCTATCATATATGACATATGAGAATCTATGCAGCAGTCAAGCATGAATGGAAGAGTGCTGAAAGAGTGGAGATAAAGCTGTGATTAAGCAAATGAATCTCTGTAATAGTGAATCAAAAGAAGGAATATGAAAAGTCACAAGAAAAGCTCATTGATAAGTCAAGCATAATCATATGCACTAGAATGCTATAACAAAGTACCTGTCCGGCTTGCATGTATGCAGTCCAGTGACAAAATTATGAGCTGCATGAAGTGGAGTATCAGTCATCCAGTGAAGATATGCAATCACACAAGCCGGGGATCGGTCAAAACCAGTGGTGCAAGTAACAAAGACGCGGTGGTTCTTTTTCAACAAGCGTAACAAAAGCCCAACAGAGAACGGTAATCTCTTCCTCAGATCAAAGGAATCTCCATCCCTGTAGAAGGAATATGGGTAAACTAATCAGCTATATCTGGTAATATGATGTAATGCTGACAATGTATATGCTGGATCATTATGAATTCCTGCAACCATTTCCCTCTTAGCACAGAATACATTTTCACAAGTTTAAGGCACATGAGAATATTGAAAAATATGGTAAAAGATGAAATGTTGCACGGAGAATCTCTCAGAAATAAACAGAACATTATCACTTTTGCTTACTTTATAGGATAATTGATCATTAGGATATTCAATCTTTGGCATGACTCATTGATTGACTTGGAATTGATTCCCCAGTTTTCTGCTTCAACCCCGGACTGAAAATTTAATACAGCTGTGATTCCCTGGTGCCAAATTCCAAGTTATTAAATGGGAGGGGCATAAAATGGAAAATAAAAGAATTTTATGCTATGAAAACTCAATTGACTTAAAACCCTCCATCAGGGCTCAGGCCAAGAAGAAAGGGAAAAATACAGAAATTTGATGCAACAGTAACAGCCTCTTTCCAAAATATCTTTTAATGTGAAGCGGGAAAAGCACTGATCATCAGACAATCATCTACATTCACTAATCAAAAGCAAATACAGCAGAGGCAATTCTATAGTATAGAGTAATGCTCATGATTCGTGGTCATTGAGACCTATTATTAGTGTTTGGTTCCCATAATTCCAGAACACGTGAAGAAATGATGTGCCAAGCATATCATTCTCTTTATGAAGTTTGTTTAAAAACTCTTAACAAAGTATATAACATATTAATCAGCAGAATCAGTCTCAAAATGAAAGCATCATACTTCAAAAAGCTGGTAAGATGAATAATCTAATATCAGGTTTCTATGCACAAATAACAGGTTTCTATGCACTCACCGCATCAGACAGAGTTTTGACATCAGCATCTGTCTGTATACATGACCCCACATAAATCTGCTCTGTAATCTAAATACAAAGAGTAGTGGTTCAAGAGGAAGTTAATGAAAACAGGGGGAGAAAATAAGAATTGTGTGCGAGAGAGCAGTGCATTGTGAGATGGTCAATAAAACTCATTCCTTCAAAATGCTATCAAACATTGGAGAGATGTACACTGTACCTTGCTGTAACGCATTCCAAGAGAGTGGTTATAGTAAAGCTCGCCTTTGGAGCGTTCGAGTGCCTTAATATATTCCTCCAAAGGGAAGCTTCCATGAGCCCATTCTCCATCTCCAGGCTCTTTCTCAGAAAAAATACAAACAAGTTGGCTAACTGGTGAAAAAAGAATGTTCTTCTGCAATCCGGAACCAACATTTCCATTTTGATCATTCAAGAACTTTAAACCTGGTGATGCTAGAAACTTTGAGGAAAATACTACAAAACCAGAATTTCCCCCACCCTCAGTAGTTTGTAAATTAGATGCCAATAAAGCTTTGTTCCAAGTGGCAACTGGCATACGACCTCTATTAAACAAAATGTCAAGATCACTCAATTGATGCAATTCATGAATCGGAAAAGGCGAGAAGGGTCTCTCAAGGACAAGGCTAAAATATCCTGTTTCCTCCGTCAGCATCTCCCTAAAGAAACCAAAACCAAAAACTAACCAATGATGCATCATAATT
This sequence comes from Gossypium rotundifolium, assembly GCA_025506655.1. Classification (NCBI taxonomy): domain Eukaryota; kingdom Viridiplantae; phylum Streptophyta; class Magnoliopsida; order Malvales; family Malvaceae; genus Gossypium; species Gossypium rotundifolium. The sequence goes on from CP106728.1 coordinate 155,803,234, forward strand.
AACTTCTTTGTTCATCTTTTGATCAAACCAAGCAGATTGCACAGATTAATTATAACTGGCTTTTGATCTTTAATGTTAATCAACAGTTAGCTTCAACAAAAGATATATGGCAAGGTACAATCAACAAAATTTAAATTAAACAATTAGCAGAAATTAACCAAACTATCAAATCTATTCATTTCAAACATTTTTCACATTCAAACGAAGTTCATGCTCAAAATTCACGAACTAAAAGAGAGAATAATTTCAGTAATTCCATTGAGATTTCCTAAAAACAAAAGCAAAATTGTATGATATAAAGAAAAAATATAGATTTAGCATCCAAATAAACTTAAAGATATTTAGCCATTAAAAACTGATAACAAAGCATCAAAGAAACCAAAATAATTTTCAAATATCTCTTACTGAGCATCGCCGAAGTTCTTGATCTCAGTAAAGCTTCCACCAGACGAATCGCTCATCTTCTTCAACGTATCTCCTACCATTATTATTCTCGATTTCTCCGCATTACTCTGTAAAAGAAAAACATTTTATCACAAAAAAAAAAAAAGTACCACTAAAATAATAACTGATTTTTCATAAAAAGGAAAAAAAGAATAATTGCATTACTCCGCGCTTGAGAGCATGAACAAAGATTCTTCCATCCAGCGATAAACCGAAACGAATACCCAAAGGTTTCTGTAAAGTAACCATATACTCATTCAAGTTCATCTTCAACATTGAATTATCACTCGACATTGCTAAAACCTTGAGCTGTTTCTTCTTCCTCGTCGTTGTCGTTTTAATAAAAACTCCATTAATGAAGCTCGAATCCCTGCTAGGAAAATCGTGAGCTGCTCTGCAACTGACGAGTTGCAGGGGAAACGACATCTTTTGTAAGGAAAAAAGAAATCGAAAATGACGATTGAGGATAGAAGAGTGATATAATGAAGAAGAAATAAAAAATAAAACTGAAAAAAGGTAAATCAGGCACGTGGTCGATTGTGGGCCCGGTTTGCATGAGGGTCGTGAAACTTTTTTATAAGCTAAGCTGCCACGTGGAGATTTTTATTTTTGGTTTGATAGAAAAATCTTTTTGGGTCTTTGGATGTCCTTAAGAAATTGACTTATAGCTAATTAGGGACTGACACGTATGCTGTTCTCTTGCTTTTGTATTTTGTTAAATTTTTTTCCTCCCTAAAATTATTGGAGGCAACTTGAAGAACTGATAGATGGGATTAAGGAAAAACTAAACATTATATTTTAATTAGGGTAAATTACATTAATGTTATTAAATTATTAATAAATTTATGTTTTGGTCACTCAATTTTGAAAAATTACAACATAATTGCTGAACTATTCGAAAGTTTTCATTTAAGTCATTGAGCTATTAAAATCGTTCTTATATAGCTTTTTTGTTCGCATCTTGATTTTGTGAATTAGAATTCAAACAATTTTTCTTCTCTAATTTCTTATATTGACTATCAAGTCGACTTACATCTAAGATATATTTTTTTACTTGTCAATGAGTACTGATCTACGATATCAATCATTTACTTAAACGAAAACTTTCGAATTATATAATAATTATTTTATCATTTTTTAAAATTAAATATACTAAATAATTTGAAATGCAAAATTGGTAAGATTTGACATGATCCTTGTATCTCGGATCAAGAGGGATGACATTGAATATCCACTTTGCTTCACGGCTACTCAAAAGAAAAGGGGAAAAAGAGAATTAATTAGTGGTATTGGGCCAAAACCCTAAAATCAAAAGTCTTATCATAAGATGACAAAATAGTTCTCCATCATAGCCCAAAAGTCCAAGGCTAGACCTAGAGTTTACTTTGTGGGCTTCTTTTTTTCCTTGGAAGATTAACATATTCCCCTTCATATGTTGGAATTAGAGCTGACCATGGGCTGGGCCACTCGGCCCGGCCCGAAGGTCCGTCCGAAAAATGGGAGGGTTCGGGTAAAAATATAGGCCGAAAAATGAGATTAAGAGAAAATGAGGCCGTTTAAAAATGGGCAGGCCTCGTAAGAATTTCTTGGCGGGCCTACCAAATCATTAAAGGCAAAAAATATATTTTTAAATATTATTTTCTTATTGTTTTCTCTTTATTTTGCTACTATTTTACTATTATGTTTCTATTATTTTGTTGTTATTGTTTAGATATTATATAAAATTTATTTTATTGTTAATTTTGTTATTATTTTAAAGACATTTGTTAATTTTGTTATTATTTTAGAGGCATTTCCTTGTTAAGTTGCATCTATTTTAGTGTTATTTAAGTCTACATATTTTTTAAAATTTATTTTTAATTTGTTGAAAAATATTTTTTGATTTTTAATATTTTGATGTATTATATATATTTAAAATTATATAAAATAATATAAAAAATTAATACGGACGGGCCGGGCCGAGCCCGATTTTAGAATTTTTATATGGGTTGGGCTTGGGCAAAATTTTAGGCCCATTTTTGGGCCCGGCCCGGCCCGAGTCCAATGAACGGGCCTAAATTTTTAGTTGGGCCCGAACCAAACCCGGCCTGGCCCGGCCCATGCTCACCTCTAGTTGGAATAGCTACATTAATTTAAAATTTGATTTTTAAATTTAAAATACTTTATATATTAATATATATATTCAACTGTTAAATTTATATAAAATTTAACATGTATGACCTACTTGAATAGGCAATGAAATATAACAGTTGGATCGTTAAAATATTAATCATCTTGTACTTATATAATCTCATAAAAGTTAACATTTTTTATTAGTTTAATGATTTTTCACATCATCGATTGAATAAAAAAAGATATAATTAAAATTTATAATCAGATTATTAAAAAATTATTTTTCACATTATTTCTTCCTTGCTAAGTTAGAGCGTTGACCAAAAGAGTGTTTATTAACATATAAAATTTATAGTCAATGTTACTAATTTATATAATTTCCACCTAAACTTCTTATTATATTTAGATGTTTTAGTTATAAATATGAAGCAATAATTGAATATTCTTTGATTATCTAAGAATATTAATTATAAGTAATTAAACTAATCTTAGTGGTCAAAAATCATGATGATCTACTCCTTATTAGTTAGTTAGAAACTTTGGTGGGAATGAAAAAATAAATAAATTATTCAAAAGAGAATATAAGATAATTGCTTCCATAAAAGTTAAAATTCAACTTTTAAAAATATCATTTTTTAACTGATTTAATAAATTTAAAATGGATTAGAAAAATTTAAAATTTAAATTGAATTGAATTTATTAAAATGATGGGAAGATAAAATTGCTTGTGATCTGACGTATTGATAAAAGTAATATTGATATTAATGATTAATAAAAATTTAAAAATAAATTTATATATTATAAATTAAATTAAAATTTATATATAATTCTTCTCTAAATCCAAAAATAAAGGTTAATATAATATTTACATTCGAATAATCTGACTTTTTTTTTTTTTTTTTTTACAGATGATTTTACATTTCTCAAGAAGAAGGGGAATTTCCACTTAAACCTTAATATTAGCAAAAATTCCAACCAAGTCCTGCCTGTACGGCAAATACGACCGTCGTTTATCTCCTTCCTTCAACACCTTATTGCCGACGTAGAAACTTTTAGCCGCCGGCGATTTATCATCTCTCTTCACCTTCGTGGTCGCCTTTGCTGTTTTTTCATTTACTTTTTCTTCGTTTTTATCTATATTCGAAAACGAAAATGACGAAGAAGACGAGACGTGGCCTGCGCTGTTACTTCTCTTAAGCAAATCCTTTATGAAACGCCACCGTTTCGAAGAAGATGATGATCCTGCGGATGTACTCTTCTTACAACTGTTCGGTGATGATTCCGGCGATTGTTTCGGTTTCCAAACGCAGTAGGTATCAGCTGGCAATCCTTCAAGCTCATCCGCCTCCGACGAAGATGACGACGATGAAAACGGAATATCTCTGTCGCCGATGAAAAAATCTCTCAACGGAATCCGGATAGCTTGTTCCACGTTATAACCATCCCTGCGGTTGAAGATTGGAAACGACGAAGAGGACAGTTCAGGATTCTCGGAAAGAGTATTAACGAACTCGAATTCTTCATCTCCGGAAACGGCGCCGTTTTTGAAATCCCGGCTGACGGTATCGGCGATATCAACGAGATTATTGTTATCGGAGGAATAGATGTTAAAGCTGGGACAAAACGACAATTCCGAGCTGCCGTCCTGCATCTGAAGCTTTCTGAAAATAAATAAATAAAAGAGGTAAAGCCTAAAAAGAAATTTCAATTTTTTGAAGTTTCTTTGAGAAGCGTGTGAACCTATTTATATACGAGAGACAATGAATTATTAAAAAAAAAAAACAAGGGTACTATTTACATTCTTCAAAATTATTCTTATTAAATAATAATATTATTATTAGATTTAATTGCATTACACATCCTAAATTATAATTCACATTTTAAATTCATTTTAAACTTTAAAATATTCTAATAACATTCTTAATTAAATCGATGTTATATCGATTAAGTCTTTTATTATCAAAATTGTTAATTTAACCATCAAGTCACACATAAAATCTTATATAATATAATTTAAAATGAAATTTTAAAAGAAAATAAAATATTGTTATAACTTTTAAAACTAAAAATAAAATAAAATTAAAAAGAGAGAGTGAATGGTAATTTTTGTAAAAATTTCTAAAACTTAAAATTCATGATATTTACAATATTCATTTTAAAAATATTTTTTTAAATTATGTTGCATAAGATTTAGTGCCTCGTTAATTGTTAAATTAACGATTTTAGTAACGACGGGATCTTATTGGTCTAACCGAGGGCGTAGTTGGGGGTGGTAGCGACCCAGCCCCCTCTAAAAAGGAAAACTTTTCATTGAAGTAATTTAAAATTTTAAATTAGTAAAATTAAAATTACACTTTGCTTTCAAAAAAAAGTAAAAATTTGATTTACCCTTTAAAAATTATATTTATTTACAAGTGATAGAATATGAAAAGCCAGTGGATTAAAAAATTACATTTAAAATTTAAAATTTAATTCAAAATAAAAATTAAATTATAAAATTTATTTGATTAGATATTTATTTATCTAGCAAAAACGAATTCAGAATCTCAAGCTCATGTATTTGTATTTGAATTCTTGCAAAAATAATATAAATTTATTAATTAAAAAATGCGATTAAGCTTTTATATTATTTTAATAGCTTAAACCATTCTAAAATTATGATAAAGGTCCTTTATTATAAAGATTTATCAAATTAGTCTATCTACTATTAAATGAATCAAATTAATCTCTATATTATTAGAAAGAATCAAATAAGACCAAATTATAATAGAGTTAATATTGACTATTTAAAAAGTATCGATTATCGCTAATAGGATTAATATTTTTAAAATTTTTATGGTTCTATAAATAAAATTTTTTTTTTTTTTTGGAATTAAACTATGGTTTATTTAATAGTCAAAGAACAAATTTGATACTATTCTTATAATACAGGGACCTCCCAATATATTAATCGATTTGTTTGTTCTAGAGACAAGAATTGCCGTATACTTTCTAGAATGTAAGGCACTGCTTAAGGAAGCTAAGGCATGACGTTTGGTTAAGGGAAAAACAAAAAAATAAAAGAAACATGTTCAAGATCAAGAAGGAAAGGCAAGTTGGCCTCAAATTATGGGAAACAATTTTTTTTAAAATATATAATAAGGTTACAAAATTCTTATATCTAGGGATTATGTTTGATTTATTTTGTTTAATAAATTGAATTTTAAAATGATAAAAATTAAAATTAAAATTATCGATATAGTGATAATTCAATTGATATTGTTATTGTTGTAATAATAAAAAAATATATGAATTTAAATACGTTTAAATATATATTATCCTCTAAATTATAAGTGAAAGTAATTACGATTAATTTAAATTTTTGTATAAAAAATAAATTATTTTAGTTGTACTTTCTAGATGGCTTTGAGTGTGACTTATTTTCTACCTTATAATTTGTTTTCCACAAATCAGCACCCATTGGTGCACTATATTGCGGGGGATGCATGAACTCGTTAATTTTGAAGAATCTAATGAATTTCTCAAAAGTTAAAAAAGGTAAATTACAGAAACACCCATCGTTAGAAAATTTGGATTTATCCATTTAAATTTAAAATCAATTTTGATATTTAAATGTAAATAAATAAAATATTAAATATGAATTTATATTATTATTTAAGAATTTAATTTAGTCGATATTTTCATTAATCGGGTTCACATTATTTTACAAAAAAATATACAGATCAAACTTTAATTTCAGGTATGAATAAACTCACTCCAATTAATGAATCTATAAATCAAATTTAACAACTATAAATCAATATATTAATAAAACCTAAAATATAAAATACAAACCCAAAATAAAATGAAAAAAGAAAGCCTTTTAAATACATAAATGAAGTTTCTTTTAAAGCAAATTAATAGCTAGCTAGCTAGCTAGGTGTCATTTTCAGGGTTGTTTTCAGTTTAGGGTATAAGGGTGGAGCACGCAGGTAATGGGCGGGGGGAACTGAGACTGGAGATAAACGAAGGTTCATGCATCCATGAAGATATTAGCCATCAGATGTTGGTAGTGGTTTTGGATAAAAACCATATAATTGGATCCACCAATAACGTAAGAATAAGTGTCATTCCATGTCGGCTTTGGCAATAACTCAAAAACAATGGAACCGGGGACAGTTGTATTTATGCTTGTACAACAAACAACAACAACACTTTGTTCGATGTAGTGGACCAAATAATAAGAGGGATGATTTGTTGGACGTTTCTTCTTTTCAAGGGCATTAGAAGAACAGGTGTAAATGTTATCTTCGATAAATAATTTTAAAAATTTAGCATATTTTTTTATAAGATTAACGTTTTAAAATTCAAGAATTTTAAATAATCCCCATCATAATTGTATTTTACGGATAAATTTTTGTGTAGTAGTTATTACGACTATCACTGTGATATATTTTATTACTTGTCATATTTAAAGTTGACAATTTAAAATAAAATCTTTGGGTTTTGAATGATGTTGATATTGTGAAAGTATATAAACTCGTGTTTAAAGATCAATCCATTTGAAGCAACTTACTTCGAAGATTGGATTGGATTGGATTGAATCAAGCAATTGATTCCCTTAAATTGTAGAGATTTGATCGGGATATCGTTGACGATGTATCTCAAACAATTTGCTTTACATTTGTCTTTATTATTATATTATATCTTGCTATTTTAGATGTTGGTTTAATAGAGAAAATTGATTGTAATTGGTTTAGTATGTTAGCAAGTCTTGAAACCTTTATATATTTAAAAGACTTGTATTAGGTTTCTACTGAGTATTTTGAGATACACTTTTGTTCATTGTGAAATGTATTTTTGAGAGTTCATTTGAGAGAGTAAACAAATTTTGTTCATTGCCTAAGTTCTAAGAGAGAGAACTTAGAGGTGAGTGATCTATTTCTTTAAGTATAAAAGCGAGGTAGCTATACGAGGGTGTGATAGAATTTGAATCACTTATTGTACTGGGTTCAAATATAGTAGATTTACTCACTAAGCTAGGCTTTGAAAACATAGTGAAACTAAATTGTGTAAACAATTTATTCTGTTCTTATTGCAATGTCACCTTTAGCGGCCACTACGGCCATCACTTCCATTCAACTTTCCTTTTTCTTAGCATTTTTCTACTATTCATTTCCAACAATTGGTATTAAAGCACCCCACTAAACATACCTTTTGGTGCTTTTTGGTGTTGTTAATTGCAAGACATGGAAGAACCTTTAGTTGCTCGTCATCCTATGTTGAAGGGTTCCAGCTATGCTTATTGTAAGCCAAGGATGAAAGCCTTCATCAAGTTCACTGATGAGAAAGTTTGATGCTTTGTTCTTATTGGATAGCAACCACTTATAAGTGATAGGGAAGCATAAAGAAATCATAAATTTGAGTTAGCTTACACCATTGATGAAGAACGACTTGCAAATTTCCAAAGCTTTCTATACTATATTTTGTGGTGTCGATGCATAAGAGTTTAAGAGGATTTCAAAGTGTATAACTGTTAAGGAGATATGAAACATCTTTGAAATTGTTCATGAAAGAACTAGCACAATAAAATGATCTAAGATGCAGATGTTAACTACTAAATTCGAGAACTTAAGAATGTAGGATTTAGAAATTATTGGTGATTTTATAACATTTTAATAACTTATATATTTATAATTTTTAAAGAATTAAATCAAATTTTTATCATTTGAGGGGTAAAGTGTAACTTTATCATTACTAATTTAAAATTTTATAAATTATAAAAGTGCTTAAATAAAAAAAATTATTTTAAGAAATGCTAGAGGCCCTACCAGCCCTCTGAGTCTACCCCTGATTACTGGAGTGTTCTTTGTCATGTTAAACCACAATGTTTCAAAATGTTACATGATTTGATATGGAAGTGTAGTTCCTTCCACAATATCACTTTACTTGGTACATCACATGTTAAGAAGTAGAAGTTTGTTTAAAAGAAGAAAGATACAAAGTTCTTGCTAGTAGCACTTCTGTCCTTGAAGTTTACAGTCGATGATTTTTGGTATTTTGATAATGACTACTCTTGTCACATAACAAGTAACAAACCATACTTATTTGCCTTTGAAGAACATCATGCTAGTCAAGTCACATTTGGTGATGGTAAGTAAGGGTGAGAAAAATTCAATTCGATTCGAAAAACTTCGATAAAAAATTTAAATTTTGAATTAAATAATTGAGTTATTTGAGTTATTTGAGTTATTCAGATAAACTTCGAATAAAAAAATCAAGTTTTTCGGTTTAACTCTAATATGAATTACACAATTCGAGTTATTCGAAAATAAAAATAAGAAAAGGCAAAACTACGTCGTTTTGATAAATGTTTACTTATTAAGTTAAAAGATAAAACTATTATATTGTTTATGTAGTTAAATAATCTTGGACTTCGTCTACTAGTTAAATAATCGATTCATTTAAACGCAACATTGAGTATAAATAATATGATTTTTTAACTCAACTCGAAATTTTTTGACTCGATTCGAAAAAAATTCAAATTGAGTTTGGTTGCTAAAACAGGATTCGTCAACTCGACTAACTCAAAAAATTTTTACTCAATTCAACTGGACTCGATTGAATACTCACGCCTAATGGTAAGTGTCAAATAAATTAGTTAAGAAAACGATTTTACAGTTACAGGAAAAGTTTAAAAATTTTCAAAATCGAGCCATTTTGTGATTTTTATAGCAATAAACTCTAATCGAAAAGCATCTATGCTTTGTGCGAAACAAATTCGAGTCGATCTTGACTTTCGATCGATACCTTCTCTGCTATCCTTGTACCTCGAATTACGCCAAGTGTGAACTCGAACAATACGAACCTAACATAGAAAAGGAAACGGTGTGATTACTTTCAGTATGAAAGTAATCTCTCTAGTAGAAACCGATGAATATCGCAATTCTCATAAAATAGAATTTGTTCTTAGATAATAAATTTTCACTATTTTCTCTTAGAATAACGGTGTATGAAATTTATAATTTTAGGTCAACCGTTGTCATCTATTAATAGGGAGAAATACAAGAACCTTGATTAAATAAGTCATTGTAAAATAATATTATTTAAACAGAAAACACACCCCTACACTAGAGGTGTGCATGGGTCGGGTCGGGCTAGGCCCAAAAAAATGGGCCTAAAATTTTGCCCAAGCTCGGCCCATATAAAAAATGAAAACTCGGGCCCAACCCAGCCCGCCCGTATTAATTTTTTATAATATTTTATATAATTTTTAAATATATATAATACATCAAAATACTAAAAATCAAAATAAATATTTTTCAACAAATTGAAAAAATTTTAAAAAATATGTAGACTTAAATAACACTAAAATAGATGCAACTTAACAAGCAAATGCCTCTAAAATAATAACAAAATTAACAAATGTCTTTAAAATAATAACAAAATTAACAATAAAATAAGTTTTATATAATATCTAAACAATAACAACAAAATAATAGAAACATAATAGTAAAATGGTAGAAAAATAAGGAGAAAAACAATAAGAAAATATTATTAAAAAATAGTTTTTTTTTCATTTAATGAATTCGGGTTGGGCCGGGCCAGACCTAGGCCAAAAATGTCTTACCCGAGCCTGGCTCATTTTTTAAATGGGCTTTATTTTTTTGTCCAAGCCCATTTTTCGGGCCTATATTTTTACCTAAACCCTCCCACATTTTGGGCGGGCCTTGGGCCGGGCCGCCCGACCCATGCACACCTCTACCCTATACACCCTAGTAAATATTACTAGGGTTGTCGCCCCTTCATATACATGAAAAGTAGTATTGGGTCCAATTATATGTGCTTCTTAGACTTTTAACCTAACACTTTATAATTTAATCTAATCTAATACTTATTTTTTATTTCTCAAAATAAATATTATTCATTCGATTAATTAAACTAGCTAAATTAATTTCACATTTAAATATTTTTTGAATCTAATTTTAATTCCGTTAAAGTCATGACAATTTTAATGTAAAAGAATTTATGATAAAATATATTTAATTTCCTTATTCAATAGATTTATAATGACTAATTTATTTTATTTTATTTTTGAACTTTAGTTATTTAATTATAATTAATTAAATAATAATTCAAAAACATTAAATTAATTCTTAAGTCATTTCTATACTTCATAAAAAAACATATTCATTTGAAAGCGACTCATTTCTCTAACTTCATCATTTTCATTCATTTATGTTCCTTTCTATCCATTCAGTTTTACACGCAATTTATTTCTGGGTTTAACGAACTAGCGGAGGAACCGATCAGACATAGATAATTAAAACTCAAATAATTTATAATTAAGTTCCAACTTTTTATCTATTAAATATAAAATTATTTAGTCATGAAGTCATTCCACTATAATATCGTAACTGAGGCCTCTTTAATTACATACCATTACGTAAGCTACTTAATAAGTGCTCCTCTAATGATTGTCATAAGTGTGATGCGCTCATAGGATATCTTTAATTTTTAGGACTCATCCGCTCCGATGCTCAAGACAAAACATCTCCCTAATTGGACTTAATAGATGACATATTAGTCTTTCAATCGATCTGTTCATTTCCAATTAGATTAAGGACATGCTTAGATTATCTACTAATGCAAGTTGTCTTTCTGTATTACAATTCAACCACATAATCAGTGAGCCAATATTTGCTTCCATTTTGCTTTGCATACAAAAATCGTTTAAGGAGAGTATATAAAGAATATTAATGTAATCAATGGGTATTTTATTAAATCAATTTATACGAAAAATACATTTGTATATGGACAAAAATACTACACTTAGGTACTAAATCCAATACTTGGTGTTGCTGGAATGCCAAATTCGAAGAATGTTTTTCTTGTAGAGGGACTAAAAGTAAAACTAGATAAGTATTAGTCAACTGTGTGATTAAGGTATGTATGCTTGTCAATTTCATCAAAGAAAAGTGTTTGGTTTCATCAAAGTCTAGTGAGAAGATAATGAAAGGCACACTCACTTTTTACAACTCCAGCAAAACAGTTCAATCTATTGTGTAGACTGTAGAACAAAGCTAAAGTTTCTGGCTTGGAGTTGTGGCATGAGAAACTGGGTCACATTCATTACAAATGACTTTAAAGATTAGTTATAGATATGATGCAGAGAGGGAATCCTATCCAAACCAGTTCACCTCTTGAGCTACTACACATGAATCTCATTGGACCTATGCAAATTGAGAGCATGAGTGGAAAACGCTATCTCCTGGTGTGTGTAAATGACTTCTCAAGGTGCACATGAATGAGGTTTATTAGAGAAAAATTCGACACATCTGAAGAATTTAGAAAACTATACAGGAGACTTATGGATGAAAAAGGTCAGCTCATTAGGATGATTCGAAAATTTTGAAGTGATCATGGACGTGAGTTTGAGAACGTAGAAATTGTCGATTTCTGTAACGGGGAAAGAATCGAACATGAATTCTTTGCTGCCATGACAGTTGTGGAATGTAAAAACCGCATCATTGAGGAGATGACACAAGTGATTCTCAATAGCAATGGGGTTTGCTCATACCTTGTTGTTGAGATTCAAATCCTAGATGTTGAGAGTATAAAGAAATGGCTTGAGGGATGCTAAAATTCAAACTCTGACTTGTTGGATATTGGTTTTCAATGGTTGAGGAGAATGAACCCTAACATACTAAATCTCATTTTTTTTAGGTTGATACTAGCATTTGCAATCTGTATGCCCTTTCTTAAAGATAATTGCATGAAGGTTCTAAATAAGCTTTCCCTTAGCAAATTTCAAGTCCTTGTATGAAACCTACTATAATTGGACTACATTTCATTTTGATTGTTGAAAAAAATTGAAGAATTCATCATCACCTTCATTTAACATTTAAAAGTTTTAAGCTTATGAAAGAATAATAATAATTACAAATATGCGAGATCAATAAATCAAATGTTGGGGTTCCATTTCATCTGATCTTCATGCTCTCATATTGACCTATACTTAAAACCAACACCGAGAAAAAAGTAACCCTTATCCTTACCTTCAGACTCTGATCTGAATCTGTCAAGGCAAAGTCGGTACCTATGCTTTCCGACAATCTTGTTTCAGCCATATCATGCTCAATCCTTACGATCTTCTTGTTTGTCTACTATCATGCACCATAGGTCGAAACCGAGTCTGAAAAGCCCTATAGGAAAACCGAGGTAGTAGTGTGGCAATAACAACGAGGATGATGGTGAGCCAATATCGAATGCTTGGAGAGCAAGCTTCGATGAAAACCTTGTATGCCGTTGTAGATAATGTCGGTGGAATCGAACCGTAAACCAACAAGAATTTAAACCACAAGGTAATGCTGCCCCATATGAAGAGGTGCTGGATCCATGTGAAGTAGTTGATGGAGAGTGCCATTTGGCAATTTACAGCCACAACAACACATGTATACATTGTCAGCCCGAGAACTGAATAATCGGCAACTTGACCGTCTTTGCGGAATGCTTGACCAGTTATTGAGTTGGCAGTTAAGAAGAATATAATTACAGAACTAAGAACTCCATTAAACATCCAGCCAAGTATGTGGATCCAGCGGAAGAGGGCATTGTCTATGCCCTCTTTGTATAATGAAGGATACTGCAAAAGAAAAATGAAATGGTTGTCGGTCCGAGTGAAGTTGCAAGTATAACATTTACATATAGATAGAAGAAGAGTAAATAACGGTATTCAGTTGACATGCCATGTATTTCTACGAATGTACTAAATTGATCCGAGATATAGAACAATTCTAAGCTAACAGATTGACACGGTTTAATTTTTTTGAGGCAGAAAAACATAGTTCAATCAAAATCCGGGTTTAAATTTTGAGAAGAGCAATGGTCAGATTGATAAAGAAAACTACCATTGTTTCACAACTATGTCGTTACGTGTAATTCGTGGTTAAAACTGAGTAAGGGTTTCATTTTAAGGCCCCCAACTTCCTTTCTAATTGTCAATGTGTAACAAATTTATCTTCAAGGAATAAAGAAAGAATAGAAAGAATCGTTTACCTCAAGGCAGTGTTGGGCTGAAAAATCCTGTTCGAAAACACCAAGAGCGATTACCGGAAGTGAAGTGAATAAGACATTGTAGCTTGACATGTACCAATCATTATAAGCTGGCTGAGCAGAGAAAGAAGAGTAGGCCTCGAACCAAAACAAAGTAAATCCAAAAGTGATGTTCTTGTAGAAAAAGTAGCATATCTGCAGTATACAAGAAAAAATAAATTTAGATGCATGCACGCATAGTTTGTATTCTTAAACGTTTGCCTAATAAGTCCTCAAAAAATGGAACAGAATAGTTAACAATATCATTCTCTAGAGTCGAGATACAAAAATCATAAGACTATCTCAGTTTAGTTTCAGAGAGAGAGATGACAGCAGGACCGACTAGCTTTTACCATCATGGTTATTCGCCTGTAACACCAATGGCCATGCACTAATAATAAACGTTCCAGAAAACGAAATTGTGCAATCGAAAAATCACTTGACATCGCAGCCTGCAATTTGCAGTAGTCATTAAACATAAAGTCAGAAATCCAGACAGTTACGGTTCATAATAGATCGTGTTATATCATGGAATTGTTCGAATAACATGGATGAACTATCAAGCATTGGCCACAATTTGACACCGAAACCGGGATACTAAAGCCTACCAAAATGAAATATGTATATATATATATATATACCTGCATCCCTTCGACACCAGTGATGCCAACTCCAATATCAGCCACTTGAATCATGCCAACATCATTTCCACCATCACCAATTGCTAGTGTCGTTCTACCTGTTTCTGATTTCACCAATCTAGTAACCTGCATATCTTCTAAATTTCTATCAGATTATTTTCATGCCAATGCTAGATAATCTTCATGAAACTCTGATAGTTTACTTGATTATCCTAAACACCACACTTACAATAGCTTTTTGTTTTGGGGAAGATCGACAGCATATAACAGTAGCACATTTCATTGCTAGCTCCATAAACCGTTTTACAAGATTCTCGTCCAGAGCAAAAATCAAGGACTTGCCATCGATAATCAAACCAAACTGGGTGTTGCTTCCGCCCGTTACTTGAGATATTCCTTCATCTATTTGCTGTTCTACAGTTTTATAAGCCTAAGAAAAATTATATCTTCAGATTTTCCCCATGAAAGATTGCATCAACATCACTTTAAGCAAATGTGAATTATACCATTGTGAAGTCTTCTGTATCCCTTTTGACAGCTTCAATTCCGGGCTTTTCAAGTATGACCAAAATCTCTTTCATTCCATGTCTTAGCAGACTGCATGCATACCTGTAGAAATATAGCATCTATATCATTTATGTTTATACGCATTACTAATACCGGAAAAGTTGAATCCAACTTGCTGGCATTGGCATACCCGATATTAATAGCAGTTCCCTTCTTGTCACCAGTCAAAACCCATATATGGATTCCAGCCTGTGCAAGCTTGTCAATACATTCTGCGACCTACATAACAGAGGAATATAGCTGTTCATACAAATCTTATCTACGTACATAGATTACAACCATGTAACTTGAACCCCAGTGTTATTGTACGCATATATAACATGAGTATATTCGTCTTTTTTAAAGTTGGTCCATATTTGCAAATATGAATTGGACACAATTGTCGGACAGAAGTACTTCAAGGAAAACGAAGACTACTGTAACTGACCCCCTTTTGTAGTTTGTCTTCAATAGCTGTAGCACCAAGAAGAATTAAATCCCTTTCAATCAAGTCAGCCATCTCATCCAGCAAATCATCTCTATCGGCACTTACAGAAGTTTTGGCCTTCACGTATTCTTGTTTCCACCTTTTATACTCATCATCATCAAGCTCACGATAAGCGACTGCCAAAGTTCGTAATCCTGCCTCAGAATACCTTTCGATATGCTCTTTGGTCTCTGCCTCGAACATCCGTCCTTGTTCTGAAAGCCTTTCAAATATCACACTGAATAACATAGTGATAAATCAAGTTCAACATCAAATATGTCTGAATGCAGATTTATGGATTACGAGTTCTGACCTGTCTGCCCCCTTAGCAAGGAGCATTAACCGTCTTTCTGGGTTCCTTACTATTACGGACATCCTTCTACGAGCGCTACTGAACTCCAACACATGAAGAAGCTCATATTCTCTGAAATGCAGAAACTTATTCATTCATATGCAATGTAAACCAAAGTTCAAATAGCAGATCCCGGAAAAAAATATAAAAGTAGGAGAAACTGAAAAGCAACATACAGCTGGTTTGACTAAGAATATAATCGAAGGTTTCGAAAAGTTTACCTGTCAACTTTTTCCCCACTGCTATGATCCAGTTCATGCAGTTGTATGCTGGCTTGATTCCTTTTGAAAAACTCAAAACCGACTTCTCGTGCAGCAATGACGAATGCTGCTTCATCTGGCGACTCAGCCTCATAAAAAATCTTACCAGGGTCTAGTTCTTCGGGAACGGCTGTATGGCAAAGTGCTAAGACCCTAAAGAACTTCTCTATGTAATCTCGATAAGGTTCGTGCACCCATTTCCCGTTCATAATGCGTCCATCTCGGAAGTTGAAACCCTTAACAGGTTCTCTAGATTCCACTGTATCAATATCCCTTTGTTCATCCAATGCCTCACCTCTTTTCCTGGCCAATGCAATTTCAACCTCAGTCATGCCATGACCATAGGCAGTGCCAGCAATCGAGCATTTCACAAACTCCATCGAGTTACATGTCAAAGTTCCGGTTTTGTCGGAGAGTATAGTGCAGACCTGACCAAGTTCCTCGTTCAAATTAGATGTCCGTGCATGTGCCGACCTCTTGGTTTCCTCATCATACATAGCCTGGTCTTGGTTAATGAAAATGCTTTGTAAAACCTTGCAAATCTCAATGGAAACATACAATGATATTGGTATCAAATACCCATACAACATTAGACCTGTCAAGAAATGTAAAAATGCAGCCACTGAAGGTCTCCTTGGGTCAAAGAATACAGTCGTAATATCCGGTCGGAGATACCACCTTCCGTAATCGCCACCATCTTGTTTAGTTTCAATTCCGAAAAGTAGAGACCCTATGAATGATATCAAAATCAAAGCACTGAAAAGGACATAAATTATTTTATCCATCCTCCTCTCTATCCTTGTCCTCTTCGAAGGAGGGTCCATAGCATTCTGCATTACTTTCGTATCGTGTCCAGTGAAGATAACCACACCATTGATATAATCATTATTTTTCAGTTTAGTACCTCTCAAAAGGATTTGTTGCGGCGAAAGTGTGTATTGTTGACATTCGTAGTACAATGTTCCAACGAATGAGTAAAGATGTTCATTTGGATCCTCACACTTAATCACCGCTCTAAATCCCTTAACAGTCTCTACATCACGAATGAAGGATGTTACCTCTAACGGATGCTTTGACTTTATATTAGTCTCTCCATCGAGGTTCATCGTCTCAACATAACAAACACCGTCTTCATAGTCCGAAGAAAGTAAGAGTAGATCAGCTGGAAAATATTCATCCTTATGCACCTTAACAATGTCACCGACACGGAGATTCTTCCATTTGGTTTCGTTGAAAGAACTATTTCCGTCATAAACTTCAACCGTCCGATTGTTTGCCTCTACATCCTGAAACCGAGGAAAAGCTACTTCAGATACATTACATAAACCGACAGAAAAAGAAAAAAGAAAAACATTAAGAACCAAATAAGGAACCGAGTATCAATAAAGACGATACAAAGCTATAACATTTGCATAAGGAAACAAGCTAACAGCAATAAATTAAAAAATGGTGGAAATCCAAAGAAGGGCGCAAGCATGACCTGCTGTCTTCGCCGATAATCTTCGATGCCTTCTTTAGCCATTGTAGCTCCAATCACCACGATTAACGGCACAAGAACGCTCGGTGCAGAATAAGGTGCCAACGGACTAAACGAAACACAAGCAACAACAAGAAAGTATATGTTTGCAACCCTCCTAAATTGCTCAAACAAAGACTTTGGGATAAAATTAGCTACTGTATACTTAGCAGTGGAAACATAATTTCCCCTATACTTTAAACGAATTTGCTCTTCACAATCAGGGTCATTACAATACACCACTCTTGAGTACCCTTTTTGACCGATTCTGTCATGTTCATCGGTCGAACTCGGTTGACTTGGTCGACGACAACACGAAAAGGAACAGAGTTTGCTTAAATGTATATTCCTTTTCCTTACTCTAGCCATTTCCCCAGAGCTTAAAATGCAAATGGCGTTTCTCTATTTGTCAATAAGATTACAAAATCATCCAAATTCCCCTTTTCAATCCCCATTAAAGATTCCAACTTTAACCACTATTTTTCAACAAAAATAAACCCAATAACTCCAAAAAATTCCTATCTTTGAACCAGCTTTGAACACCTGAGCTAAAAGTCCAACACCAAAAGTACATGAACTAGCATTAAAAAATAAAGAACTCAACTTTCATTGTTTAAAATCATAAGAAAACATGAAAAGATACTTAATTTAAACAATTTTAAGACAAACCCAACAAATGAAACTGTCCTAAAAAGAGAAATAAACTGGTTATATAATATAGCATGAACATGTTTTTCATGAAAAGAAAAAGTTGCTTACTTTGAGTTGAAGTTGAAGAGATGTCTTTCTTGTTGTCTGAAAGATGCAAACTTTAAAGAAGTGTGAAAACCACAATATGCAAAAATAAAAAAGTGAAGAGCTTTGCATCAGTGTGTATGTGAGAGACTAGTTAGCTTTTGCCGCTTTTATAAGCAATAACTAACCATGACAATTTATATTCACTTATTTATTCTGGTTAAAATACGTTATAAGTCCCTCTACTTTTCTTAAATTTGAATTTAGTTTATATACTTTTAATTTTATGAATTCAGTCTCTTTATTTCAATTTAGGTTCATTTGTTAACATTGTTAAAATTATTTTGTTAAATTCAAGTTCATTACAATGTTATTTTTAATTACATGGTTGTTGAGTGAGCATTTTAAATTTAAAAATAGAGGATTAAGGTTTTAAGTAATAATGTTAGATTTAAAAATGAATTTTGTCAAATAAAATTAAATTATTTAAAATGTGGGTCGAACTCGAATTGAACATTTAATATCCAAGCTCGCCTAACTTATTTTTGTAAGTTCATCATGTTTTATATTATGTAATTTATAACACGTAAAAATTAAATATATAGTAGTATAATATTACTATAGTGTACACATTTAAAAAATGTTAAGGTGATTATACATAAAATTTTAATAATTAAAAATATTAAAAATATTTTTTTAAAAACAATATGCCTAGGCCTAAATGGGCTTGCGTTATCTATTTACGAATATGAATGGACTCGAGTAAAAGTTTAGACTCATATTTCGAGTTGAGCCAGGCTTGATCAAATATAAAATATGTTAATATCGTATCTAAGCCCGACCCAACTCATGAATAGACTTGATCATGGATCGGGTCAGGTTTGGGTTGGATCGATGCAAAATTTTAGGCTCGACCCAGATAAAAAATGCTAAACTAGAGCTCGGCCAATCCGTATTAATTTTTTATATAAAAATAAATTTTAAAAATATAATACATCAAATACACTAAAAACATTAAAATAAACATTTCCTAACAAATTGAAAATACATTATAAATAACACGAGATAGTTGCAAATCAAAAAGTAAACGCCTTATATAGTAGTAAAATTAATAATAAAACAAGAGTTATACAACACCCAAATAATAAAAACAAAATAGTAACAATCTAATAGGCTGAGCTCGGCCCGGGCCAAAAAATCTTACCCAATGCCTGACCCATTTAGAAAACGGGTCTTATTTTTTGTTCAATCCCCATTTTCGAACCTATATTTTTATCCAAACTCTTTCACTTTTCGGATAAGTGACCGACCCATGACACTTCTATTCGGTATTCATGTGGTCAAAATTCATGTTAAATATTTATTATATTTTACATATTTAGTGGCACTTAATTTTATAACAAACTAAATAATTTTATTTTTCTTAATACATAATTAAATAGTTTTATATATTTTAGTTGAGTATTATTAAGTAGTTATTTTGATTTGGATATTTATTATATCATGTGTGAATTTAAATAAGATTCAATTGAGTTTGATGGTAATTTTTCTTTTCTTTTCTTTTTTCTAATTTTACTATTTTACCTAAAAATTATATGGGAAATTTTTGGTAGTGCTTAGAAATCTATCTAGTAATTGTTTGTAATTACATAAGTGTGACATATTTGGATAAATATTATAATCCCTGAATTGTGTGTAATTGGAGCACTTCAATTACATTTTTCAATTCTCGGGGAAATGTAAGAATTGAAATAATTATGCGGATATTTATATCAAAATCCAATTACGCTATGGCTTTTCAAACACTCATAAATGATTTAACTTAAAAAAAACATTTATAATTTTAAACTTGTAAAAAATTAAAAAGTACAATATCGTGTTTTAGAGGATGGTGTTGAACATAGACATGAGAGAGAGCTCGTGGACTTTTCAATTTAAATACATATAAATTATGTATTTACACTTTAAGAGTCAAACATATCTAGCGAAATACAATTATTTGTCATTATAAGAGAGGGGAAAAGATTAAATGAAACAGTGACGTCACGTCATCTATATCCCTTTCCAATAGATTTATGTCACATCAACATTTTTATCCCGAATTTGATATTTTTATCTTGAAAAATCAAATTAAATTAAAATCACGAAATTCAAGATAAAATCTTTGAAATTCGGGATAAAAATCGATGTAGTATAAATTTATTGGAAAGGATATAATGACGCATGGCGTCATTATTCATTCAATCTTTCTCATAGTATGAGAAATTATGAGAAAGAATTGAATGAAACAATGACGCCACGTTATCTATATCCATTTCCAATAAATTTATACCACATCAACATTTTTATCCCGAATTTGATTTTTATCTTGAATTTCGATTTTTAATTTGATTTGATTTTTTCAGGGATAAAATGTTGAAATTCAAGATAAAATATCTGATGTGGTATAAATCTATTGAAAGTGATCTGAATGAGATAAAAATCCTTTCCCAATTATATTGCATAATACATGATAAATCTATTGGAAAGAAATATACTGATAAATAATTTTTAAATTTAAAATCACGTGTCAAATAACTTAATCATTTAATCCTTTCCCAAGTTTGATTGCCGTATAATTTGTACAAGCACAAATAATACATGACCAAACAACTACGACAAAATCAATCTAATACAAAATACAATAATTTGAAAATCGAAATATACTAAATCTAGATAAATCAGACTTAAAATCAAAATAAAATTTAAATTTAAAATCTACGTGTCAAATAACTTAATCATGCGTTTATGGGGACAAGACAGTAAAGGATGTAAACCAAGGGGACCATCAGGGGCGGAGCTACTAAGAGATCCATTCTCTCCTAAAATGGTAGATTTTAATTTAAATATTTTATAATTTAATTATATGCAATTTTCAAATTTAATTTTGTATTTTTATTTCAGAAATTTAGTTTTTTTTTCATATTTCAAAATTCGGGTTTAAAGCTCAACAGTGTTAAATTAAGTTAATTACAACGTTATTCTTTAATTTTTTAAAATTAAAATTTTAATATTTTATTGACAAGTAATATAATCAATTGCTACATTTGATGAACCTCAAATTATGACTTATTGACCAGAGGTGTTTATTTACCCACGAATAACATCATTGTACCAAAAATTACCACATTTGATGAAAAATATTATTATAAAGATAATGTTATCTAACTTTAAAGAATGTCCATTTAAGACATGTTCAAATCGTATTACCCCATCTTTTATCTTAATATTGTATCAAAAGAAACTATCAATTACTGCATTTAATAAAAAAACTGCTAAAAAATACAATTTTATAGTATACCCAAAATACTTGTCAACAAATTTTTTCTCAATTTTATATTTAACAATAATTTTTTAAAAAATAATTATAGGACTATTTGTTGGAAAAATTGCATTTTATGAGAACTTTGAGGCATATTCTCAATAGATAAAGGTGGAGAGTTGAATCATAATTTTATGGTTTCATATTCTACTTCATGAGATCTTTACAATGGTATATCATATGCTCAAAATGATTGAGTGATGAATGAGAAATTGATGCTCAAAGTAAGCTACTTAGAAATATTGTTGAGGAAAAATAAAAGGCTTAGATCCCACATTGTTTAAATATCAAGTGTGGGAAGTGTTTATATATGTAAACTCTCTTAAAAATTAATTAAGTGATTAGTCTTGTAATCTTGCCTCATGTGTAAAGGTTTGTAGGTCCAAACTTGATAGAGTTGGGGTGCACTCGCATCGACCACGTCAACGCGAAATGTTTTATTGATTAGGCCAAAATTGGCTTGAGATATTTTAGCCCAACATGAATTTATTTTCCAATAAATCTGTTTAAATTTTTTATTTAATGGAAGATTTTGGTGATATTTTCCATAATTACAACACTCTCTATGTTTATAACAGGCCATGATTCTAAAAAGTTTTTTGCACACTTTCATACTCTCTAAGAATTTCTCTTGCCGAAATTTTGTTATTCTCAAAAATTTCTTTTTCCTCTTTAGTGTTTTATAAATATTACGGTGATAGAAAAAGGCATTGTTCGTTCACCGCTGTTGTTGTATTCTGGGAGACTTTTGACCAATATTACTCCAAGTACCGTAAGAGCAGTCGGTCTGTCTTAAGGAAACCATGTTTCACGGGCCTCAACGTTTCGTAAAATCTCAATTCTCCTTTATTTCAATTGTTTGTTATTAGAGGTGTTCATGGGCCGGGCGGCCCGGCCCTGCCCAAAGGCCCGACCGAAATTTGGGAGGGTTTGGGCAAAAATACAAGCCCGTAAAATGGGCTTGGACAAAAAATAAGGCCGTTTTAAAAAATAGGCCGAGCCTCGTAAGGTATTTTTGGCTCGGGCCGGCCCGACCTGAATTCACTAAATGACAAAAAAATCTACTTTTTTTTTATTATTTTTGAATGTTATTTTCTTGTTGTTTTCTCCCTATTTTGCTACCATATTACTATTATGTTGCTACTATTTTGTTGTTATTGTTTGAATATTATATAAAACTTATTTTATTGTTAATTTTGTTATTATTTTAGAAGTATTTGTTAATTTTATTATTATTTTAGATGTATTTGCTTGTTAAGTTACATCTAGCTTAGTGTTATTTAAGTCTACATATTTTTTAAAATTTATTTTCGATTTGTTGAGAAATATTTATTTTAATTTTTTAGTATTTTTATGTATTATATATATAATATAAATTTTTATAAAATAATATAATTTTTAAGCCAAGCCGGCCCTGGTTTTAACATTTTTATATAGGTTGGGCTTGAGCAAAATTTTAAACCCGAACCCTATAAATGGACCTAAATTTTTAGTTAAACCCAACCCAAAACCGACCCGACCGGCCCATGAACACCTCTATTTATTATGGTTTTTATTTGATTTTCATATTTGATAAATTAACTATAAATAATTTTATTCATATTTTATTTCATATCTGTTTAATTAAATTTTTTTTGTTCGTTAACGTGCTTTATGTAACAATATTTAATATTACTATAAAAATTAATTTTTGGTGAAAAAGATTATTCACAAGGTTTATTCTTTACTTGGCAGCTGGCAAAGCCTTTTTTGCCTTACCAACTAAGAAAAGTTGCATTGATTCATTGTTTTTAATTTTACCCTACGCATTGTTTTTACCAAAGTTATTAAACTATTAATAAATTTACATTTTAATTGTTCAATTTTAAAAATTACAAAATAATCATTAAATCATTTAAAATTTTCATTTAAGTCACTAAACTATTTAAAAACTTTTATTTAAGTCACTAGTCACTTGGATGTTAAGTTTTTTTTTTTTTTTAAAGTCCAACTAACGAGATCCAAGTCACGATTTGTATGATGAATCAATACCTATCAACAAGTAGAAAAATATATCTTAAATCCAAGTCGATCTAACAATTAATATCAAAAATCTAAAAAGAATAACATTTGAATTTTTAGTTCACAAATTTATAAAGTTCAAAAGCTATTTTATAAAAAACCAACCTGTAAAAAAAAAAAAGAAAATAAAAACTTTCGATTGGTGCAAGTAATGCGAATAAAGAATGCTATACAACAATAATTTTAACAACTCAATGACTTAAATAAAAATTTTCGAATAATTCAATTTACTCAAAATTTTTAACAAGAAAATTGATTATTAGAACCCCAACGTATTTCTAAAATGAGCATGAACCCATTCATTCACCATGCGAAATATTTTATGATTTTTTGGTCTGCGTATATATGCATTTACATGAAAATCACGTCACCTGTTATCTGTTATTTGCAAGACACGACATTTTGAGTTCCCGAGAATAAGCACATTTAAAAATGTATTTGTTTTAAAAGGATATCCGATTGTTTAGATTAAACGAGAAAAATCAAATCCAATACTTTATGGCACGATCTTTTGAATTTTAAACACGAACATTGCCTTATTTTAAAATCTTTCGGTGAAATATGATGATTTTACGAATGGTGTTTTATTTAATAATTTAGTACAAAACGAAGAAAACAAATATGGATGTGAATGTAGTAAATAAATAAAATAATAATAATAGTAATAATAACAATAATAACAATATGATAATAACAAAATAGTAATAAGAATTGAATAAGTAAATAAATGAAATGACGATGTACGATAGTAAAGACGATACTTAAAATGAAAATAATAATAATGATAATAAAATGATGGATGCTAATAAAATAATACATACAACGTAAATAAACAAATATATATATACATAAAAATAATGGTATTAATAATAAAATGATAATGATAATAAAAAATACGAATAATGATATAGTAATGATAATATTGAGAACAATAATAGAAATAATAATAAATGATAATAATAACAATAACAAATACTGATAATAATGATGAATAAAATATCAAATGTTAGTGATTATAATAAAAATTGTGAAATAAATGAAAAGGGATCGAGTTGCATCAAAATTGGAAATTTTGGGGTTAAATTGTAAATAAACAAGTGGTTGAGGGTGTAAGCGCACGCGTGAAAGTGAAGGGACCAGAGAAGCAATTCTCCCATAGAATCAAACGCAAAGATTTAAATGGGGACTTAATCGCGAACCATAATAAAATTATTGGGCTAATTTTGAAATACTGAAGAGTTTGATTTTAAAATATTAAAACGCGGAAGGACTAATCGCGCAAATAGACCATCCTTTCGGCAAAACACGCGGATCCTAGGCGGTCGGATCGGTCGGATTTGCTCGGGTGAAACGACGTCGTTTTGGGGCTTTGACGCCTGCCAAAAGCAGGCGTCGTTTGATGGCCTATTTAAAGGCCCAAAATCAAAAAAAAACAGTCGATGCATTTTAAAAAAATTCTTTTCTCTCCCATTTTCTCTGCAGAAGAGGGAGGCGATTCAGGGGATTACGTCGTCGTCCGAAGCCGGCTGCCGAACTCGACCACCGTCCACGGTGGCCTGGAAAATAAAAATCTTTTTTTGTTTTTTTTAATATATATATATATATATATCTTTATGTTGTTTTCAGATTATAAGCATTTTTAAAAAGAAAAAAATAAAAAACAAAGTTTGAAAAAAAAAATTTCACCTTTTCGTCTTTTTGTTAATGATCTTCCTTGTTTTTATATTTTCCTTGACTCTCTTTTGTATATGTTTTTTGTTTGAAACTTCTCTTTTTACTTGATCTTTTCTTTTTTTTTTTTTAAAAGGGTCTCTTTTCTTTGCTCGAATCTTTCTGCTTTGTTTTTCTATTGATTTCAAAAGTAAAAAAACCCCCCATTTACTGACTTTCCCTTGGTTTTATAACCGAGTATGGAAGAGAAAGAAAACACATCGTTTATTATTTTTTTTGCTATCTGTTGCCTCTGTTTCTTGACGTGTTTGTCTTCTTTTGCGGGCATGGGCGAGGCGCGATGGGACGGTGGCAGGTGGCCTCAGTAGGTGGTCGCAGAGGTGTCGGTGAAAGGTCGGGATAGGTGAGGGTTGTTTCTGTTGAGAAGGTCGAGGGACGAAGCTGGGGGTGGCGGCTAGGCTAGAGGAGATTAGGGTTTCGAACCCTAATTTGGATTTGGGCCTATTGGGCCTCCGGGTTAAAAGTGGTGAGGATTTTAATTTGGGTCTAGGTCCAGGTCTGTTGTCTTTATTTTTTTGTTTTGGGTTTGTTTGATTTTTGGTATTGGGTGCATGTATTGGGTTGGTTTTAATTGGGCTTGTAAGCCGGGTGAAATGGGTCTCAGATAATTTTGCCCTCTTTGCTCATTGTCGTAATAGCAGCAATGAAGCAAAGACATAAAAGAACCCATTTGCCCGGTCTCAGTGGGCCTTAACTTCTTTTGGTGTCTTTTCTTCAGGTAGCGTCATTTCTGCCCACCGCATCTTGTTGCTTCGATCCACTCTACTGATATGTGGCTTCAATCTACTCTTTGCTGCGACTTCAATGGGATGTGACTTGTTTATTTTTCGATCTGCTCTTGCAAATTTAGGAATGTCTAAATCTGCTTTCTTCAATCTGATCCTTGCAAACTCAAGGATCACCAGACTGAATCTTCGACCTGCTTCTTGCGACTTTAGGAAGGTCAAATTTGCTTTCTTCAATCTGATCCCAGCAAACTCGGGGATCACCAGACTGAATCTTCGACCTGCTTCCTATAACTTTAGGAAGGTCAAATATGCTTTCTTCAATCTGATCCTTGCAAACTCAAGGATCACCAGACTGAATCTTCGACCTGCTTCTTGCGACTTTAGGAAGGTCAAATTTGCTTTCTTCAATCTGATCCCAGCAAACTCGGGGATCACCAGACTGAATCTTCGACCGCTTCCTATAACTTTAGGAAGGTCAAATATGCTTCCTTCAATCTGATCCTTGCAAACTCAAGGATCACCAGACTGAATCTTCGACCTGCTTCTTGCGACTTTAGGAAGGTCAAATTTACTTTCTTCAATCTGATCCCAGCAAACTCGGGGATCACCAGACTGAATCTTCGACCTGCTTCCTACAACTTCAGGAAGGTCAAATTTGCTTTCTTCAATCTGATCCTTGCAAACTCAAGGATCACCAGACTGAATCTTCGACCTTCTTCCTGCAACTTCAGGAAGGTCAAATTTGCTTTCATCAATCTGATCCCAGCAAACTCGGGGATCACCAGACTGATTTCTTTGATTCACTTCTTACTTCATGGGAACTTCGAAGAAATAGGAATTCAGGGGGAAGAGATTTGTAATCTCCGTCTTCTCTTACTGAAACTCCAAAGAAATAAGGATATAACCTCATTGTTAATGCAGGAGACGGATTTGTAATCTCAACCTACTCCACCGAACGTCGAGGAAGCGGAATTGAAATTTTCAATTTGCTTCCTTACTATCTTCGGAAGACTTCAATCTTCACTGCTCCACTACCATCTCGAAGGAGCGAAATCGAACTTTCCAATTTGCTTCCTTATTATTTTAGGAAGACTTCAATCTTGATCGCCCCACTACCATCTTGAGGGAACGAAATCTGAACTTTTCAATGTGCTTCCTTACTATCTTCAGGAAGACTTCAATCTTTAATCTGCCCCACTACCATCTTGAGGGAACGAAATCTGAACTTTTCAATGTGCTTCCTTACTATCTTCAGGAAGACTTCAATCTTCAATCTGCCCCACTACCATCTTGAGGAACGAAATCAACTTTGATATTGCTACATCTGTTCTTTGAGGACCACATCTGTAGAATTAATTTTATGTGCTTATGTTTATGCAAATGGTGAGGACACTCGATTAGAATGACTCAAAGCCTCCTAACTACATGTGTTATGAATGACACTTACATGAATGCGTAATGTCATGAGAATGATGATTTTCCATTAAGGTGCAATGATTGTAATAAATCAATGCTCTTAACTAAATGATATTATGGAGGACATTTGCATGAATGCGAGGATGTCATGAGAATGATTCTTTGTTAAAATGTATAAGGATCACGATGCGATGATTGCACGCTCCTAATGATGATGAATGGATGTAAAATGAAATGACCCCTTTTTATGCTTAGGGTTGTCACTGCTCGTCATCCACCAGAGTCGTACAACCCTGATATCTCGCTATTGCTGATACCTTTGCCAGAAACTCAAAGAAACAATCATATTTTGCTCAAATAGTTTGCCCCAATGTGACTTCAAGGCGCACTCCACGGCACATGGGACTTTAAGGCCTATACTATCTTCAGATCAACCCATTGTGCCTTAAGGGTATAGAAATTATATCATCTTCAATCGATCCCCCTACGACTCAGGGGTGTAGAATCTATGTCATCTTCAGTCAATCCCACTATGACTCAGGGGTATAGAATTTGTTGATTTGATGCATTGCACCTTTTCATTCCTGTGGATCGTGACGGTGTGCACTCATGATAGTTGTGTGGATACAAAATCGTTCTTTCTTGAATGATTCCCCATTTATATATCGCCTTTTATCGAGATGATACCTTTTTCGTCATTTGTTCAATCACCGTTTTCAATTCAAGAGGTAGCCTCGATTGAATTTTCCTCCACCATTATTCACGTCCTCAAAACTCGAGGAGTTTTAAGCAATGGTCTGTTTGTGTTCCTATACTACTTAAAAGTTTCCTAGAGTAATATGTGAAACTCTTTTTGTGGAAGTGTCGTTAGTCCATTAATCGTTATTTCAATGCGAAATGTCCGAAAGAGATCATAACTATGGATAAGAATGGAGTTAGTTAGGAGTATAGCTCGAAACCAATGGGTTAAGCAAAAATAGCGAGTGTAGTCGGAAAGAAATTTATTGGCGGTGTATCCGGCAAGGTAAAATAGAAATTAGGTGCCCAGATATCGCAACTGAGCTTCTGCTGTTCAAACTTCTTGAGGACCATTTTAGGCTCAACATGTGTTTAGGGGATCCGAGTACTTTGTCGATGCTCCAAAACGCAACATACTTCTTCATTGTTAACTCAAGCGTGGTAAGACTACGCCGTCTTACTTTTGATCAAAATTTAAGTTTGCCCTTCTCGGTTTTCAACTCAAATCTCCTTTGATCCCAAGGCGCCTTTGAGTTTTCGCCTCGACCTCTCTTTTTCCTTTTTTTTTTTTTTTCGTTTTTTGTTCTTTTTCACTTTTTTTCACCTTTTTTTTTTTTTGCAAAACTCTTCTTTTTTGCAACTCCTTTTTATTTTTTTTTTGAATTTGAACTCACCGGGTTGGACCGGTCCTCGCCATCCATTCATGTTTCCCGAACAAACCTTTTTCTTTGTATTTACTTTTCCTTTTAGAGTCCTCTTGAATCTGAAGGACCCTTCTTAATGCCGGGTCTTTCTCCGAAATTCTTTTGAGCGAACATTTTGTCATAAACCAATGGTAAAGATGCCCGGTGAAAGTCCCGCCAACTTCTAAAAACCTAGAGGTAAATGGTAACTTCTCTATGCCAACGCTTACAAGTCTCACCATTTTCCAAAAATTTTGAATGGTTTTGGCTATCTTCTTTGACCGACGTGGTGTCTAATCTTTGGACGACTATAAATTAGTGCTACCGCGTTTCTTTTCGGCATTCTTTATCGCCATTCTCTCTTTATTCTTCCTTTTCTTCTTCTTCTTTTCTTTTGTTGTGTTTCTTTTATTGTTTTTTGTTGTTTTTTTTTTTGCCTTTTTCTGAATTTGAAGTTGAAGTTGAAGTCACCGACTGCTGACTTTGTAATTTTGACATGTGAAGCGGCCTTTACCCTCTTAGTAAGGTAACCAAAGGCTATGAATATGAACCGATGTTAGCTCAAAGCTCTTGAGTAGACTGGCTTGATAGCGTCCATGCCTCACATGTAGGAATCCACGTTTCAGTGGCCTTAATGTGTCTAACTGTGATCATGCGATAATTTCTTGCCTTATTCTTGCAGTGAGCTAAGCTTCCATGTTCATCTCCTTCATTGGCTTGCAGTGTTGGCTAATATCTCGCAAGGTAGGTTCTGCCATTTTTAACAAATTAGGAAGTAAGTTGCAATCTCTGTCATCTTCTAAGTCCTTAGATTCTTCTAGACACATATCTCACTAGAAAGGGAGTTCGTAACAACGTCGTTCAGGTCATTGATATCTGGGACCCATATCCGGTATGAAAGTAATTTCCAGAGAACGAATGATTATTTATGAATGAAGAATAAAAGAATGTTCAATAGAATGTATAGCATGGAAAAATAAAAAAATATTGGTCCAAAAGATGCATTTTATTGAAGTAGTAATTCAGAACATGAGCCTATTTCATAAAAGAGATCTTATTGCTTCTAGGCTTAAAGCAACAAGTATACTTCACACATTATTCTAGGTAAGCTTCTAAATACTATAGGAATTTCTTCCGTAGTCTCATTGCTTAAAATGCTCTTAGGTTCATGCTTCCGCTTTTGGTGCGTCGCCTATCTCCACAACACCCATTTTGACAAATTTTTCCACCAACTTCTTGAAAGTCAGGCAATTTTCTATCGAATGTCTGTAACTCCCGCATGATACTCACATCGGACATTTTGGTTATACCATCTTTGGGTATGGAGGTCAGTAGTGGTTTTATAAAATAAGGAGCTACAATATGCATATCAAATAAGTTCGTATAACTCCCATGACGTCATGGGAATAGGAGTGAACGAGGTTTTTCCGAATACGCTCTGGATTGGGTTCTTGCTTTGATGGGACCGGGTGATTGGTAATCGCCTTCTTTGGTCGGCTTCTTTGTAACGGCTTGAATAACCCTTAGTATACACACTCGTCTTACCCCATCTTTACCCTTCCTCTTGGGGCTGTTGAAGCCCTTCTCCCTTTTTTTGTCTTTGGTAAGCCAAAACAACGCGATTGGCTTGCTCATTACTGTGGCCCATTGGAGAATTCAAGACACCAAGTATTAGTCCTATATTGAGATCCGGTATCACGCGAGAATGTGCATCTGGTTGAGTTGGGACATTTATTGGGGAATAAACGATGTCTTCATCATTATCCACATTGTCAGTCACTGGGTCACTCTTTTTTTCAAGTCCTTCAGCTAGTAACTGAGTTAGCTGGCCCATCGTGTTCTTTTGAAAGTCTAGCATTTGCTCTCGCATTTCTTGTTGAATTTGGATCAATTGTTCTTGCATCTGTATTTGCCTTTGCTCTATCCTCACCAACCTTTGTTCCATGTTTTCCGAGTTAATCGAAATAACTTCACCTTATTAGGGTTTTCCACAAATTTTAATGTACGTGATATGATGCAATGTAAATGCATGAAATGCAATGCAAATACATGAAATGCAAAAAGAAAGAGAGGCGTTGGTTATGAATTCAATTTCATTAGAAGAACTTTTCTAGAAAATACATTTCTTTACATAAAATGGATTCCATATACGGCCTTATCCTCATAGTCCAGGTGAAAACACCAATCCTCTTCTTCGATCCGGATGTTATGGTCGTGCCGTGAACTTTCTCAATGGATACCTCTTCTAGCTCCTTGTTGTTTGGTCCAGTAGTACCTCCTCGCTCACTTATCTTTCGCGATGTTTATGGGCTTCTTTTAGAAAATGATGACTCTCGAATAATCTTTGTCGGCTTGAATCCTTGGGCAGAGTCCTGTATTCTTCTGTGGGTTATCAGTCCCCTCTCGTCGTTTACCTGGACTATGTTCGAACGACCGTACTATAATCCACTTTATCAAGTAACACATTTCCTTATGATAAACTCTTCTATTTAGCAATCGAATATGAATCAACACCTTCTTTCTAAGATGATGCGATGTGATGCAATGCAATGCAATCGCAAACAAAACAAAACACGTTAGCACAAGAGAAATAAACAAAATAGAGTACCTATCCGGGTGACCACTAGGGGTTTAACATAGTTGTACCTAAGGTGGGCTCTTAGGGTTCACTACACGTGGTTTGGTTCTAAGGTAAGGGTACTGAACTAGCGATTCCTCGATCCTCACCCATTATAGGCTCATTTAGACCGAGTTCGATTCAGGGAATACATTTCCCTATGGTCGCACGGAGATGAAAATCTCACGAAGACATAGAATACGGATGTATCCCAAAAGCGATCCACTATCCTGCACGGAGGTGAAGACCTCACGAAGAGTAGCTTCTCACTCTCACTTAAGGGTGTGACCACAACGGTCATGCAATGCAATGCCGAAATTGAAACAACATGCAATAAAGATCGTGATTTTTTAAAAATAATCTTTCAAACTTCCGACAAAAGACAGAAAATAATCAATTTATGGCTTGACTCTCTTTAAGGTGGTCCCCAGTGGAGTCGCCAAGCTGTCGTAACCATTTTTTGGAAGACGACAAAAAAGGTTCGACGTTGGGTTTTAAAAGTGAAAAAGAACGGGAGTCGCCACCGACCTTTATTTGGTGTGATCGGATCACCTTTATTTTAATAAAGCGTTTTGTTTTACTAAAAGCAGTGTTTTTAGTCTGCGTAATTTTGAAAATCGGGTTCGGAGTCGGTTCGCATACGAGGAAGGGTTAGCACCCTCGATACGCTCAAAATTGGTACCAAAATGATTAATTAGTGTCTTAATGTCGAAATTTGAAAAGATTTTTAGAATCTGGATCCTTTAAAAGGTATTAGGATATTTGAGATTTCTTTGTTCCGAGAGGTACAAACATCACATCCAGCACGTTAGGACATGATATTCTACACCTTTGTAATCAAAGCTATCTCATGATTTTACGAAGTTTATCAAAAGGATATTTAGTTATTTAGTCCAACGGAAAATCGCAGCCCAGCACGTTAGGGCACTATTCCCCGAATTCCTAAATACAAAATATTGTCTTTATTTAAAACCTTTAAATAGAGTGTAGCAATTTTACAAAATGCATCGTATCGGATTAAATCAAAGAAAAGGCTCGAGTCAAAACTTGAGATTTCTTTGTCCCAAAAAGATATAAACATCACATCCAGCACGTTAGGACACGATGTTTTAATCTCTCGTAATCAAAGTCGTCTCGTGATTCGCGAAACTTCGTAAAAAGGATGTTAAGTTATTTAATTAAACAGAAAATCGCAACCCAGTACGTTAGGGCACTACTTCCCGAATTTCTAAATACAAAACATTGCCTTGGTTTAGAAAATCTTATCTCGGGATACAAAACATCACATCTAATGCTTTAAGACACGACATTTTGAGTTCCCGAGAATAAGCTTCATTTAAAATGTATTTGTTTTAAAGGATATCCGATTGTTTAGATTAAGCGAGAAAAATCAAATCCAATACTTTATGGCACGATCTTTTGAATTTTAAACACGAACATTGCCTTATTTTAAAATCTTTCGTGAAATATGATGATTTTACGAATGGTGTTTTATTTAATAATTTAGTACAAAACGAAGAAAACAAATATGGATGTGAATGTAGTAAATAAATAAAATAATAATAATAGTAATAATAACAATAATAACAATATGATAATAACAAAATAGTAATAAGAATTGAATAAGTAAATAAATGAAATGACGATGGCACGATAGTAAAGACGATACTTAAAATGAAAATAATAATAATGATAATAAAATGATGGATGCTAATAAAATAATACATACAACGTAAATAAACAAATATATATATACATAAAATAATGGTATTAATAATAAAATGATAATGATAATAAAAAATACGAATAATGATATAGTAATGATAATATTGAGAACAATAATAGAAATAATAATAAATGATAATAATAACAATAACAAATACAAGAATAATGATGAATAAAATATCAAATGTTAGTGATTATAATAAAATTGTGAAATAAATGAAAAGGGATGAGTTGCATCAAAATTGGAAATTTTGGGGTTAAATTGTAAATAAACAAGTGGTTGAGGGTATGTAAGCACGCACGCGTGAAAGTGAAGGGACCAGAGAAGCAATTCTCCATAGACCAAACGCAGATTTAAATGGGGACTTAATCGCGAACCATAATAAAATTATTGGGCTAATTTTGAAATCTTGAAGAGTTTGATTTTAAAATATTAAAACGCGAAGGACTAATCGCAAATAGACCATCCTTTCGCAAAACACGCGGATCCTAGGCGGGTCGGATCGGTCGGTTCCCGGGTGAAACGACGTCGTTTGGGGCTTTGGACGCCAAAAGCAGCGTCGTTTTGATGGCCTATTTAAAGGCCCAAAATCTTAAAAAAAACAATCGATGCATTTTTAAAAAAAATTCTTTTCTCCCATTTTCTCTGCGGAAGAGGGAGGCGATTCGGGGATTAGGCCTTCGTCGTGGCCGTGAGTTCAAACGCGTCCCACGGTGGTAGGAAGGTAAAAATCTTTTTTTTGTTTTTTTTAATATATATATATATATCTTTATGTTGTTTTCAGATTATAAGCATTTTTGCGAAAAGAAAAAAATAAAAAACAAAGTTTGAAAGATTGCTTACTCAAATGATTAGAAGTAAAATTTTAGATTATGCAATTAAATATTTAAATGCATATTAAATTATTTTAAACTTTAAAATTATAAAGTCAGTTCACCAATCTGATTGGCCCAATTATAAAATTATTAAAAATTAAAAATATTAAAAAATTTTAAAACCCGGTTCAATCTGTCGGTATCGTTTCCCAATCTAACTGGTTCAAAACCATTCTCTAGACCGATATCCCGGCCGGTCCGACTAGCTGGTCCAATTCAAACATCATTGTCCTTGAGGGAGGTACGGCCAATATTTAACAATCCAGCCTTAGTCTACCAAGTTAGCAAAAACTAGGATAATTTTAGGGTCCATAACCATTCCAATAACAAAATTACATCAAGTTCATTTCCCAATTAAGGTTTCAAGCTGAAATATTCACCTGTGATTCGAGACCGACATGCGTTATATGATGCCCGGTTTAGTTTAATCGTGAAGAATGAAAACAATCGAGCACCCAAGCACAAAAAGATGAGAAACTTTAACATTGATGCATTACCAGAGACGGTTCTCAATCACAGCCGAAACAATGCCCTTCAAGGTATCCTGGATAAAACCGGGTATCGTATGAATTTCACTATTTTGTCTACTTTGATGGATATGCAAAACATTCATAAAAACAAATGAAGCAAAAGCGAATTACAAATTTGTGTTATAGAATGGTACCATGCTATGGTCTTTGAGACCGAGAGAAAGAACTATAGGCATAGACGACCCCGAGGAACTGCAAATACGAACCAAGA
Organism: Gossypium rotundifolium; assembly: GCA_025506655.1. Taxonomy (NCBI): domain Eukaryota; kingdom Viridiplantae; phylum Streptophyta; class Magnoliopsida; order Malvales; family Malvaceae; genus Gossypium; species Gossypium rotundifolium. The sequence goes on from CP106728.1 coordinate 155,838,077, forward strand.
TATAAAGCAAAGAGATATCTGAGTTCAAACTGTTAACAGATTTGTAAGTTTATTGTATTACATTCAATGGACAAAACTAAAAGTAGAATCCTAATTCACGTAGTCTAAAAAATGTCGATTTAGTAGAAAATAAACATACCTTATGTGTTCGACAAGCTGACGGGTAATTGCCAGTAGCATTGGCTGCAAATCGTGCATTCATTCAAGATTCAGGACAGGTATGAACAACCAAGATAACATATACAACAGAACTATCCGGCTTACCTCGTCTCGTTTGCCAAATATTACGGACACATTGAATGTTGGCTGGACCGTAAAACCTTGCTCCTTTCTGGCAACCGACAATATACATGTCTCAGATGCATTTCAGATTATGATTATCATCATAATAATTTGAATAACTCAAAGAAAAACTCAATAATAAAAGAATCACAAATCTTCTCCTTTTGTAACGAAAGAAAAAGTACGAGGCGAACCTTGCGTGTAATACTGTTCCCATAGTTCCAATCTGGGTAGCCATAACCTGAGAAATCATTAGCATATTACAAGTTATCGATACCACCCTCGACATCACACAAATACGCATAAATGCAATACCAAAACCCAAAGTTTGATCAGAAAAAAGGAAGTGGAAAGGCTTGTACTCACAAGAAAATGATCGTCGTAACGGCAAACGACTAGATCGGTTTTGTTCCCCTACCAAGCAAAAGGTATGAAATTGAGAATGTATAAATGACAAGGCATTTACAAAGAAATTTGGAATCAAATAACATATTAATGAATTCAGAAACCAAATCCAGGGCAACAAAATTCACTCCTGAATATGCAAAGCTCATTAGCAATAATAAAAGCCTGGATATTTTACAACAGCAAAAGGAATATAATCCAATCGAACAAATCAAATTCCTGTCAATCATATACTTCATCATATTTTGTTCAAATTAATTTAAAAAATGCAGTATAATAAAAAAAGGGGGAAAAATTCAAATCATAATAAAGAAAGATAACCAATTGTTCATGAAATTGTCAGTAAGAAAATAAAACAACCATCTTAAACAAAGCCCAGTAATCAAAATCTTTAAAATCCTTGGTACTTCATGCTTTGTTATGCTATTATAGGTAAAATCGTTAAACCCCAAAAAAAAGCCAATAAGATTCTGAGAAAGAACGAAGAACCCTTTTTTTTACCTTGATTTCGACTGAGAGATTCTTGTAAGGAACAGGAAAACGTTGTTCTAAGCCACCCATTTTTTTTTTTTTTCTTTTCCTCTTTAGAAACTCTTTGAGAATTTGAGAAGGAATCTTATTTCATTACAAAGTGCATTTCTATAGAGTAGTCTTCTGCATTTCGTGCCTTTTTTCTCCTTTCTGGAGACTGAAGTTTACAACTAGCTATACTTAAACCCGGTCTTCCGGCTCCTCCTAAAATAAAAATTTTTTTATTTTAAATTAATAAAATTAAAATTATACTTTATTCCTCTAAAAATAATAAAATTTTAATTTAATTTTTAAAATTATAAAGATATAAACTATTAAAATAATAAAATCATATTTTAATATCATAAAACTTACAATTTAATTTCGACTTTTCTTAAAAAGTTTTTAACTTCACCTTTATCATATATGACACTTTAAAATTATACCACATCATCGTTAAAAATTTATATATTTTTTAAGTAACGATGTAATACAATCCCATTATACCACGTCATAAAATTTTATATTTTCTAAATTTAGAGATTAAGATAAATTTATTTGTGAAATTTAAATACCAAAATGAGTAAAAAATATACCACTGTTGCGAAGTTCAGTTATATTATAAAAATTTCTTTGAGAAACAATAGAAATAAGAGAAAACGTAAAATTACTGGATTTATAGCCCAAAAGCCCAACAGGTTGGGCTCTATTAGGTTAACAATTAATTAGCCTAATTCAAAAAGAATGTTGTTTTATTAAAAAAAACAAATATAACTCTAAAAAAATAAAATATAATGTTAAATTATAAAAATATTAACTTTTCTTTTAAAAAATTCAATTAGTACATTTATTTATCTGAAAATTACATATTTAAAATATAGGAGTGCATTTAAAATAATATATAATCAAATTTTAATCAAATTTTACTATTTGTTACGAGTTGTAAATTTAATTATGTGCTCAATTTAGTCAATTTTATTTTTTTATTTTGAAAATTTTCTAAATATATTTTTTAAATCTTACTATGTGTGAGTCATATTTAAATTCATGACTAAAATATCAAAATTATGAAAATAAGTCGAAATTTTAAAAATTTACGGGAATAAGCTGATATAGGTAAAACACTTCCAGCTGAAAGTGTTTTTTGTCACATCAACACTAAAAGTCGCAGCACCTATATTTTTTTTTTTTGGTGTCACTAATTCCCATTAATTTTAAAAAATTTAACCTATTTCCATAATTTTTCAAATAATGTTTTCTGAAATTTTAATCTAAATTTATTTTAATTTTAAATTCAAGTGTATTCCAATTATTTATCTATTATATTTAATATTGATTGATTTTAATTACATACATTTGGATGTTGCAACTTAAAAAAATAAAATACATAAAAAGATATATTTTTTTTTAGATTCCCACTTTTCAATAACATTTACGTTGAGTTTGGATGGGTGGTGCGTTTTCCTGCGGTTAATGTAAAAATAACTTTGGTGGTGAAATTAAATACTGTAACGTGAGGTAAAAAATAAGCTAAACGCACCGCATCGCACCGCACTCAATCGTCCATCTAAACCTACCCTTAAAAAGAAAAAAAAAATCTCTATCTTGTTTAAATTTGGGCTCCAATCACTTTTTTTTTTTTTTGTTTGTTCAACATACGTATCAAAATTTCTAAAATGGATATTTTGGTAACTTTATATTAAAAAATGACACCATTTTGAATTAACATTAATAGAGGAAATGAAATAAAAGTAAAAGTAAAATTGTAAAATATTTATAAATAAATATTAAAATTCTAAATTCTAACCTAATCCTCGGAGCATAGATATTAAATATCTTAAACTTTAAATTCGAAAATTATTAATATTTATTTAAATAAAATTATTAGTATTTATTTACATGTCGCCTGTAATTTTTTATTTTATTTAATGATGAAATTTTATATTACTATTTATTAATGGTGTATGATACTTACATTTCATTAAATATTCATTTTTTTAGTTTTTTATTTTATTTTTTAAATATTTTTCTAACATTAAGGGAAAATAAGGAGGAAAAAAGCAGGCAAAAGTACGGCCCGCCATTTCCAGTGAAAACTCAAGGGTTAATTATAACTGACAAAGCGCACAATAGCAATTCCTTCTTACTAATATTTACCGTACACCATTTGTGAATGGCGCACTCTTCCACGCTTTTAAGCTCTCCCTCCCAGAGCCTTCTTTTTGATTTGAGTCTCGAAAAACTAGAGAGTTCCAAGAAAAAGCTTAGACACAAACAGAGCCACAAAAAGTTATTAAAATCAGTGAGTAGAGGCGTGTAAAGATGGAGACAACTGAGCCTGAGGCAAACGTAACTCGGATAATGTTAGCAGTGAACGAGTCAAGTATCAAAGGTTACCCTCACGCTTCCATAAGTAGCAGCGGAGCTTTCGAATGGACTATTCAGAAGATCGTTCGATCCAATACTTCCGGTTTCAAACTTCTTTTCCTCCATGTTCAAGCTCCTCATGAAGACGGTTCTTTCTCTTTTCTCTCTCTTTGCGCTCTTTTTCTACTTTCTTCACATAATTTTGAATTTACACTACTGCGCTTTCTGTACGGGCGTGGTTGTGTTAGGGTTTCCTAGGGTGTGTGTGAGAATTCTATTGCTGTTTTTATGATTGAAATTCGTTGAAACTGCTTTGATTTTCCGATTTATGATGTTATGAAAGATGTTAAGTTTGATTTATCATTTCTTCAATCGGTTTGGCTACTGATAAATAGAAGGTTAAAATCTGCTATTAGTCCCTGTACTTTTTGAATTGGTCAATTTTAGTACAAGTAGCAGATAAATCAGGTTAGTTAAATTCAATTACTAGTCCTGAACTATGCATACAATTATAGATTTAGTTCATATTCTCCCCTTGGATCATTCTAGGTTTCTATTCTTATCGAATTTTGAAATTTTAGTCTTGGCATAAATCACAATCATTAATCAATTAACTGGATTTTGAGTGCGTTAACATATGATAATATGTTTGTCCTATCAAATTTTGGAAATAGTAGAACATAAATTAATGAATTTAATTGTTATGGTTTGGTGACTGAAATTTTAAAATTTGAAAAGTGTAGAGACTAAATTCATAACTTTTGTAAAGTACAGGGACTAATATAATAATTTAACCTAAATAGAAAATTAGCAATGTAATAGTTTATTCAATGATGCTAAAAGCCTGCCCTTGACACTTGAATCCTTTTATAATTGGCTGTATAAAGTAGCAGGATTGATGTTGATCTTGAATTTTTACTTGAATTGGAACGTAGAATTTTGGATACAAGTTTTATGTATAGCTGAATGCTTACTTAGTAGAGTGGAAAAAATTTGGATAGATGAAAAATTGAAGGCTAGAAAAATAAAAATATGTAAAATAATTTTCTTTGGTAGGAAAAATTAAAAGAAAAAGTAAATTTCTTTTGATCCACTGACTGCATGTTAGAGTTGAAAAATGAAAGGAAAGAAATAAAAATTTTGAAAAATGTAGAATTTTGAATTAACATACACTTTATCATTTTCTCTTTTCTTATCATTCAAATTTGGAATGATTTGTTTTTATGCATGAAAAATGATCATCTCTCTTATTTTCTTTCTTTTCACTTTTCTTACTTACCAAGCACACTCAAAATTTATGTTCTTCCCAGTTTTCCATTCTCTATTTCCATTCCTCCATTTTTCCACCCAACCAAATACATTCTAAATGTTTAAGCTTTGGATCAGAAACAATGAACTCCCATGGACACAGTGGTTTTAGGGACGGATATTGTAATGCTTCATTCAAGCTTTTGGGTGCTATGAAATCGGCCAATGCCAGGTGATTGAAGTGATGGCTTCTTCTTTGAATATGTTTTTCCATTAGGATTCGAGGACATGGACAGCATATATGCCTTTCCTGAGGATTTCAAGACCATGAAGCACAGGGACCAAACAAGAGGGCTTCATTTGCTGGAATATTTTGTCACAAGGTGTCATGAGATTGGGGTAATTAACTCATTCTTAAGTGAACTTAGCATTTTAATATGCATTTTCCCATATAATGAAATTTTGTTGACTGTAGGTTGCTTGTGAAGCTTGGATCAAGGAAGGTGATCCAAAGGAAGTTATCTGTCGAGAAGCGAAGAGGATGCAGCCCGATCTCCTTGTTGTCGGGAACAGAGGACTTGGTCCTTTCCAACGGTAGGCTTTACTCCCATATGCCTCCGATATTCAACGCTTGTCTTCTCATTTCAATCTCTAGGATGAACTTAATTTGGTTTTTAGGGAAGTGCTTAACTTTTTGCTTTTGAAAATTTGTTTGTCCAGGGTTATTGCTGGAACTGTGAGTGAATTCTGTGTAAAGCATGCTGAGTGCCCTGTGGTAAGCATCAAACGCAGACCAGGTGAAACTCCACAGGACCCTGTTGATGACTAAATTTGTTTCAATGGCTGTGAATTTTCTCATTGTCTTACAGGTGAAGAAACTCCATGTTACCCTTTTGATGACATAAATTTAATTTTAAGCCTGTGGATGTGTTTTTTCACGGTCTTGGTAGACTTGAGACTGTATGTCTCTGCATTTTTTTCTCATTGTGATAATAGACTTGAAACTGTAGAGTTACTAATTCATTTATCTGCTGGGGATGACAAATGAATTGCTTTTGTGTAGGGAAAATTACCCTGTGGATATGATTGATGTATGAAAAAGGCATTAGTTTCTTTATCCAATACATTGAACTTAGCATGATCATCAAATCATCTAGTCTATATAGTGGTAGTTTTGAGTTGATGAAATTGTATAATCCTTGTAATGTTTTATGAAAGCTTATACAAGACCATAGAGCCTGTGTTGATTTGTTGATGTAGCATATGCAAATGGCTAGTAACGCATCTTACCCATATCCATATAAGATTTTTGATAAAATATAATCTTAAACTCTCTCACACACTACACCATCACACACAAGCGAGTTCAGATATCGATCGAACTTTGATTTCGAGTATGGGTGAAGTCCCTGAGTCGAGTGCTTGAATTCGTGTAGCAACAAATTTCAAACTCCCTAACAAGTAATGTTAGAACCCCAATTTGTCCAATATTTTATTATATCCTGATTTAAGATGAAAATGCCATTTGAGGTTCTTGATATCTAGATCTAATCTATATATGGATAGATTTCATAGAACATTGTACTAATTTGAAAAACAAGCTGGAATTTGCAACCTTATCCAATAAAAAGCTCAAACTTTAGACACCCAAAAATGTCCTATTATCATTATCCGTACAGGAGGAAATTCAGTTGAGCATTTCAACAAATAGAATCGAGGAACCCATGAAAGAAAATGTTAAATCTAAGCAATAGAAACTTTAGCACCAGCTTCTTCAAGCTGTTTCTTGGCATTATCAGCTTCCTCTTTAGAAACTCCTCCTTTAAATTTCTTAGGCAGCCCTTCAATCAATTCCTTAGCTTCTTTCAATGCCAAACTAGTCAGACCCCTCACAGCCTTAATCACCGCTATCCTCGCATTGCTAGGAACTTCCTCAATCACCACATCAAACTCCGTCTTCTCCTCAACAACTGGAGCTCCGGCACCACCGGCATCTGGTGCTGCGACGGCTACGGCGGCAGGGGAAAATGCAGCGGCGGAGACACCGAGTTTGTCCTGGAGGTAGTCGACGAGTGTTCGGGCTTCTTCGAGGGTTAAATTGGAGATTTCAGTGCCGAGGTTTTCGATTTTTTCGGGTGCCGCGGTGGCGTTGAGAGGACGGAGGAATGTGGTACGGTGGGTGAGGGTAGTAGTGGCAGTGGAACGGAGAGGGAATTGAAGAGAAGATGTTTTGAAAAAATGGGCTGTAGTAGTAGTGGGTGAAGGATAGGAAGGGGAACGGAGAGAAAGAGGTGAGAGTGTTGAGGAAGCCATTTTTTCTTGCGAATGCTTTCTTTTCTTCCTCTGTTTGGATCGAGAGAAAATAAGAGAGGATAAAGTGAAAGGAAAGGAGAGGTGATGGGTGTCTATGGTGAATAAATACTTAGTGAAACCTCCTGTTGTCCCTCAAAGAAAAAATGAAAAAGGTTAAAATGTGTTTTTAGTCCTTGTACTTTAATTAATTTTGAGATTTAATCTCTATACTAAAAAAATTAGAAATTAAGGTTTTCAATTGTATTTATTTTAAAAACTTAGTCTAATCATTAAAATTGTAAGTTTTTCTGTTAAATTTGTTGTATCATGATTGATAAAAATAATAAGTTAACAAATTTTGACAGAAATGTCATAAGATTATATTTTAAATTTGAAATTTAGCTCTTATAGGGATTAAATCTCAAAGTTTATAGAAGTTTAGGGACTAACAGCATATTTTAACCAAAGTAAAAATAGGTGAGGAAAAAGGAGGGGCGTTCCGAGAATCGAACTCGGGACCTCTCGCACCCAAAGCGAGAATCATACCACTAGACCAAACGCCCAATTTATTAATTGTTTAAGTAAACTAATAAAACAATAATTATAAATCATATTTAAGGTTTATCTATACTTTTATAAAATTTAAAATGATAATAATATATGATATAAATTTTGATATATTTATTAAATAAATTGTGTGTTTTGTGTTTTGTTCTTTTTAAATAATATAAGTGTCATACTTCAAATTATTAACTCTAAAGTAGAAACAAAATAACACAAATATAGAGAAAGAATAGATACAGAATGATACTACGAATCCATAGGAATTTAATTATAAATTATTGAAATATTAAAATATATTTTATTATGTATTAATTTATAATTTTATTATATTTTAAGAGATTAAACATTTTTTTAATTTTTCGGAAGGGTCGAGTACAATTTTATTATTTTTAATGAAATAATTGGATTGAACATTTTCCATTTTTATGAGGTTAAGACTCTTATTTGCCCCTCAAAATTCACCTCTATCACAAAAATTATGTCAAAGTTTTTTTTTTTTTGTCAAAAACTAAATCTTTATTATTATTATTTTTTGTTCTTTTAAAAGTTATGTAGGAATGTTTTATTTTCCTTAAAATTTTCATTTTAAATTATACCACATAAGACTTGACGTATCATTTAATGGTTAAATAAAAATTTAATAATAAAAGGACCTGATTGATAAAATATTGATAATTTAAAGATTTTATTAGAATGTTTCGAAGTTTAGGGATGTTTGATGCAGTTAACTCTATAATAATCTGATTAAATGTGTTGGAAGATTACTTGGGTAAGTTGAATCAAGCCCAAAGTTGAAGTTTTTAGTTTTATTGATACAGTATGGGCCATTTTAAACTAAAAGAAAACCTAATAATAGGTAATTTTGATTTAGGGTTTAGTTTCTTTGATCCAGGCCCAGTTTAAGCCTAAAAAGAAGCCTGACCCATCTTTTTAATAATACTAATAATTAAATAAATAAATGAAATATCAACACAATTGTAGTGTAAAAATTTTGAATTTAAAAAAAATGAGATTTCAAATTTCTTTTATTTTAATTTTCTTTATCATACTTTAAAGTGTAATATTATTGTGTTAATTCGATAATGTAAATTCTAAAAGCTCTACAATTATATCGATGGTGGGCCGAGTTGGATCATATTCGTAACGGATCTATGTATGGTACTAACATATTTTATGTTTGTCTAAATTCGGTGCAACTCGAAATATGAGCCCAAAATTTTACTCAAGTCCGTTCATATTTGTAAAAAACCCATTTCAGGCCTGTCCTTATTATTTTTAATTTAATATTAAATATTTTAGATGGTTTTTTTAGGGCATGTTTGGACAACATGGAGTAATTGGAAGTAGTAATTACAAAGAATTGTAATTCTCTAGACATGTTTGGACGATAGAATGCAATTACACCGTAATTCCTTATGTCATGTTTGGTAGTACAAATTGTAATTACACAGTTACATAGTTAATAGTTTTAAAAAATTATAAACGAGCAACAAAAATTGAAATCAAATCATCATATGTAAAATGTTGGTCTAGGAAAGTAATCGATAGTACGATTACTAATAAAAACAACAAGAAAAATAATCATCGTATGTAATTTTATTTACTTGTTTTGACATTCCATATTGTTTGGCTATCATTCTTTAACGTTTAACATATACTCCATTACTCGTCATCATCTGAATCTAAATCGTATATGTGTCATTAAAATTATTAAGATCTCCTTTCATGTACTCTTCAAAGTAGGGATCCTCTCAGTTTTACGTACAAAAACAATCTTGTTTTTTATACTATAATAAGATGATATTGTTGTTAATATGAGAAATATTTTTTTTTAGAACAAAAATATCATTTCAACCACATTTCAAAGGTTCGAATGCCTCAAATTAAAGATTTTGCGAGCCATCTCTAGGTGCTCGTGTATGGCTCCATTCTTACCCTACGATATGGTGAGAGAAGACTTTCTGTATTTACATAACTAGCATGTACCACGTAATACTTGAGAAAGGTGCAAACAATCTGTATTTTTTATTATAAAAACTTATAAATCTAATTTAGAAAAAATTTATGCTAGGTTATACCCTTTTTATAATATATAAATTTTATTAAAAATGATAAAATATTGAATAACTTTTATAACATTTCTTATAAATAATATAATTTTTTACTCAATTTCGTAAAATTATTTTTCATAAATAAGTTATGGTAAAACTTATAACACATTTTTTTATAAATAAGTATATTATTTTATAATATATAATATGAATACGTAAATAACTTATATCCATATTTTTGTCATAACTTTATATAAATAAATATATTATAATATTTTAGCATTTTACAACATGTAAATTTTTTTTATAATACACTTTTTCACCCTAACTTTAAATTTTTTTTAGAATTTAAATAATATATTTTTGTTATAACTTTATAAAATATACATAAATTAATTTTGTTATATATATTTTGTTTATGTTTGGTCACCCGATTCAGTGGAAGTTACCAATTACAATGGCTATTTAAATATGTCACTCTCGTGTAATTATAAGCAATTACAGCCAAATCTAATTATTAGGTGGCTTTTCAAACACTACTTTATTAAAATTTTAAATTTAACAAATTTATTATATATATTTTTAGTGTGTACATAGCATTGTATTATATATTTACTTTTATGAGATATAAATTAAAAAAGTATAAAGTGAGTCAAGCTAGGTTGGGCTTTAAATGTTGAAGCCGAACCTTGACCCATATTTTAAACGGACATGTCATTTGCCCAAATGCATTTTTCGGCCTCGTACATTTATCCAAACCCTTCCGTATTTTAAGTTGACTTTTAAGATATAACTTGACCCATGAACATATCTATCTTATATTAAAGCAATACTAAAATAAAGAAAATACAAAACTGCCTTGACCTTGGCTCATTTCCGATTAAAGTAAGCTTGTTTAAAGGTCGTGTTACTCGCCAACCGATACTTCAAAAGACCTAGACAAAAATATTAAACTTGAACACGAGTTTAAATATAAAACTAATTGGTAGGTTTGGTTTTAAAAAACATACATAAGTTGGGTTGGGTTCAACTAGTCATGGCCCAAGCCCAACTCAACTAATTTTTCGATTTTATAATATGTTAAATTTCTTTTTATAGATATATATATATATTTTATGTAAATATTGTGATATAAAAATTAAATATATAATATTTTAATATAAATATTATAAAAAATTTTAAATAGAAAAAAAGTGAGTCTGAATATATATTCTTTAACAATAGTAATCCGTTTATTACATCTATGTTTATTTTAATTGTTTTATTGAATCGGTGTCGAGACCACGTAAACGCGAATTTAATTATGAAATTATGAACTCAAAATATTTATAATTTTATTTTTATTTTCAATTTAATACCATTTTCTATAAATTCATTAATTTTATGTATATGACATCATGGTCAGCTTGTCACTTTCCATTTGATATTATCTTGATGACATTTCATTAAGATTACTTGTCGACGCCGCAGCTTTCTTATTTACAAAACTGCCATGCATGAAAGTGTATGACAATTACCCTTATCCATATCCAAAACGCAAATCCCTTTTAAACATAATCCAACTTTGGGTATTTCTTTTGAGTTTCAACCTCAAAAATAAATATTTTTATGTGATATTGGTGTCTCGGATATTTAAAAATATTTAGGTTTAAACTCGAAATTTTATGTTGACAAAGTTGATATCTATTTATCTATGTATTTATGTGTTTTTGTCGAGTTAGTGTCATCTTGACTATGTATTAATTTAGTTGTGAAATTACTAATTTTTTTTTAAATTTTATAAGGTAACAAATATTATTTTGAGGATAATATCGTCTTTTTCTATGTTACGTATATAAAAATATATACGTAAGATGGGATTTGGACTTGAAATCACATTGCATTTACACGTTCAATTTTATCATTTCAATTAAAGTTACGGTATAATTTGAAAGGGTGTTAAGTAATGATGATTGATGAAAGCATTTGTTTGATCTGGAAAGCAAATATTAGAACAATGGCCGACCAATCATGTGAGTTCTTTCACATGGAGGTTTTCCCTTTTGCTCATGTGGTGATTTATTGCATATAAAACATGTGATCAAATGAAACGAGTGGCTCGAATTTCGAAATGTTTTTGGTAAGCAATTGAAAGCTGGTGTTGTCTTTAATTTAATTTTTTTTTTTTCTTTTCCCACGTATAAGACACTGCAAAACCCCAATGAATGGTGTGTTGGAATCACCTTCTTTAACCCTTATTTTGGATAAAAGGTTGGGTGCTAAAGTGTTAGAAGTTTGGCACATTGCGATTTCTCATCCATTCAATTTTCATTCCAATGACCTAACTCCATCTACTACAATGTCATACTTTATATATATATATATATATTAAGTTTTAATTTACTAATTAAGTGTGAAATACCGACAATTGTGATGCAATGGTGTAATGGTGATGTATATTGTACTCCCAGATAGAAAATTCAGGTCCGAACCTTTAAAATGGCATTATTATGAGAGGCAACCTCGGACTTCAAAAAGATTAGTTTTCATAAACCGTAAACAAATATAAAAGATAACTTGATTATATTAACTATATGAACTGGTTATGCTGAACTCATATTTTATGATTATATATACTTTTGTTTTTGTTTTTTAGTTTTGATAAGAGCTTAGGTTAGATGCTCGAATTTTACATGTAATAACATGAATGGATTGTGCTAAACCTCAATCTCAATAATTATATATGTTTAACTATAAATCGATAAACATCAATAAATTAAGGGAGTTTATTATACATGCATGTACTCAATGGGGGTGTTAGGTATAGGATAATTACTACTCAAGGTGGTAGGAAAAAAACTTTGTTTGTTGATATATCAATTACGTTTGAATATTATATATATAACCATGTGGTAACATGTTGATAAATTGTGGATGGATGGATGGTGAATATTATATATATTGAAATAGGCATGTGAGGGTTTCCTTGCGGCCATTTCTAGAGTTAGGCAATCGTCGGCCTTCTAGTTTGCATGGCCATGCACATAATTGGAAACAAATGGAAAGCAAAGTTAAAGATTTCTATTTTTCCCATGAGGATTTTGTATTCTATATCCAACACACGTGTCTATCTTTGTATGGCTCAAGTTAGGCCAGTCATATATATTGTTTGATGCATGGACATATGTATAGATCATAGATCTAAATTGCGATGGAAGAAGAAGTTGAGAATTTTGTGATTGCGATTGGTGATTGGGATTGTATTATAAACTATATTAAGTCTTATCAATATATTTTTAAAGGGTTCAAATAAATTTTTTTTTATCAATAATTAAAGTGAGTGATTGAGAAGAGGATAAGGCCAAGGCCTCTACCATTACCTCTCTCTTGTGCTATATTTGATCACGATTACTTCTAACATTCATTTAGGTAGTGGTTTGTTTGGATTTGAACCTTGGACACTTAGCAACTTACAAATCTTTTTGTTACCACACTAATGGCTTATTGCGGATTTTTGATTTATTTATAAAATAAAATATTTATAATTGTAAGTTTAAAGCCTACTTCACATGCTTAATACTATTTGTTAATGGAGAAAGGATTGAATGAAACAGTGGCATTATCATATCTCCCTTTCAATAGATTTATGTCACATCGCATTTTTATCTCGAATTTGAAAGATTTTATCTTGAATTTTAGGATTTTAATTTGATTTGATTTTTTTCAGGATAAAAATGCTAAAATTCAGGATAAAAATGCTGATGTGGCATAAATCTATTGGAAAGGGATACAGATGATGTGGCGTCACTGTTTCATTCAATCATTTCCCTTGTTAATGACTTTGGGAGAGGAGATTGGGTTGTGCCTTAGGCTTAGAATATCTTGTAAAATGAAAGGTAAATGTAGGTGTTGAAGCTTGTGTTCTTAATTGTTCTTTGATGCTTAAGTCAGACGGGAACGGATGTAATGAAGGTTATACAAGGAATTCTACAAAGTAATGGTAGGAGTGGTGAGAGAAGATTAATGAAAACATAAATGGACCTTTATGTAAAGATCTCCAGTTACCCTAAGGTTGTCACTTGCGTGAGACTGTGTGAGGGCCAAGTTGTCGCTTGTATGTGATTGGCTAGAGTAGGTGTCCTTGGCCCGATAGGGTAACCCATATAACACTAGTAAATCTTTTTCATTAGTCATTGATAAGTTGCTCTTGCCTTCTCAGGTTAAAAAGGTGTTAGAGTAAAATGTGAGGCATTGCCTCTTAGTTACAAAAGAGTTTTTTTCTTAGCCAGCTTTAAAATGGGTACCATTTTTCATACAAGTGTCTTGTAGGGCACGTAAAATATTAGTGTTGCAATGGAGGGAAGAAGATCCAATTTCCTTATCTTGAGAATTGAATGGTCTTTCTAAGGTTAAGGCTTTGTTAGAGTTTTTTTTATATAGAAAACTTGCTGTAAAAAAAGAATAAAGGCAAGAATAAAGTAGAAATAATTTTGATGGAAAGTGTATGTTTCATTGAACTAAAAAGCTAATGGTTATCTAGGAAAAAATTTCAACAACCAATGACTAAAAATAAGCAAATAAATCTCTAAAAATCAGCAACAAAGTGAAAATGGCTAAAAATAGCTAAATTATTTTAAGTACAATAGCAGAGGCAAATCTTTAACACTCCTCCTTGCTTCAGTTGCTGTAAACTCCATTGCAACTTATTGAGTGATTCAAAGTGCGTTTCGAAGCTAAGAGATATTTCTTCAAACACTATGCAAACATCTCAGCCCAAAAATGCCTGGATCCCATCCAAAAATTCATCACAAGTCGACTGATCTTCTAAACTTGAAAATTGGCAGCTTGGTTGAATTAACTTTTATAAATTTCACCCCAAGCCTTTTGTGCCATACTTCGCATTAGTCTTATTCGTGCATGTATCAAAATCGTTTCCTATTGATTTTAGGAGAATAAAACGTTATTTTTCATTTTTTTTGTTCTTTCCTTTGTCTCCCTGATTTAAATGAACTCTTGCAAGCAGTGCACATTTGACAAACCCTTCATACCTCAAAAGTCTTCTCTATTCTTATGCTTGTAAAGTATTCAATAATTCTGCCAAACTAATTTTTGATAGATCTTTAGCATTTTCCAGTGAGGAAATAGTTGCTTCAAATCTTTCAGGGATTGTTACAAGATTTTTTTTGAACCAATCTAGAATCAAGAAACTTAGATCCAAGTAATCTTACTTTGTTGGCAATGTTGACTTATCTGTCAGAGTACTCTTTAATTGTTACAGAGTCTTTCATCTTTTGAAGTTTAAATTCTCTAATCAAATTGAAAATGTGCATCCCATTGATCCTTTCATCTCTTTCATATTCTTCCTTTAGGAAATTCTAGACTTCAAATGCCAATTTCTTTGTCATAATTATGACAAAGATTTTTGGTGAGATTGTAGTAAATAATATATCTCTAGCCTTGGACTTTCTTGTTTTCTTTTCCTTGTGATTCTTTAGTTATGCCATGGTCAGGTTTGTAAGCAAGGGAGGAACTTTGTAGTCCTCATCAATAGCTTTTCAGAGATCATTTACCTACAAATTAACCTCCATCCTTGTCACTTAGAGATGATAGGCTTCTCCATTGAAAATAGGTGGTGCAAGTGCATTGAAAGGGGTTTTGAATCCATAGAAGAAAAAAAAATTCTCACAATGGTAGGTCCCTTAAGAAGATGAATCGGATACCAAACCTTTGGAGTTTTCGAGAAAACTTGCTGTAAAAAAAAAACAAAAGAAGGCAAGAATAAAGTACAAATAATTTGGATGGAAAGAGTATGTTTCATAGAAATGAAAAACTAATACCTATATAGGGAAAAAAGTTAAACAACCAATGACTAAAAATAAGCAAATAAAAAGTGGTAAGCTCTATTATGGTAAGTCCAACCAAAATACAAAGCTAGATCACAAAAGCAAAGGTTGCAATAATATAATTGTAACACTCCATACCTAACCCTATCGCCAAGTCCGAGCTATGGAATGCCACATTTGTTGCTGGAGCAACTACAATAAATTACAATGCAATTTAACAATTTATACACGCTATTAATTTTAAAATATGTTCATAACATGTTTTACAATCATAACTGGGTTTTATACGAGCTTACGAAAGCTCTTTTGATAACCCGAGGTCGAATAAGGACTAAAATGCAAATTTTTAAAATTATCGAGTTGACATCGCGACTTCAGAGGATCATTGTCGCGATGTCACTCACTGTCGATTTCTCGTCGTGACGTTAATGGTTTGATGTCGTGATGTCACTCACTGTTTTCAAAATATCTATATGATACCAATTCACAACCTATACCAATGACCATTTGCCTATTTCAACCATTTAACATTATATATACTAAACACAATCCATATACCATCATTTAACTAACATTTTATTAAGAATACTAATTTAACTATTTACATTCTAATAATGTTTAACCCATATGCCATTTTGGCACCATCACAAGCAAAATGGCATTGCGAATTGTAACACCTTTTACTCGGTCCGATCATCGAACTCGAGTTACAAGATGCTACTAGAATGAACAAAATGATCATGGAGAAGGTTCAATGTATGTTGTCAAATGTTAATTTAATACAAGTCATTTTTGAAAATCGTTCATTTGAAACAACATCCATTAAAATTAAGTTTTAAAACACTTTTCATGCTCATGTTTTTGACCAACCGATCTCTTCCATCTAAGCCAAAATATGTCATTGAGAAAAAGACTCCACAAGATATATGGTTTGGTAAGCATTTTGGTGAAGCAACATCCATCGATTATTCTCGATTTAAATATTTTTATTATTACGATCTAAAGCGATGTCTGCATATGCTTATGTTGATAATGGAAAATTGGAACCGAGATCTATTAAATGTGTTTTTCTTGGTTATAAGATTGGTGTAAAAGGGTATAAGTTATGGTGTCCTGAAAATAGAAAAGTTGTAATTAGCAGAGATGTTGTTTTTGAAGAAACTGCTATGCTACCTAACTTATCTCTAAAATTCTTTTCAAATAAAGAACATCAAAAGCATGTGGAGCTTTAGATTGATCTAGTATCTACAAAAGTCGACTCCTCAAGTTAGTACAGAAAATTAGAACACTGTCACTTCTTCACCGCAATTTTCTATTACCAAAATAGAATTAGAAGAGAAATTAAACCTCCAAAGAGGTATGCCAAGTTTGATCTAGTTGCTTATGTTTTAAATGTGGCTGAAGATATAGATGGAAATCAAGAGTCATCTATTTATTCCGAGGTGGTTAGCTGTGAAAACTCAGAAAAGTGGATGTTTGGTATGCAAGAAGAGATGAAGTCACTCTAAAAGAACAGAACATGGGATCTTGTAAAGCTTTCTAAAGGTAAGAAGGTTGTTAATTGTAAATGGGTGTTCAAGAGGAAAGAATTGACTCTAGGAGTTGAAGAACCCGATATAAAGCAAGGCTTGTTGCAAAGGTTTATAGTCAAATTCCAGGTGTGAACTTCACAGATGTGTTTTCTCCAGTTGTGAAGCACAATTCGATTTGAGCCTTACTTGGTAGTGTGGCCATATATGATTTGGAGCTCGAATAGTTAGATGTAAAAATAGCGTTCTTGCATGGAGACTTTGAGGAGGACATTTACATGTAACAACCAAAGGCTTTATAGTCTCAGAAAAAGAGGATTGTGTTTGCTTGTTGAAAAATTCCCTTTATGGCTTGAAGCAATCACCAAGGCAATGGTACAAGAGGTTTGATTCTTTTATGACTTCTCATGATTTCAAAAAACTAGCTTTGACAATTGTGTTTATTTTAAAAGAATAGTGATGGTTCTTTTGTGTACCTACTCCTCTATGCTGATGACATATTGATAGCAGCAAAAGATAAAGGAGAGATAAGAAAGGTCAAAACCCAGCTTAGTGAAGAATTTGAGATTAAGGATTTGGGAGCAACAAAGAATATACTTGGTATGGAGATTCTCAGAGATAGAAAAGCAAATAAATTGTACCTAAGTCAGAAAGGGTACATTGAGAAAGTTCTTTGTAGGTTCACTACGCAGAGTGTTAAGCCTATTACTACTCCTTTAGTGGCCCATTTCAGACTTTCATCAACTTTGTCTCCTCAATTAGCCGATGAGATTGACTACATGTCAAATGTTCCATATTCTAGTGCAGTGGGATCTCTTCTGTATGTTATGATTTGTTCATGCCCAGATTTATCATATGCAGTCAATGTAGTTAGTAGATTCATGGCGAATCTCGGTAAAAAACACTATAAAGTAGTTCGATGGATTTTGAGATACTTACGAGGCACTACTGACGTTTGCTTACAGTTTAGAAGAAATAGAGATGAAGTCATTGGGTATGTTGATGCTGATTTTGCTGGAGACTTGATAAAAGAAGATTTCTCACAGGTTATGTTTTTATAATTGGGGGTTGTGTAAACTGTCGCTTTGTCTACCACTGAAGCTAAGTACATGGCGATTACTCGAGGCTTGTAAAGAAGTTATTTGGTTAAAGGGGCTCTTTAGTGAACTGAATGAAGACCTTCAAATCAGTACAATATTTTGTGACAATCAAAGTGCCATCTTCCTTACGAAAGATCAAATATTTCATGAGAGAACAAAGCACATTGATGTTCAGTATCATTTTGCTCATGATATTATTGCTCGTAGTGATATTGTTGTGAGCAAAATCAGTACTCATGATAATCCTACAGATATAATGACTAAGTCACTTCCTATAACCAAGTTTGAGCATTGTTTAGACTTGGTTGGTGTTCATTGTTGAAAATAAACCCTTAAGGGGTTATATGGAAGAGGTGGAGAACTTGTTCGTTGAGAATTCGTGTCAAGGTGGAGATTGTTAGAGTTGTGACCCAAATTCTTATTAAAATAAAATACAAGTGACAAGATAGGGGATCCACGAGGGCGAAAGCCGGGGGCATAAGAAGAATCCGTATAGAAGTTTACTTCATCTGTTTGATATTGATTTGAATAAGGTGTTTCAACCTTATTGCATTACTTCTATTAGATGTTGATTAGAATAATATTTTCTAAACCTATAAATAGACGCAATCTATAATCCTTATAAATTATTCGAATTCGACATAATGAATTTTCTTCTCCTCTGCCCATGATTTTTCCCAAAAAGGGTTTCCACGTAAAATCTATGTGTTCTACTTTTCTCTCTATTTTCTTGCTATTATCGACATTCTATTTTTACAATACGCTTGATAGCAGCTATATTTTTCCTTAAAAAAATAAACAAACGGGTTTTTTATGAACTATCTCTGCTAGAATCGAAAGGATTTTCAAAAGGTTAAGTAACGTAGTTTCACGAATGGTTGATGTAACCTCCAAGATTCGGCTAAAGTCTAGGCCGAGTTTAGGGTGTTACAAGATCGACTTTCGAGTCAGGTGTAGGATGTTACATTATCTTTAAAAAAAGAACAATTATAAAATAGGTTGCAAAGTTTCACCAAAGCATTCTTTAGGTCTTCAACCTTTTTGGATGTAGACAATGCTATCATGAATCCACACAAACTCTTCCAATCTTCATTAGAAACCCATTTTCATGATAAACCAAATGTTTATGAAAATTGGTTGGTTCTAGATCATACAACTGTCGACTTTGGACTTTACAGAACTCTAGTATCGATTTGAAAGCCTTAATTTATTGTGTTTGCAAAACCTATGATTCTCAAGGTTAAAACCAAATTCAAACAACTTTAATAATTCATATCAAAATAGACTCATCCCCAATCCTCTTAATTGAAGTTCAATTTCAAATTCTACTAAAAAACAATTCGAGTTTCAAAAGCGGTCCAAAAATCAAAATCTTAGTATCAAATCCTAAAAGTCAACTTTTAGAGCCTTGAAAGGAAGTTGACTTTTGTTATTCTTAAAGGAAGTTGATTTTTGTTCATAATATTTGGCACTTTGGTCGTATAAAAAAACTTAAAAGTTTTGCATAAAAAAAAAATTCTAATACTAAATTAAAAGATATACTTGACCAAACGCATGGGATCTTTGGATATAGACCACTAGTGTAGAGATTTGAAATATTAAATTTTCCACCTAATTACAAAAATATTTGAATTCCTCTCTTATATTAAATTTTCTAGACAAAATTAGTGCCCTTATTAACGTGATTGATTAAATTAGTGTCACACTAAATTAAAAAATTACTTAAAAATCGATTTTAATAATTTATTAACTATGAATCACATATTAAATAATTTTTAATAATTATTAAAATATATATTGTGGAAGACACAAAGAATACGAAATTATTCTAATACTATATCAAGTATAGACATTTCCATGTTTGTTTGCCATGGAACATTTGTCCTTTTGCTAGGTTATAGAATATCTTACAAAATACTACATTATATTTCTAGTTTAATTATTTTATACATATCACAATTAATTATTATAAGGGCGAAATTAAATTATAATTTTAAATGATTAAATTAAATTTTATATTTTTATGGAATAAAGTACAACTTTACCTTTACTAATTAAACTCATGCTATAAAAATTATTGCTTATTTATCCACATCTCAAAAGGTATTTACAATAGCTAATTAGCATTGAAAACTCTCATATATATATATATAATATAGAAGGCTATATATATATATATATAAATTAGTACTACAATGTTTCCTATTACAAGCCATACTTAATCCAAAATATTATATAAGTTCACAAAACCCTAACATTAATCATCCAAATTAAGCTCAATTAATTTGGACCGACAACGATATTTATTTAATTACCATTAAGTATCTGCATGGACCATATATCCTCCATGTTCCAATAATTATCTTCTTGGATCGATGGTGATTCGAACATTATTTGTTGTTGTTGTTGTTGTCCCCCCGAAAATGCTTCAATGTTGTTGTAATAGTCAAATGATGACAACGGAGAATATGATGCTCCCATCAAATCTGCATTTGTTGTATTTGTACTATTGCAAGGCAATTGGCTTGAGCTTGCTTGCTGATCAAGTAACTCACAATCACTTTGATTTGAATAGCAAACCTCAGCTGGCTTGTTCATGTGTTTCTGAATCCTTGTTCTCCAATAGTTCTTTATTTCGTTATCCGTTCTTCCAGGCAAATGCTTCGCTATTTTCGACCATCTGCACCAAACAATTCTTTAGCATCAAACCATTTTACGAATCCTATTTAGTTCATACAGTTATCTTTAACAGGTGACATTTATTAGATCCGAAATTCAAATCCGAACAAAAACCCCATTTGGTTCAAATATATCCTTTAATTCAAACAAACTTTTTTGTCCTTCATTTTCTTGGGAAAAAATAGTGAATAATTTCACAACAATATCAAGACAGAATTGGATTCTTAATTTAGATATGGAAACTTGAAATATAAAAAAAAAAAAAAAAGGAAAATGTTTGAAACTCTTAAGTCAAATGCTACCTTTTGGTAGATAGATAGATAAGCATTAAATAAGTAACAACAGACATTTTATGTATATATATTCATTTATAAAAAAAATTGAAAAATTTTGGATAACAATCATAATCTATATGTATACATATTGAATGAAGAGGGGCCAACCATGTCTTAAAAGCATCCAAATATATAAGGTTTGTGTCTATTTCAACCAAGTAAAAGAATGCTTCTTCTTTCTTCCTAAAAGAACACTTAAACATGTGTCCAATTGGAAAAAGGTTGTGCTTAAAATGGAAACCTTTTATTGTCAATCTGTTTTCACTAGCTGTATATCTTTTATATTTATTTGACACACTAATCATTATACATATCATTACAAAAAATTCTTTCTTCTATATTTATTTTAATTAATATTAGTATGAAATAATAATAAATTAGTAAATTAAATCATAACAATTTTTATAATCAAATGGGAAAAAAATTTATACTCTTAAGGAAGACTAACAAAATAAAAAGAGGGGGGATAATTAGAAATTAAAAAAGAATATTGGAAGAGATCATTGAAGAGCACTTTATGCTTAATTAGGAGATCTTTCATGTAAAATCTATGAAGGGTAGGTCCAATTTTCATGAAACATAAACAAGAAAGGTAAGAAAAATAAAATGAAATCCAATTCAATGTAGTACAATTTCCACATAGATGGGGATCAAAACCTTCATAAAAATATATATAGAGAAACATTAAATTATCATGAAAATTTGGTAGCCATGAAAAATTCGAAACAAAATTGATGTCCACAAAAATTGATGATAAGAGAATCCCATGTGTTTGTAAATCAATTTGGTGGCTTAAAATGATTGAAACCCCACATTTTGAAGTCGTCAAGAGAAAAAGTGCAAAGGTGGGGGGAAGTTTGGATTTGATGAACAAGTATATAGGCCTTGTAGAAGTGCATTCTTTTGGTCCGCTTGAAATCAGAACTATGAAGTCATCATAATACCCAATGAAGAGTGAAGATCATATCAAAGGGTAATCAAAGTTTTATATGATATAATATAAATAAATAGTTATATTATCATATATAATTTGTTTTTCCTTTGAGAATAATTATGTATATTTATCATGGTATGAAGAATATTAACCTGTTTCCCCACTTAGCATGCAGTTCCATGATCAAGAATTGTTCCTCCGGTGTGATATTGCCTCTCCGAACGTCCGGTCGAAGATAGTTTAACCATCGGAGCCGGCAACTCTTCCCGGTACGTTTCAACCCTAAAAGAATTTTTATCATTAGGGTTACCATTTATCAATATCAAAGCATTACTACTATATATTGAATGAAAATTTTAAAAGAAAATAAAAAAAAAAATCTCTTTCATAGATTACTTAATTATATGAGGAATTACCTGCAGCTTTAGCAAGAGAATTCCAAACACCTTCGCCATGGTTGGCAATATAGTTGATGAGAATCAAGTCTTCTTCCATAGTCCATGGACCTTTTCTCACTTCAACCTCTTGAGATTTGCATGGTTTTTTATCCATTTTTCTCTTTTTTTTTTTTTGGAAAAAGAGAACGATAGCAAAGAGGATAGAGAGAGAGACAAAACTAAATTAATAATTTTTTAAAAAAAAGAAGATCAAAAGAGGGAGAGAATGTGAAAGAAAAAGAAGGTAGATATGGGGATTTTATAGAGAAAAATTAAGAAGAGTTGGTTTTTTTTTTTTTAATTTGCTTAGTAATTGTTGATATTAAATTGAATGCTATAGAGTAAGAGCTTTTAACCTAATTATAGTGTTAATGATAACAAAGGCATGCATGCATGGTGAGTTACTACTGCATGCATGTCCACATATATATTGTTTGGTTTATATGTTTCACTATTTATTCTTTCTCTTTCTCATGCATGTGAGAATTTTGTTTACGTACCAAGTCTTTTTTTTTAATATATATTTTATAAAATAATATATAAATTAAAGGAATTTATATTCGAAAATGAAGTAAATTAAAAAGAATATTTTTCTTGGAAGATATTTTCTAAAAGTTTGTCATGCAAAAGAAAAAGGAAACAAATAAATTGGAATTAGCTAAAAGAATATTGTAAGAGTGAGTAAACATTATGTAATTATACAATTAATTAATTAACTTCATCAATTTTTACAAAGATGTAAAAAATAAACAACAAAATCAATTAATTAATTAATTATCGTGGATAGAAAAAATTTTGTTGCACTATATATATATATATATATATATATGAAGGGCAAGCAACAAAAAAAATGAATTATTTGTAGATTTTGAAGTAGAAATATTGATGGGTAAGTCGGGTTTAAGCATGATATTAAAAATATGTTTATTTAAACTCGACCTAAAGTTTTGTTTAAGTCCATTCATAATTGGTTAATCTAAGTCCATTTTAGGTTTGTCCATATTATTTTTTAAAATATTTATATTATTTTTATTTTAATTTAATATTTTTATATGTAGGGTCCTTAAATTTTTTAAAAAAACTATTTACATTATAGTATTAGATATTACTATTGATTTAATTTTTTTGTTATAAATTACATAACATATAAAAATAACATGATACAATATATTATCAACATTGAAAACGGGTCGGGTCGGGTCGGGTTCAAGTCTTGAATATTCAAGCTCGATCCCAGCCCATATTTTAAGTGGGCTTTTTTTTAGCCAAGCCCATTTTTCAAACTTAATATTTTTTTCCAAAATCCTCCGAATTTTGAACGAGCCTTCAGGCTTAGGCGGGTAACTCGGTCCATGAACGTACTTTCAAGTCAATCCCGTTTTAATTAAAAATAGTTTTTTGTTTTAAGTTAAGGGTTTTCATTCAAATCAATTTTGAAATTGAAAAAATTGATCCCTTTAAAGCAAGAGTAATTTAGTCCCTATAATATTTAAAATTGATCCCTTTAAAGCAAGAGTAATTTAGTCCTTATAATATTTGAAAGTGAGCAAATAAGATAATCAATAAAATATTTATTATTTTTGTTAATATATGACATGTGTCGAACTATAGTTTACAAAAATAAAATGAAAAATATAATTTAAAAATCTAAAAATCATAAAGAATTCAATAAAAATTCAAATTTAAAAATATCTTACAAAATTATAAATTATTTCAAAATATTAAAATTGTTTTTTAAATTGCCAATACTATTTAAAAATTCATAACAAAATTTTTAAAAATTGATAAAAATAGAAAGTAATTCAAAATTAATTATAAAAAATTCTAAAGATTCATTTAAGATTATAAAAAAATCAAAACATATTAAATAATACTCATTAATAATTTTTCAAATAATAAATTATAATCATTAAGAGTTCATTAAAGAAAATATTGTTTTGACGTTTTTTTTTTTTAAAATGGTATAATATTTCTTTTAAATTTTAATAATTTTTATAAAAAAATCATCTTAAAAATAGACTGAAATGTCCAAAATTATAAATTTTAAAATAAAGAAACTGAAATTTTGATAAAACATATTAAAAGATTAATAAATCATAATTAATCAAACTTTCAATTTTAATCTTTTTATCGAAATTTTTATTTTTTGGATTTTTAATCATAAGAAATCCTTTTAGATTTTTTATGACGTTTATAAAATTTAAAAGTGATATAATTATATCATTAATTACTTACTTTTTCAAAAATATCTTTACATTAAAGAATTTTTATGAATATAATATAATATTTAAAAAAAATCACATCATTGGAATTTTTGTATTTTTATTTTAAAATTTGGGCAATTTTATTATTTATTTTAAAATTTTAAATAATTATTTTTGAAAATTTTATTAATTTGTTATTTTAGAATTTTTAAATTTGATATAAATTATTTATTCTTTTATTTTTTTAAATCAACCAACCAAACTAATAAAAATAAAAAGGAATAAAGGAATTGAGTTCATGGATTTACCTAAGTCACCCAAGTAAGCCATTATAGTGGAAGAGGACGCCTCGATTAATACAAGAATTTTTTATATTGATAAAAATATGGAAAAGGAATTTTATTGAAAGAAAAATAAATGAAACACAAAAGAATTATGGGGAGGAGGTGTACAGAAAAAGATTGATGCCCCAAATGAGCTACTCCATCCCTATTTATAGTGCTTAGAGTAGATAGCCTAATTCTATTCAAACTCCCAAAGATAATTACAATTTAATTAAAGATAAATAAAGATAAATAAAGAAATTAAATAATCCTAGATAATTATCCTAATATTAATTATCCTAATATAATTTAAAATAGAATTTGATAAAGCAAAGTCTCTTCTTTTGCATTTCAGTCCCTCTTGCTCTCCATGTCTGCACTTTTGGCACCATCTTTTCCTTTGTTGCACATTGGTCCATTTTATCTTTAATTTCACGATTTTGGCCTCAATTTTGCATTGGTCTCCAATTTAGTCCCTATGAGAATAAAGTCCATAAATAACCCAAATTAGTAGAGTCACATTCAAATTAATATATAATTAGAACATAAAAACATGTCGTTCTAAAGTGTTATCAAATCCCCTACTTAGCCCATGCTTGCCCTCAAGTATGGTTCCTATCCACTGTGAAAATTAGATCCTGAAAGAAATTCTACTCCAAAGTTTTATAAAGATTAGTCAAAAATGCATATGAAAAATAAGAGAACTTCAAAGCTTGCTTTAAGTAAAATAGAAAAAGTTTTCTAATTAACACACACAAAATTAAAATCGTCTTGAATTATTTCATGCTATTTAGGTAAATTACCAAACCTACCAAGACACTATTTATTTCCTCCTTAGTCCCCAACCGTAATTTTATTAGTACTATTTTTCTTTTTTTTCTTTTTTTTTTCTATTTTTCTTTTTTATTTACTTGAAATATATCGAACCTTTTACTGCGAAGAGATGACAACCCAAGCACCCCATCCGGTTACTCACTCAACATATTCTTAAAATTATTTATTTCCGGTTAGCGGAGTTTTACTCAAATCACGTCACACAACCTTTTGTGTGAAGTAGAATGACAACCCAAGCACCCTACCCGGTTACTCAATCAGTCACGTTCGAGCCATACTCGTAACCTTGGCTAGCGGAGTTTACCTATTACGTCCACAAAACCTTTTGACGCGAAGTAGAATGACAACCCAAGCACCCTACCCCGGTTACTCAGTCAGTCACGTTCTAAGCTGTACTCATAACCTTGGAAATATTTATTAATCACAATTTTCGCGAAAATATAAACTTCAAGAGGATCTAGGAGAAATAATCAAGTGTCAAAAATAAGTTTTAGTAACCACCTAATAGTCATGAACATAACTTAGACATGCAAATATATTAAGTGTCCACTTGATATTAAACTTGATCAATTTTACGAAAAGCAAGATATAATTAACTTATTAATCATAATTATTTTAGCCTAATAAGAATAAAACAATGGAGATAAAATCAAGCAGATGTAATCGAAATTTACTCGGTGGCCAAGAATCATGCACGTGGGTCAAGCAAAGGCAAGTCGTGGGCAAATTCTTGGGCATGATTAGCGACGAATGTTCTAAAAAAAAAAAAAATATATATGGACAACCTAAAAGAGCCTCAAGCAACAAACACAAATCTCAACAGAATATGACAATGTCTGAAGAGTACCTCCCCTACTTAAAGCACATTGTCCTCAATGTGGACGCAAAACAAATAAATAAGAAGAAAAGTTTAGAAAAACTCCCGTGTAGCTCTTTGTCGAATGCGGAGGATAGCAATGAGTTCGGTGAGTTGCTTGGCCAAAAGTGTTGAGTCGAACCTCAACGCGCTCCATTTTAGCTAAGCAAAGAAGAGAAATTTATTGATATTTAAATAAAAGAAATTAAAAGAAAAGAAAAAAATAAAATAAATAAAAATAAATAATAAAATAAAATAAATAATAAAAGAAAAATAAAGATTGGGTTGCCTCCCAACAAGCGCTTGTTTAACGTCATTAGCTCGACGACTTAAATGGTTCTACGGTGGTTCAAAATAAATCTTTTTAATCGTGTGAGCTTGGAATTTCTCGTTTTTATCACATCCACCATATTTGGGTTTAATTGTCCTTGCGCCTTTTCATTGGTTTTATATTTTCCTCCAAGGGTCAATCCCTTTGAAGTCGGCAATGGTCTCATCATCCTCCAAAAATGTGAATTTGAGATGCTCGAGAGGTGGTTTTAATTTTGGATCTGCTCTGCACAAAGGTAAAAAGCTTAGTACACGGGATAACAACTCATTAACTGATTCAAATTTATCAAAGTCAAATTTAAAATCATAAATGGATTCAAAATTTTCTTCCACTAATGAGTCAATTATATCAACACAATTCTCGTTCAAAATTTCACTGGGTGGCTAATGGCATCGTGAGCGTTAAATTTCACGATCTCCCCATCAAACTCCATCGTGAGAGTTCCACTCCGAACGTCAATTTTAGTACTAGCATTTGTCTAAGGAATGGTCGTCCCAACAAGAGATCTCAAGATCCGGAGCACTATCCTCCTCCATTTTATCACGTAGAAATCTGCGGGAAAAATAAGTTCGTTAACTTTTACCAACACGTCCTCGAGGACTCCTTGGGATGCACAACGGACACATGCGCCAATTGAATGCTAACACTGTTTTTGTCAAAAACCTGCGTTAAGTGATTCATAAATAGAATAGGGCATTACATTTATGGAGGCTCCTAGATCACACATAGCCTTTTAATTCCCAAATGACCTATTTTGCATGGTATTGCAAACATGCCCCTATCCTTACATTTTGCGGCATTTTCGTTGTAACACTGCGACACATTTTCACCAACATTCACCCTTTCATTACAGTTAACTTTCGTTTGTTGGTGCAAAGCTCTTTAAGAAATTTAGCGTGCACTGGTATTTGCTTGATGGCATCCAACGATGGAATGTTGATTTGACGTTCCTAAATGTTTCGAGGATTTCCTTGTCCCGCTTACCTTTTAAACCTTTGGTGGAATCGTTCGAAATGGAGGTTGAATTATGGGCAATGGGGTTTCGTTCGAACTGCTTAGTCTTTTTGGGTTTTCTGGGCGATTTCTTGGGCATGATTTACGTAGGAATCGATTCGATACCTTTCCACTTCGCGTCACATTGCATTTGCGTTTTGCCTTGGGTTTGGTTACTGTTGTGTGGCGGACTTCCTTGAGAGTTTAATTTCTCAACCGATATGGTCAATTCTCTTATAGATGCCTCGGTTTTACGTTGAAAATCAAGCATATTAGTTGCTAATTTATTGACCAAAGTTTCTAGAGAATTACACGAATCTTGTGGTCTTTGTGGAACTTCGGTTCGTAAAATTTGGTTATATTGTGGGTTGGCCCCATAACTTAAGTTAGGGTGATCCCTCCATCCTGGGTTGTAGGTATTAGAGTAAGGGTCGTATCGCCTCTGTGGTGGGCCAGGAAAATTTCCCACTGCACCTAAGTGAGCCATAGAGTCATCATACAAACTGGGACATGCATCAGTTGTGTGCTCAGGTGTAGCACATATTCCACATAACCGAGCTGTTTTTGTTTTTTCTGCAAGAAGAGTATTCATCATATTAGTAAGTTTATCAAGTCTATCTTCTATGGAAGAATTACTTAGTAGTGAACCCTTACAGGAGGTTCAGATTGGCTCGGGCTGCTGAGAATTTGCGCCATTGTGGAAATCAAGTCCCTTGCTTGTTGGGGGTCATGTTAACCAACGCCTCCACTAGCGGCGTCTACCATATTCATCTCCATCGGTTTCAACCCTTCATAAAAATCTTGGAGAAGAGATTGCTCTGTTATACCGTGTTGTGGGCAGCTTGCACACAACTTCTTGAACCGCTCCCAATAATCATATAGAGTCTCGCCTCTTTCGCCTAATCCTACGATCTCTCTTCTTAGCTCACCGCCTAGATCTTGGAAAAACACATTGAGAAACAAACGAGATAGATCAGCCCAAGTAGTTATAGATCCGAGGTAAATAAAATAACCATTCCCTAATTTGAATCTGCTAGGGAAAAAGAAAAGCGCATAATTTAATCGATCCTCGATTCGCCTTGAGGTTTCATACTCGGACAAACCATATGAAACTCCTTTAAGTGTTTGTGGGGTTTTCATTTTGTAACCCTCGAAAAGTTGGCGACAATGAATTAACCACGATTTCGAGTTCAAAATCGGTATCCATGGTAGGATATGCAATGCACATGGTGGTTGTTCGCCGAGACTTGACTAGTTGCCGAATCGTTTGAGCCATTGGTTCTTGTACCAAATTAGGGTTTTCGTCAACCTAGCGTTGAACACTTCTTCAAATGGATCGACTTCTTCCGCTTTACTTTCAAGCGTTTGAGTAGGGTTTTCGTTAACCTAGATTCCGCTTCGTCGGGGTCCTAATTTACGGTGGTGGATTGCTTCGAGTCACTACCACTGCCGACCTTTTCTTCAACTTAGTTTCCTTCGATTAGCTTTAGCATCTTTTCGATCTCCGAATCAAACGCAAGAATGCTCGGGCGGATCTGGTCATAGAAAAGAAAAGCGAGATTAGTCGTTCTGATCCCGACAGCGGCGCCAAAATTTGATCGTCGTTGAATGCACCAAAATATATCCTACTCCTGCAAAATAATAAAAATAACGATAAAGGGAAAGTAGGTTGAATCCACGAGGATCGGATTATACAAATGCTGTTTTGAGATCCCAAGTAATTGTGCCCAAGAAAACTGCGTTCTGAAAAATAAATAAAAAAACAGAATTAATAATTTTCGATCCGGAAAATAAATAATAATAAAATAGAATTTAAGGCAATTGAAATTACGAGAATTAAAATGAAGAAAATAAAAAGAAAGAGTTTAGAAAAGTTTCTTATGTGGAGATATTCCGACCTCGGTTGTCTCGTTCCTCCTTGGCTCTGTCTTGGCTTTTGGATGTCCCTTCTACCCAAGTAAGCCAGTTATAGTGGAAGAGGACGCCTCGACCACCAACTCCAAGAATTTAAACTTACGGATTTAGGGAGCTGACTCTAGCTTGCGATTGCTTTTGAAACCAATTAATTATAAGGGACAATTTACGAAATCAAATCATACATAAAAATCAAATCTCCCAAATCCCCATAACATAAGGTGCTCCAAAATGGTTGAAATAGTTTAATAAAAGAATTGCGTATTAACACAAATAATCTCATATTTAAAATTGATGACTAAATTACTCTCACTTTTTAAAGGTATCAATTTTAAATTAATATTAAAATAAATTTTAGTTGAATTAATGCTAGTATCATGAGTTTAAATCTCACCATACGTAAGTTTTTTTAATTGATTTTATTAAAATTATATAAAAGTCAAAAGTACCCTCATAATCATATAAATTTTCAATCGAGTTGTATTCATTAACTTGTGACACTAATTAAATTAACAATTTAATGTACGATGTAGGTACCTTGATTGAAATTTTATTGATTTTGGTGCTATGTGTTTAAATCATACCATATGTAAGTTTTTTTAATTAATTTTATTAAAAATATAAAAGACTTTAAGTATTTTATTTATTATTATTTTGAAGTAATTTATTATTTTATTATTATTTATGAGTTTATATGTTTTTAATACATAATGCTTTGAATTTTTGGCTATGCTAACTTTGTGCATGATAGATAGATAATTTTAAAACAAGGAAAATAATTCTAAAATATGTGTTAAAATATGATTTTATATTTAATATATAGGATAATATAAATTTTTTTTATTCTGAACTTGGTACATTTCGGTACTTATATTTCATTTTGGTTCATTTGGTCTTTGAATTTAGTAACTAGATTCATTTTGGCCTGTAAATATGGATTTCATCAAGATTTAATGATGTGATCTGTTTTGCCAAAACAAGACTAGATCGAACAGGCCGAGAACTAATTCTTATAACTGTCCGAACAAAGAGGTTGTATCAATTGGCTTAGAAACTACTTGAAATTGATAAAAATCAAAAACTGGGACAAAATTGGTAGTTGAATTGGCTTAATATCTTTGTGAAATTTTAATTAATGGTTTGACGGTCGAATCAATCGAATTAGTTGAATCAAGAACTGATGGCATGACATGTTTAACCACCAATTCAATTATTAAAACATTGAATGTAATACTCTGAGATTGTACTACGCCATTATCCGAAAATTTATATAAATTTGTCAATTTTCAAGTGATGGCATAGCACAATCTCGGAGTGTCATATCATCAAACTTCTACAATCTTTTAAGTCCAAGAATCAAAATGGACTCAATTGTCAAGTTTAAGTGTCAAAGTAGAATTTAGTTGCCAAGTTGAAGGACTAAAAATGATATTATCCCTTAATTATATTAAGGGTGAAAATCATGAATTTAATGTGATTTGTCAGGGCTAAGATCAGTGGGTAGGCAGCAAATTACAAAAATGGGAGGGGGCCATTTCCTAATTTAGAAATAAAATATTAGCTTTGCTTTCCTAATTAAGGAAAATGGATTA
The DNA here is from genome assembly GCA_025506655.1 of Gossypium rotundifolium. Lineage (NCBI taxonomy): Eukaryota > Viridiplantae > Streptophyta > Magnoliopsida > Malvales > Malvaceae > Gossypium > Gossypium rotundifolium. The sequence continues at coordinate 155,869,679 of CP106728.1, forward strand.
TGTGGTTTGTGAACAACAATCAACTTTGATTTAGAGCCAAGTTTGGGTTTTATAATATAAATAAATCCCAACCATAATAAAAAGGTTGTGGCTAATATTTTGGATTAGGCTGTCTTCAACCATGGGAAAGTTGATGGACAACTTCCTTAATCATGCCTAGGGAAAGGTGGGAAAGGGTTGTATAAATAGTGACGTCATGTTATCTGTATCTCTTTCCAATAGATTTATGTCATATCAGTATTTTTATCCTGAAAAAAATTAAATCTAAATTAAAATCTTGAAATTCAGGATAAAATACTGAAATTCAGGATAAAAATACTGGTGTGGTATAAATCTATTGGAAAGAGATACAGATGACGTGACGTCACTGTTTCATTCAATTCTTTCTCAGGGAAAGGTTTGTATAAAACAGTGACGCCACATCATCTGTATCCCTTTTCCAATAGATTTATGTCACATCAGTATTTTCATCTTGAAAAAAATCAAAATCAAATTAAAATCCTGAAATTCAAGATAAGAATACTGATGTGAGATAAAACTATTGAAAAGGGATAATATTTCTATTTCATACAATCCATTCTCTACTCTCTACAACTTCACAACCACCTTTAAATTTAAATCATAAACTACGTTCATCTATAAATTTTTAAATTAATATTTTTGTTTATAATTTAGTAAGTTCATTCTTTTTTCTTTTATTGCTATTATATATATTTTTAATCAAAAATAACTTAACATTATTTTTAATATTATATAAACTTGAAAAACGAGTTGAGCTGAGCTTGGGTCTTCACTATTAAAGGTTGAGCCTAACATATATTTTAAACGAATTTTTCTCTTTCTTTTTTCCTTTTGCTCAAATCTATTCTCGATTCAATCCAACTAAGAGTCAACCGGTATATCCAAGTAAATTCTTTTAATTGTATTAAATTAATTTTTGAACATTTAAAATAAAATAAAATGGGTAAATTTTGAGAAATTAATCAAATTTTATTTCGTTTTCTCACTTATATATATAAACATGAAACTCATTCCATGTGCACTTAAAGGCATCTTCACGCAACTTGACGAGTAAGAACACCAAATTATAGTGATAACACAAATAGTGTCGAAGAAAAATAAAAATTTTGAGTTAATTAAATTAAATTATTTAATTTTTTGAGTTAAATTAAATAAATATTTTTGAATTCAAATTAAATTTTATAATCTCTATCAATTGATCACTCTCAAAAAAATTACAAAAACAATTCAAAATATTTATTAAAAATTAAGAAAAACCTAAAGAATATATAAACTTCAAATTTTTTAAATAATAATTTTAAAATCAATTAACAATTCAAATATATCACATTAAAACATTTTATCCTTTTTTCTTGATTTTTTCAAATATATATAATTTTAAATGATATATATTCTAAATTTATATAATGAAAATAGTTACTGTAACAAAATTTTAATTTATATTTAATTTTTAATTTAACTTAAACAATTTCACTCACTTCGACTCGACTCAATTCAAAAAAAATTATAAATGGAGTTAGGATGATAAAATAAAATATATCAACTTGATTAAGTCGAAATATTTTCACTCCCTAAGAACTCCCATTTCCGAAGTCTCGGGTATAGTTGAGGTTAAACAAAGCGCATATCGCAATATCATATCTAATAAACATTCCGTCGTTACGAAAAAGTTTCGGTATAGCAGAGGAAGCTATCCTGGCCAGAGTTGAGCTAACAATCAAACAACCATCCTCCCTCATGCCTGCAAAAGAAAGCAAATTATGACTTCTATCTAAACCCAATCTGACCGATGCTTTCAATTCCGTGTTTATTGTTCTATGATAGTACATGCTTTTCTACTTGAATGTTGTGGTTTAAGCACTTGCCTTGCTAGCAATGTTGTTGGAAAGCCAATCGAGTCCCTCGTAAAGGCCTTCTCCAGAAGTTGCACATGTACTCTGGATATACCTGTAACGGAAAATTGCACAAATAATGTGAGCCTAAATCACGAGGGTGGGGAAAAAGGCAAAAACGAAAGGCAATATTTACCAGTGGCGCTGGCGGAGAGAATGAAGACCAAGCTTATCAGTTATTTCAGCAGCATTCATTGCATTGGGAAGATCTTGTTTGTTGGCAAATACAAGCAAAACGGCATCTCTCAATTCATCCTGAAAGGGGAAAAAACAGGTTAGCATATGTTTATATATATATGTCCATGTGAGATAAACAGGAAAAAATATTTCATTGGATTTTCCGTATTTGACTACGCAACATACCTCATTCAACATCCTGTGCAGTTCATCCCTTGCTTCAACAACACGGTCCCTGTCATTGCTATCCACCACGAAAATGAGACCTTGAGTGTTTTGGAAATAGTGCCTCCACAAAGGACGGATCTGCATCCGAAAGATAGAAAGTGACTATGTAGAGATCCAAATAAATATAGTAGAAAGAAGAATTTCCACCAAGAATACGGCTTCTAGGTCCAGCGTATCAACAACACAAATGCCAAAAGGATTCTTTTCACGAACGACAATCAGCATGCATTATCAGAAAGTTTTATGCCCGTGGATCCCTATGCATGAATTCTTGAAAATAATGCTTCGTGATTTATCATCTAAACATCACAATACCGACATGTGGGATGAATCTGAGGAAATGTCACAATACATTTTACATATGAACCTCGTTCCATTGGTTTTTTTATTAATATGTGTACCTTGTCTTGGCCACCGACATCCCAAACAGTGAAGCTGATGTTCTTGTATTCCACTGTCTCAACATTGAATCCTTCAAAAATAATACGAATAGACCTTTAACATGGTAAACCTCCAAAATCCATCTCATTATAAAAATCAATCCGTAAAAACTCACCACTCAACTAATCAAAGAATTATATTTAATAAACCTTTCTTCTTCAAAACTATAATGATACCACTAAAAGTTCAAATAAAACAAGCAGTAAATCTGACTTTTCTTCCAAATCTATGAATCATATGAGATAAAGATAAAACTACATTGTTCACAAACCGACCGACAATAACATAAGAACCAAGACCGACAATCACGGTCAGTTATCAATAAGGTAATAAGATTCACATACAACAGAAAGCTGAATCAGACTTATTTGATTCACAAACCGACTGAGGTCCAAGGACACAATCATGGTCAGTTATCAATGAGACAATAAGATTCACATATAAGCACTTCAATCATAGTCAGTTATTTGGTTCAGAGACCAACTGACAATAACATAAAGATTTGAGGGGTAAAAGTATCATAGGAGCCCCTATACTAGGAGTCAAACTGCATTTTCCCCCTTTACTCAAAAAAGGGCAAATAAGTCTGTGTATGTTAAATCAAAGAGAAAACTGGTCATTTCTGTTAAAAAATATTCATACATTTCTATGGTTACTGACAGAATAATCAAAAAGTTACACATGGCCATGTGTACCTCATTTTGACATACAAAGACCAGTTTTTAAAAGTAAATGGATGAAATTTTTAATAGAAGGAGCAATTTGTTCTTTGATTTAATGTACAAAGACTAATTTGTTCATTTCTTGAGTAGAAGAGGCAAAATGCAATCCAACTCTTGGTACAAGAATCTCCATGATACTTTTACCAGAATCTAGGCCAAAATCATAGTCAGTTATCAATAAGATTCAAATACAACAAGCAGTTGAATCAAACTCAAATTATAAAGCAAAACGAAGTCTTTCGAACCATTCTTTCAATTCGTAATTACGATACAGGGGAAATGTGAATCTTCTATAAACTCACCGATGGTTGGGATAGTGGTGACGATTTCACCGAGCTTGAGCTTGTACAAAATAGTGGTTTTACCAGCTGCATCAAGACCCACCATTAAAATACGCATCTCCTTCTTGGCAAAAAGCCGGCTGAAGAGCTTTGTAAAAGACAACCCCATCTCTCTCTTTTTTTTTCCCTTTTCTAGCTAGCAACATCGAATTTTCACATAAAGAGTTAGCAAATCAAACATTATAAACCCAGAAAAACATAAATAAATTTCAAAACCCGAATAAATTCAAGACAAAAAACATCAACTTGATAGAAAATATAAAAAAATTATTCAACCGAAAAATCTAAAAGCAAAAAGGAAAGGCACAAAAAATCATCAAATATAACATCTACAAAAAAAAAAAAAAAAAAAGACCCAAACCATTTAAATTCAATACTAAATTCAAAAACAATGAAATAAACCCAGAAAACTTAAAACATAAACAGATATATAAATGAACTTGATAGAAAATATCAAAATTATTTAACCCAAAAATCTAAAGAAAAGGGAAAAAAAAAAGTAAAGGCATAAGAATAATTATATACATACAGAAAAAGAAAAACCCAAAGCGTTAAAATGAATCCTAAATTCAGAAAAATAACATAAACCCAGAAAAATTAAAATAAATAATAATAACAAAAGCAGATATATCAAACAAGCCCTGAATAAAAACGAGTTAAATGAAAAGGGTTAAAACTTAGAAAAAAAATAATTGAAAATAAACGATTTTTTACCTGCTTTGATCTCGATAAAAGAACTTAGATTTCAGGGGAAAAAAAAAGGAGAAAAAGGAATTTTAATTAGGTTACCTTTGTGGAGAGCTTAGAAGGAGGATCTGATGTTATTTCTCCCCAGAGTCTCCCCGTTTATTTCTCTGCTTATTTTATTCTTTTATTGTTTTATTTAATCAGTGGCATCTAAAAATAATCTGCTCAAATAATTTCATTCCAGGGTAGTTCCTGGAATTCCAATGTTTCCTAGGGGCTTAACATGAATTTTCTTTTAAGAAAAAGGTAAACTACACTATTAGTCACTAAAATATGAGTAAATTTTTATTTTAGTCACTTAATTAAAAAAAGTTACTATTTGGTCATTGAATTATTTAAAGGTTATCCTTTAAGTTATTGGACTTTTAAAATCAATGATATATGACTTTCTCTATTCACACGGCCTGTTAAAGCTCTTTTTTTCTTTCTCTTCTACAGTTTATTTTTTTTTTTCATGAAATAGCTTTGAATGTCACAGATTTGTGAACCAAAATTCAAACAGCTTTTTTCACCAATCTCCGACACTGGTTGATAGATCGACTTTAAGCTAAGGTATGTTCTTTTACTCGTTGATGGATATTAATCCACCGTACTAATCGTCAAATCATTACTTGGAGCTCGCTAGCAGAACTTTATAAAAAAAAAAATAATTTAGTGACTTAAATAAGTTTTTTGAATAGTTCGATAATTTAAATGAAAACTTTCGAATAATTTAGTTATTAAATTATAACTTTTTTTAATTAAGTGACTAAAACGAAAATTTGCTCATAATTTAATGACTAATGGTGGAATTTACCCTTAAAAATAATAGCAAATTTTGTTTGATATTTGTGTAGGTCAGGCTGTTTATCGCCTCAAGTGTGACATGAGTTTGAGTTGCGTTAGGCTTTACCTTTTCCTTGTAATTCATCAAAAAATAAAATTTTAAAAAGTCAAATAAATTAAAAGGTAAGTTACATCTTAGGTCACTAAACTATTAAAAGTTTACATTTTAATCACTCAATTTAATTAAAATTATTTTATTTTACGTAAAATAATTCATCCACAAGTAAAATATATGTACTATATTCATCTTCGAATAGATATGGAGTAGAAATATTGGATTACAAATAGCAGACCAAACCAAATACCTTTTACTTGTATATGATAAATTTTGCATTGCACACCTATATTAAATATGGCCGCAAACTAAACTACATTGCCGAGGAAACATAACTTCCTGCAGGCAACAAATTACAATGCACTTCGTACCAATTTGAAACAATTTGTAACCAAAAGCCCCAAACCGTATATTTTTACTAATCATATAACTGGTACGTACTGATATGGGGTATTCATCAACAAGAATCGGAACTGGATTGAGCTCCAGCGTTGGATGGTTTCCCACTCTCCAAACAACTAATTGGTGGTTCAGTTGATGTTTTGAGCTCACCATAAGTTTCCCAACAGAAAGGTCCACTGAGAGGATGGTTTTCTTTAACTGATTGCAGCTCAATGGTAGTTAACGAAACCCCACTGCACGGCAAGCTATCGCTGCACGCGAAGTGGACCGGTTGAACTGTATAGGTTCCTCGTATGTTTACGTAGTTTATCTCCGATACTTCTACAGCCGAAGATTGATTCGAGCAGTGGCCTTTGTCACAATAAAATTGATCGATCATTATTGGAGTTTCAACTTCTGATACTTGTATGTCTGAGAATGTCACTTGTTTCACTGAACCAGAACCTCCCTGCCATGTCTTGATTCGGACACCAGTTAACGTGTTTTGTAAATTGACATCTCGAACAGTAATGTTGGAAACACAGGCTTTGGTTTTGTCTTTTCCAAGTCCTCCGATGCTGATTCCATGGCCTGGTCCACATTTCACATCGTGGATATATACATTTGAGCTTCCTGTTTGTATCGACACACAATCATCCCCTACACAAGCCAAAAGCAATCTCTTGGTTAGTAACTTGTTCATTTGAGTTACATGTGTACAAATATTTTAATATGAAAATGTGATATTACTTTTTTAATTTAAACATTTTCGTGTTGATGCCCGTCTATATTTAATGTTTTATATCTGAGTCTAGGAGTGAAGTCAGAGAGAGCTGAAATTAAGTTATATATTTTTATGATAGTCAAAATATAATTTCACAATTTTAATAACTTATATCTTTATCGGCCAAAATCACTTCCTACCCCTCATTTTCATCTCTTGTCTAAAACTCGTAGTTAAGTTTGAATAAGAGCTAAGCTGCTTCAAGTATTCATTTTTCTTGAAATATTGGTATTTGATTCCAGAATCCGATACATATTCAATCATATTACGAGTGTATAACTCTTCAAATACATAGAAAAACTTGAAAAACAAATTACCACAAGCAAGAGTAGCGGCGGAGATGACGACATCTTGGGAGTTCTCGAGGTGAATGCCATCGGTGTTGGGGCTGTCGCCGGGGGACGAAGCAACGAAGTTGGAAACCTGAACGCCGGTGCAGTCATCGAATTTCAAGTATGTTTGGGGGCTGTTTTGTATTGTTATCCCACTCACTGTTACACCATTACTTCCATAGAATCTTAATGCCTGCATGCATGCGTTGCCAATACCACATCATCATCAATCAAGTCAGCTTGTAAAATATGGAGTTTTAAACAAGGATGACTTACTGTTGGTTTGGTGCTTGGCATTTTTCCATCCAGCTCACCACTTATCTGCTCCCACACACAAGCAAATAAAAAACAATTAAGATTAAAATTCATTTAGGAGGGGAGTCTAGTTGTAATTTTTCCTTTCTATTAAAAAATAGATAATTTAGTCCTTATCAAAGAATAATTTGTTTTTTCTGTCAAAAAAATTCATCCATATCTACAATTAAAAACCAATTTTTGTACTTTAGCACGAAGTATATTTCCGTGTAGAAATGGATGATTTATTTTCTAACAAAAAGGGCTAATTTATTTTTTAATTTAATATGCATTAATTAATTTGTCCCAATTTTAACTCACAATACATGGGCCATGATGATAAATTTACCATTTTTAGTAGCTTACCGTGTGATTAGTTGTGGAATCTTGTGGTTGAGCAGTGGGCGAGTCATTCCACCACACAGAACCTTGACCATCAATGGTACCTTTGCCTTTAATTGTAATCCCCTTAAGCTTTGTAAATTCAACCCATTGCAAGAGGCCTGACCCCCAAGCTTTGGAACTTGTTGGAGCTAGAATCTTCCCATCCAACTACATCATTTCTTTTTAATGCATTAGTCTCTTGGTACGCGTAAATATTGGAATATTAAACTTACTGAATTGATTTATTTACCTGAAAGACGATATTGGGTTGACAATTGGGGCCTGAGAAAGAAACAGGTCCAACAAGGAACGTTGAACCCGATGGAACCATCACTGTTGATGCCTCAACTTTACAAGCATCAGCCCATGCTGCTTCGAATGCCTGGTTCAAATTTAATGAGATGTGAATCGGATCAAATCGTACTTAAATGTGTGGAAGCCTGTCTGATTTGGTAAGTTAAAAGGCTTAGAAAAGATGGGTTTTACTTTTTTTTTTTTTTTTTAAGTCAGTTTAGCTCAACTTGTTTTCGAATTAAATAATTTAATATATATTTTTTATATGCATAATAATAAATTTGATTCTTAAGGTTTTATTTATTTAGTTCTTCTTTTAATATCATTAATATTTTAAAAAATAAATCGGTTTTTAATGAAAATCTTTTCTAAAACATAATCTTTTAAATGATGTTGGTGTTGCAATTGACGTGATAATTTAAGTGTACTTAATGCTAACATAAAACTATTTTTATATATTACGTCAATAAATAATTTTAAAAATAAAATTTTAAAATATATAATTTATAAAAATAAAAAAAAACATAACATAAAGTACACATACATTGTTATATGGGCTACTATGAAAACAATAATTTGACTTTTTTAAAAAAATATAATTAAAATTTAATTAAAAATAAAAATTAATTTGATAAAAATATAAATATTAAAAATTAAATTTGTTATTATATTTTTTTAATATTAAATGTGGTAGTAAGACACGCACCTTGGAGTCATCTGTGCGTCCATCACCTTTGGCACCGTAGTCCAACACATTATAGGTGGTAGTGGCGTCGGCTACGACGTCAGAGCTTCCTCCCTCCGCCATTAGACGGCGGAAACCACCAGCTATGCTCTGCTTCCTCCACTGTTTGCCTTCCCTAGCACTATACGTCACCTCAAAGCTCGAAAACCAAAACAGCAAAACACTAAGAAATGCGATAATTGTCGAATTAACCCTACACATCTTGAACTTGGAAAAAAAAAAAAAAAAGGAAGACAGGTTTTGGACGGTTATAAAATGCTTCTTTTATGTTTATGTGATTCGTGGAGATATTGGATTACTTAGCTGATATATATATAGGAAGGTATAAGCAGTTCACGTGCTATACAGTTTAACGAAATACAGGACTTAGGAAATAATTCAAGCTTATTAGATTAGATGAATCTGTTGGATCAAGAATCAATAGGGTATTGATATGAGAAGAATATTGAACTGTTTAAACTGGATTTTTAATTTTTATAAATTTTTTAATAATTTATTTAATTAAACCGGTCAAATAAGTAAACCGGTGGCTTGATCGGTTCGACCACCAAATTGATTCTATAAATCGTGCTCGAAATATTGTATGCATTGGTATTCATTACACTTAATACATAATTTGGTATCTGAATTTGGTAATTTTTTTCTAATTTGGTACCTATATTGTTTTTTTGGTCAAATATGGTATTTGTATCTTTCGTTCCTAAATCTAACAATGTAAAACTTTTAATGTTTAATTTGGATTTTAGAACTGATTTGATAAAAACTCATAATTAGCTAATAAGATTAAAAATTAATTTTATCAAATCAATCTTAAAACTCAAATAAAATCTTATCAATTGGACAGATTTTGATAAATTAAAAGCAAAATTAAATAAATTCACAATCTACACAAAATTTATTCTATTAATAAAATTATGAAAAGTTTAAATCTAATAGTTACAACAATTTAACTTTTATCGAATCAACTTTAAAACCCGAATTAAACATTAAAAGTTAACATTGTTATTTTTGAATACCAAAATATATAATTTTATCAAGTACTCGTACAAGATTTAACCCTCCAAAAAAATAAGTACTACATTAAAAAAAATATCAAACTCTACTACTAAATGATATATTAAGTTTATTTGTTATTCTCGCATGAAATATTAATGTATATACACATGTCAATCAATAAATATTAAATACAATAATAAAATATATTACACTTTTGAAAAAATAATTAAAAACCAATAATGAAACTCTAAAATAATTGTCTTTAAAAACATTAAATCTAAAATTTCACATGAAAATATGGCGCGTGTATTGTTGACTTTCAAATAAATCGCATTGTTTTTATTTTTCCTTTAAATAATGCAATGATTTAATTAAGTCAATGTTTACTTTTATCTCGCCGTAATTAAATCTGTCTAATGGGCTAAATTATGATCACCTGAACTTTCTTCTTATTTGAGTTCAGACTAAAAATCGCTTTTATTATTTTAAAATATATAAAGAATAAAGTAACACGGTTCAAATTGTATTGAGCGAGTGTCGACAAAAATTTTAACTATGCTCCATTCAAGTTAATACATTTAAAAATTATTTTTATTAATATGTATATTGTTTTATAATTAAGTTTGTAATTCAAACTCAATCGAATTAATTCAAAAATTCAAATAGAAATATATGTATATAGATTTTATCACACCCACAATATGGGTGGATGAAAATATTTTCTATTAATAAAAAAAAGGCTGAAATCACTGTCTTTTATTGATTTTGTGGTGGGGACGAATTTTACGGGTTCGAATAGTGGTGTTGGCACGGCAATGAAGAAGGTAAGGTGGCGTACGGATTTGCCTCAGGATATGAATGACCCGACTGTGGATGAGAATGGGCAGGCGGTTTAGAATGAAAATGTGGTAAATGATTCGTATAAGACAAAGTTATTGAGTGCCTCGTCGAGACAAAATTCAACTGTTAATATGGAGAAGGATTTTGAATTACAAGATGGGGATGTGCCTACGGAGGTGGTGGATGGATTCTCATCAATTACTTTTTTCGATCCATGTAGCTATTCATTGAGCGAAAAATGGCTTTTACAATTATTGTCAAACTATTAAGGAATAAAATAGGATTCAATGCTTTACTCAATAAGGTGTTATCATTATGGAAACTTGGGAATCGGTTTCAACTAATGGATCTGGAGAATAACTTCTATCTTGTCAGATTTCATGACAATGATGATTTTGACAAGTGATGGTGGTGGAAAAAGTCTTAAAATTTATATAATGAATGATCGAGCCTAGAAACTAACTATCACCACGATTGAGGCAAGCGCACATATCGAACAGTAGTATAGTTTAGTGGCAAGACCGGATTGTCGAACTCAAGGGAACCAAAGTACTAATATTAACTTTCTTCTTATTATTTAGCCTAAGAATTAAGAGAATTGTTGTTTAATCTAAAATTAACTACCTACTAAGCTAAAGATGCTAAGACACAGAGAAGGAATTGGGGAAATACTTGTGGGAAAAACCAATTGATTAAGACAATACCCTAGGAAGAATCCACCTAGACTTCACTTGTTATCTAACTCTAAACCAGACGAATTATTCACTTGACTTGATCCGTAGGATTCCCTAATTTATATTAATACCTTTCTCGAGGCTACTAACGTCTAACCCTAGGTTGATTAATTGAAACCTCTTTCTAATTAAAACCCATAGAATTACATTAACTCAATCTATGAACTCCCATATTAGGTTTGACCCAAATCCAGCAGATTTTCTTCATCCTATCTCTAAGGTTGCGATCAACTCCGCTTAACTATGCTAGATCTACTCTTAAATAGAGAATATTCCTCCTCTGCCTAAGCATATCAATACTTGAATCAATATCCTGAAATATCAAAGCAAGAATTAAGAACACATAGTTAATAGCAAATCAAGTATTTATCATATAGTTTAGAAAACAATAACAAGATCCATCTTAGGTTTCATCCCCCTCAGGTATTTGAGGGTTTAGCTCATGATCATAAAAGAATACATCTTAGAAGAAAATATAAAACAAAACATAAGAAAAACCCTAAAACACCCTAAAAGAATTGAAGGAGAGATCCTCAGTCTTAAGTATGACTCCGACTTCTGGGATGGATCAACTGGCTTTCTTCGAGTGAATCCCACAATTCGGCCTCTCCTGCTTGGCTCCTTGGCCTAGCTAAATGCCCCCTTTAAGGTTGGCCTCTAGGATGTTTATATAGGCTTTTGGAATGTCTTTCTTTGCCTCTAAGTACCCTATTCTGAATAGAATTAAAACAGGTCACGGCAGGGACATGTCCGTGTGGCATGGCCGTGTGAATCGAGTCCGCCGTGGTCGGATCTGCTAGAAAGGCACGACCGTGTGTTTCGAGCCCAGGCCGTGTGTAATTCGTACTTTGGCCTATTTTCTCCGTTTTCAGCTCATTTCTCGTTCTTTTCATCCTCCGATGCTTTTCTAAGAATAAAACATGAAATTAATGGATTAGGAGCACCAAATTCCACAATTCAGGGAATAAATAATCTAAAAGTATGCTAAATATGGGATTAAAATATGAACATATTACGGTTTATCAACAAGGTATTGGTGGGTGGCCTGTGGGTAATCTTTGGACATTATTTGACAATGAGACCTTAGTCCATGAAGTTTTCGACAGCCAACGATGAGGTGGATACTCAAGTAGTTTGGATAAGACTTGGGTTATCGAAAGGTCAGGCTATCGACCAAGTAATTAATCCTATGGTTAAAATCGACAAGCACACAAATGCAACATTAAGAGGACGTTTTGCTAGGTTGGTGGTGTGTGTGGATCTAAAGAAGCCATTGATTTCCAAAGTCAGAATTAGTGGTAGAATACAAAGTGTTGAATATGAGCCTTTGCCAAATGTATGCTTTACGTTTGGGTTATACGAGCTATGTTCAAGGAGTAAGTTAACCATGGAGGAGAATAGTATTGATCGTAGCGAACCAGCAATAGAGAAATCTGATCTGCATACTCTGGTTGAGGAGGAACCGTTTGGCCTGTGGATGCTAGTAGAACGTTAACAAAAGGGGAAAGTGAGAGGTCCATCAATAGCAAAGGTCGATAAAGTTGACAATTACTTTGGTAGCTTGCGTTTCTCCATCCTAGAGACGGTTTGGGCTGAAACCGAATTTGAAAATCACGCTGATCATAATAGGAAACAAGAAGCAATGTTTGGATTGGAGGTATATTCGACGAGATTTATGGGTAGGAAAGGTTTAAATGCAATTGGAGAGGCTAGTAGTGGTAAAAAAAGAGAGACTAGGGTTAAGGGAAAAAGGGATTTATGTAGGTAATGGATGGGCATACAAATTTTAAAGCCTACTAATGGTGGTTATAGACATAATTTTTAAAAAGGTGCTGGAGGGTTTGATGATGGATCTAAGATGCTATTAGGTTATGATGGAAAAATGGATCAAGTACAAGTCTAGGCAGTGTCTCTTAAGCCGAATTTGGACAAAGCAAAACATAAGGCTTTTCGGGTTACTAAACCTCAAAGGACAAGGGTTGGAAAAGAAAATGGTGTGTTCCATTTTGGTGTTACCAAAAAAAACATGGAATAGGAGATTTGTATTGCATTGGGGGAGGAATTTTAACGGAAGAAACCGTCTGATGTTGGGTCTAAGATTCATGGTCAGTCCACAGTAGATTTATCGAAGGCCATGGAGGGAATAGTAAAAAAAATTAAGTGGTCTCAAACATAGGCTATTTCGAAGGGTTCCTCATCGTCTGTGGTGGAAGTTATGGATGCAAAATCGAATCAGGAAACGGGGGTATGTTGTTGACCATTATGAATTTGAGGTTGTTTATGGTTTGTTCGTCTCTCTTTTATATCCATTTTGTTTATGGATTCAAAACTTATATTTTGTAATTTTTAGGGAAACCCCCATTGTTTCCACAAAATGGTTTCCGAATATAGAAATGAATTTAATCCGGATGTTTTGTGTTTGTTTGAAACCCGGGTTAGTGGTTTTTGTGCTGATAGAATTATTGGCAAAATTGGTTTCTTAAATTTGTGTAGAATTGAAGGAGTTGGTTTTGCTAGGGGAATTTGAGTACTTTGGAATGACACTGCTACATTTGATATCTTGGTTTTACACTCCCAACGATCCACATGAAGATTCGTAGTGGTCATAGCTTGTCGGGTTTTCTTTGTTCAACGGTGTATGCTAACTCCCAACCGACTAAAAGGAGGTTGTTTTGGGATTACTTATGTTCTCTGGCATGTCTGATTAATGAGCCATGGGTCATTGCTGGTGATTTCAATTCAATTTTGGATGCTTCGGAACAAATAGGTGGTGCGGTTACAACATGGAATATATGTGTGTATTTTTCAAGAGTTTTTGTTTAATAATTATCTTCAAGATTTGGGTTGTTGTGGGTCACACTTTACATGGAGTAGAGGTTATCTCAATGATTGGATCGAGTAGTGGGTAATGCAACCTGAGACTCATTTGCACTGGAATGCTTGGTACACAACCTTCAACAACTGAAGTCTGATCATTGTTTGATTTTAGTATCCTTAAGCCTAGTTCAAAATAGAGGGTACAGGCCATTCTATTGCCTAGATAGTTGGATGCTTCGTGTTGAGTTTAAGGCTCTGGTTACCCAAAAGTTGATAATTTAGAATAATTTTAGATAGAGGTCTAGAAATGGAATAATCATGTGTATGGAAATATTTTTTTCTGGCAATGCCAATTAATTTTGGAACTTAAGCGGGTGCAAATGATATTGGAGTTGAGGGCATCTTCTAGGCTTTGTAATCATGAAATGGAGTTAAGGCAGAAAGGTGAGGAGCTTTTAAAGCATGAGGAGCTATCGTGGCTTCAAAAATCCCAATCTACTTGGCTTATTAATAGAGATAGAAACACAAAGTATTTTCATAGTCGCACGCTCGCTAGACGCCAAAGAAAAAAAATTGAGGGCCTAAAGGTTGAGGGTGACGATTGGTGTTTTGATTCTACATTATTGCAACAACATGGAGTGGGGTTTTTCATGAATCTCTATGCAACAGCACTACTTAGTTAGTGGAGTTCTTCCATGTCGAGGGAAAATTTCTAGCTTGTTACGGGTTGAGAAAGATGGTTTGAAAATGGTGGCGTTGGATGAGGAGGTTCGAAAGGTAGTGTTTGGTATGGCTTCCCTTAAAGTATAGAGAGTTGATAGATTTCATACGAAATTTTATCAATCACAGTGAGATGTTGCATGGCCATCGATATGTTTGCTGGTACGACATATGATGGAAATACGACTTTTTGATACTAGAATAAGCAGAACCTTACTTGTTTTGCTTTCCAATGTTCATGGTTCAGAAATGATAACTTAGTTTAGGCCAATTAGTCTATGTACATCGTTATACAAGATTATCACGACGACAATTGTGAATAGGCTACGACCGTTAATGGTGAAGCTTACTAAATAGAATCAGACCAGTTTTGTGATGGGCAAAAACATTTCAAATAATATCATTATCGCTCAGGAGGCAATACATTCTATGAGAAACTTCAAGGGTAGAAAACTTGGGATGGTTTTAAAAATTGTTCTTGAAAAGGCTTATAATCGGGTCGGATGGGATTTTTTAGAAGATAGGCTTTCAGAAGAAAGTTTTCTAGTTATGCTAAACAAGGTTATTCTAAATTGTGTGTTATCATCATCATTCAAGGTAGTTTGGAATGGCGTGGTTACAAAGGATTTTAAGCCATCACGGTGTACGACAATGAGATCCTTTCTCGCCTTATTTGTTTGTGCTTTGTATGGAGAGGTTGGGTCATTTAATTAAGGAAGCTGTTACTTAAGGGAGGTGGAAACCTTTGTGGTTGTCTAGGAGAGGCCCAGCTCTACCTCATCTATTTTTTTTTACGGATGACTTAATGCTATTTTGTGAGGTTGATCCAGGGCAAATAGATATTGTTAATGGTATCCTAAATACGTTCTGTGTAACAGCTCGGTTTTAGCTAAATTGGAAAAGTAGTTTTGAAACCACAAATTTGATGTCGAGAAATTATTTTAATATTATTTTTGGTGTTTACAGCATGATAGCATGTATGTGTGAAAATTTGGTGAGCTAATTTTATCGCTTGATTGCTCAATTTGAGAAAAAGAACTTAATCGCGTAAAATACAAAATTGACATTCTATTAGTTAAAGGTGTCAAATAGATTTGGATTTTAAAATGGCCTTAAATGGTAATTAGACCATTTTAAATGATAGTAGACTTTTATGGACAACATTTATGTGATTTTAAATGTTATAATTTTAGGTTAAATTTGGTATTTGATAAATAGAGGTTAATAAAATAAAACAAAGTAAAAATTTGTTATCATATTCATCATATTGCCGAAATTAGAGAAGAAGGAAAAAGCCAAAGCTAGGTTTTATTTATTCGGTCATTTGTGCTCTTAATTGGTAAATGATTTTGACTTGGTTTTTAATGATTTATATGTTTTTGATATCGTTGCTTCATGTTCTAGCTAGCCCATACCTTTAATTTTGAAACTGTTAAAGATTTTAAGAGTTTCCATTGATGAGCTTATGTGTCTTTGGTGTTTAAAGATGAAATATGAATTTTTTATGATAGATTTTCATGTTTTGTAAAGTGATTTTTGATGAAATTGCATAATAAGGATGAAATTGCATAATAAGGATTAAATTATGAAATATAAAAATTTAGTGGTTGAAATGTGAAATAAATGAAAGTTTTGGCCTGCTAGGGACTTATGTATAATTCGGCCAAGCTTGGGTTTAATGAAATTATGTGAATTTTATGTATTTGTAAAATAGGGACTAAATTGATTAAATGTGAAAATTTAGGGGATAATGTATAAAAAGGGCCTAAATGTATGTTTTGGACTAAATTGAAAGAATATATGATTAAATGAGTTAATTTTGAATACATATAGATCAAAAAGAGGAATCCGAATTAGATTTGAGGAAAAACAAGGTTATCGAGTAGTTGATCCAATTCGTCAAATCCGTATACGAGATAAGTTCGTATGTGGTAATTTCATTATAAATATATGTTAAATGCTTTGATATCTCATAAACTATGTTTATGAGATACGAATAATATTTGAATTGTGAATACGGCTCTACGGATATGTTCGACAATGAAATCGATAAGTGTAAATTCCTAGTTGAACTTTAAGAGGATACTAGTGACATGTCATTAGGTTATTATGTTGGCTTCGGGCTACGATATCGGCACTACGGATGTGAGTGATACCTTAATTTGGCTACGAGCCATGGTATAGGTATTTTAGAGAGGAGTTACCTTGATTTGGATACGGGCCATGGTATAGGTACTTATCGATTAAGATTCTTGAGTATCCGACTTCTATTTCGAATGGTTCAACTGGTAAATGCATGATGTGGTTGAGAAAGAGGTTAGTACGAGGCAATACAGGTACGTACAGAACCTATTCGAGTATTAAATAGAGAAAGTTCGATGAGATGGTATTTGATCATGTTTTGAGACATGAGAAAGGTTTGTAGTTAATGTGTACATGGTGATGTTATGTATAAATGAGTGATTTGTATTTATATGATGAATTAAGTTATTCACATACGAGCTTACTAAGCTATGAAACTTATTTTATGTTATTTTTATATGTTTTATAGTGAATCAAGGCTAACTCGAATCCGAGAGTCATCGGGAACATCATCATACTATCAAACATCTAATTGGTACGTTTGAGTGGTGTATATATGGTATATGGCATGTATAGGCTAGGTGTGGTATTTTGGTTGTGTTTATAGCCATGATAGTTGGCTTGTTAATGATGATAACATTGATGTGTGTTTAACTATTAGAAATGGCTTGTAAATGTATAAGTTTTGGATGTATATATATAGCCATGAGTGATGGCTCATTTTAGTATGTTTTGGCTTGAATGTTCTTATGGTTTTAGAGTTGCCCAACTAGTTATATTTTGAGTTTGGTAATTGATCTATAAGGTGTGATTGGAGTTGGTAATTTGAATAGTTATGTGCTTGTGAAATTGTGCTTGATGATATAAGTGTGGAATGGTTATTTGATTGAATTGTATATGTGAATTTAGGTATGAATTAGATGGCATATTATAGCATATTTAAGATTGGTATTGATGGATATTAACTACCTATTGTATGATGAAATGGTACCATTTTGGTTGTTTAGGTGAGCATGAGTAAGGGTGGCAAATTGGCCTTGCAAATGGCCTATTTTTGTCCACACGGCAGAGACATGGGCGTGTGTCTCAGCCATGTGCGACACACGATCATACTACACGGCCGTGTGTCCCCTAGTGTTGAAATTAAAATGAAGTCAGTATGCTCCACACGGTCTCACACACGGGCATGTGACCGAATGTGTGGCACAAGTCAATATACCCCCTAAATGACACACGGCTTAGCACACCGTGTGCCTCGACACACACGCTCGACACGGATGTGGGATGACCGTGTGACCCAAGTCAGTATGTATGCCCTGTTTTCACACGACCTGAGACACGGACGTGTCTGGAGCCGTTTGAGGCACATGGTTTATTCACACGGGCGTCTGACCCTTATATGTTAGAATTTTTTCTCAGTTTCTAAAATTTTCATATGTTATCGATTTAGTCCCGAACCACTTCTAAAGCTTGTTTAAGGCCTCGTAGGCTCTTATAAGGAACAATGTGATTGTATTAAATGATTTATGAGAATGAATGCTTTATGTTTGATAAATGTATTCTGATGATGAATACAGGTGAGGGGTGTTACATTCTGTTACTACTCGAGGAAGAAGGTGAATAGGAGGAAGTCCCAAATCTTTTTATCACCTAATTGACTAAAAGATTTAACTAATGCTATTTGCAGAAAAGTGAGATTTGTTCATTCTGATGATCTTGGGAAGTATCTTAGCTTGTCGATTTTGCATAAGAGAGTTGGAGTAAGTACATTTGAGTTTGTGGTTAATAAAGTGAAACAGACTGAATAGGTGGTAAGCAAAAAATTTGTCTTTGGCCGACAGGATAATGTTAGCAAAATCAGTTCTTTTAACTATATCGAATTATTTCATGGCCACAGTTCGTATACATGTCTCAGTATGTGGTGAGATTGAGAAATTGGCTCAAAATTTCCTTTGGGGAACCATTATTGAAGCTAGGAAGTTGAAGTTGATAAGTTGAGATGATTGTTGCCGACCGATAGATGTTGGTGTTCTCCACATACGATGCTTAACCGACTAGAATAATTTTTTTACTGAAAATAGGGTTCCAATTGCTTATGAAGACAGAAGCCTTATGGGTACAAATTGTGATAAATAAGGACAATGCATGTGGGATGTTGCTGAATACTATTGCAAGGAGTAGTTGTTCTTTTATATGGAGATCTTTAATGAAGTTTTGGCCAGAGGTAATAAAAAATATTTATTGGGCTATAGGGATGGTCGTTTAGCTAATTTCTAGAATGATACTTGGATTAGTAAGGTAGGTCCATTTAGAATGTTCCATACAGGGTCAGTGCAACTGGATGACACATTACGTGTTTGCGATGTGGTGAATGAATATGGTAATTGGGATTGGGATCGTTTAAGGAGTTTTCTTCCAAGCCACATTGTTTTGTATATAGCAGTTGTGTTACCAACTTCAATTGATGTTGGACCAGATTGTCTATAATGGAGATTGGTGACAAGGGAGGCTTTCTCTTTGACTGAAACTTATAGGGGTGTTCATTAGTTTGACTCAGTTAATACTTCTAGTGTTTGGAAGTTGATCTGGAAAGCTAAGGTTCCTCAAATGGTTAGGATGTTCATTTGAATTATGTGGAAGGATAGATTATTGACTAATGGAGAGAGAGTAAGGAGATATATAGAGAATGAAAGTCCATTGTGCGATTAGTGACTACACATTTTCAAAGACGATGTGGTGTTTGGTTGTGCCGATCCATAATCATGTAATTTTTTTTCTCTATGTCACTTGATGAATGGATTTTATGGAATATGTAGAACATAGGGTATTGTGGTAGTCACGAGATAAAATGGAGAACTTTTTTTTCCAATAGTGTGCTGGTTGCTATGGAAAAACAGGAACTTGTATGTGTTTTCTAGTAGTCATAGTTGTGCTCGGGAAATTGTGGATATGGGTACAAGTTAGACAATGAGTTATGTCAGGATGAATGCATATGTGTCTTATGTTAATCATATGGTTACTGCTAAGAAGTGGTCAGCCTCGAATAAAAGATGAGTTAAGTTAAATACAAATGGAGCAGTGTCGCTAAACGAATATTTTGCTGCCATTGGGGGAATGTTGAGAGATGCTGATGTAAATTGGCTATGTGGATTTTCTATGTTGCTAGGTAAGGACACAATTTTTAAAATTGAAGCAAGAGCTATTTTAGAGGGTCTATGCTTCGCATGGGAGAAGGGGTTCCAACAGTTGGAGCTTGAATGTGATAATGCCCTTTTGGTGGAAACAATTTTGGCTAGTGGAGTTGATGATAGTAATATGATGGAATTACGCCTTATTCAAGGTCTATATATGCCATATTTCGAGAACTCAAAATATAGTTGCTAACCATATGGCTAAGTCTACGGCTACAAATTTCACATGAATCCAATTGTTTGAAGAACCTACACGCTCATTATGGGAGTTAGCTGCGGTGGACTATTTCGGTTCTATGAGGAATTAATGTAATTTTATAGTGTTTTCGCTTAAAGTTGTTTTATCCTACCAAAAAAATTATAAATGTTTTTCAGTTATTTTATTTGAAGATTATATGAAAGTATGAAAATATGAAAATACCTTTATAATAATATTAATTACACTTTAAAATAATGATATTTTAATAATTTCACAATTAAGTAATATTGAGTTGACTCATAACACCAACTCGTTTAACCACTTCATATATAATATAAATATATGTAGAGATGATATACATCTTCAAAGTTTAGACTTTAAACCGAAAAGAAA
Organism: Gossypium rotundifolium; assembly: GCA_025506655.1. Taxonomy (NCBI): domain Eukaryota; kingdom Viridiplantae; phylum Streptophyta; class Magnoliopsida; order Malvales; family Malvaceae; genus Gossypium; species Gossypium rotundifolium. The sequence goes on from CP106728.1 coordinate 155,890,314, forward strand.
AATTGAATTATGGGTAAGATTTAAATATAAAGTATAAAAATAACTCAAACCCAAATCTACTTATACCGTAATGGCCTAGCATGGAATTATGGCTCAAAACATTACTTTTTAGACCCCTTAAAACCGGGTAAAGCACATGCAAAATGTTTGAAAAAAGTTAAACCCTAATGACTATATGGCTAAAAGAACAAAATAGAAGCAAAGGAGATATTGACAAATTAACGTACCTAGTAGTAGGATGCCATTGCTCTAGGGATGAGAATAATTATGAAAATAAATAAAATCATTTAATGAATACCATACGCAATACATTTGTACCTTAATATTTTGTGAAAATTTGATGACGTTATATACTGTTGCATGTGTGTGTGTGTTTTGTTGTATTATGTACATGTATGTATTATTGACAAAGATTTTATGAGGTTGTTTGTGGTAATAAAAAAGAAATGTCTCAAAATCTTTTCCATGAGAATTGAAAAATGAAGAGTATATATCATTTCCTTGTCTGAAGCTAAAATCCCATATTGAACTGATTTTGGATGAAGACATGCATTGTTTAAACTTGTACATAAAGGCAGGTGAAGACCAACATGAACCTAAGTCACTGCTGATGAGAGCAAAGATAGCAGCAAATTAAGTTTAAAAGTTGAAGCAACAATCCGTGATGTGAAAATGAAATGATACACTGATTGCGGCTTTGGATAGCCATGCATGCATATCTATATATTATAATCTAATGTGTTCTCATTATAAAAATTTCGGAAATTGCAACATAAACCCCTCTATTTTTTCATACATAATTTTTATTGGTGATTTGTAAGTTTTATTTTCATAATAAGTCCTTTCAATTTGTTTATATTTAATAATTTAACTTGCAATCTTATATGACGAGTCCTGTAAATTTTAAAACCGTTTAAAAGAAATTTTAAGTTTTTCACTATTTTTACAAATTAAATACACTATTTTAGTGTGCCACAATATTTAAATTCAATTAACAATTTACATTTGATAATTAATAATTAAAATTTATAAGTTAAAATCTATATATAAAATAGAATTTCACGCAATCTAACTATTATATTATTTAAATTTTAAAATAATTTCAAAATATGGTTTATTTATGTTATAATAAAAGGCAATAATGGCAGTAAAATAATCGCAAAGTAATAAGAAAAGAAAAATTAAGAACACGTAGATTTTAAGTGGAAAACTTTTTCGGGAAAAATCACGGGCAGATGAGAAGAAAATTCACTAATGTTGAAAACTGAATGATATAAGAGGAGTTTCGACTACATCTATTTAATCAAAGTCAAATAATAGAAATATAGTTCTATACGGACTCAACTTGTGTAGTACGGTCCGTTATTTTGTCACTATATTTATTTTTTCAATAAGTCACGGGATCCGGGTCACACAAACTCTAACAATTTAAATAATTTCAAAGTATATTATTACGTTTTAATTTCATAAGTCAAATAATAAAATATAGTTCTATACGGACTCAACTTGTGCAGTATGGTCCGTTATTTTGTCATTATATTTATTTCTTCAACAAGTGACGGAATTCGGGTCACACAAACTCTAACAATTTAAATAATTTCAAAGTATATTATTACGTTTTAATTTTATAACCATATTATTAACATGACATTACAAAATCATGAAATTTTTAAAAATAATTAAATGTAATTTAATTAACATATACAATCAACCCATGCATCACGTGGGTAAAGAAAGCTAGTATATATATTATTGGATCAATTATTATTGGAGATAAATATTAAATTTATATGTAAATTTTGACGAAATAATATAATTTAATAGGTGAAGTTTAATTTGGTATAATTACGCAAATGAAAATTTAATTTTATTCAATAATACAAATAAAATTTGATTTTAATGATGGATTAATACAATTTTTGTATACATAAAATAGTGTTATTAGTTTATGAAAACAAAATTAAAATAAAATTTTATGTATACAATTACATTAAATAAAAATTAATGTATCACATTAGACATTAAACTAAAGTTCATTTATAATTTTAGAATTTATCTTTTATTATCTATACTATATATTAATCGCCTAACTAAGTTGATGTCACGATTTAACTGGATACTCAGGGGTGAAGCCAGAACAATTTTTTAGGGGGACTGAATGAAATTTTAATTTTTTATAGTCTATATCTTTATAATTTTTAAATGATTAAATCAAATTTTTATAATTTTAGGGGTAAAGTATAATTTTATCTTTACTAATTTAAAATTTTAAAAAAATTTAAAGGGTCTAAATAATAGTTTTCTATTTTATGGAGGCCAAGGCCCCTGCCAACCTTCCTAGACTCGCCTATGTGAATACCGAACTCAATTGGAATTATTATAAATTTAGAAAAATACATACACATAATTAAATTTAAATCTCTATTTTCTCATTTAAACTAAAACGTCATCTAATTTATTTTATCAAAGTATAATCCAATTTTGGACTCATCATATTCATTTTGTTCTACTTCTAATTGAAGGCAAATCAATGGTGTGCTAATGAGAGAAGAGGCAGCTCATCCAAGCAACAATCCGTGATGATGTAAGATACACTAATTGCGGCTATTGTATTATATTATAAATTTTAAAGTTTGTAGCTTGACATTAACAAATACATTGCTTCTAGAGGTGGGCATGGGCCGGGCTACTCGGATCGGCCCGACAGCCCGCCTAAAAAATAGGAGGGTTCGGGTAAAAATATAGGCCCAAAATATGGATTTGGGCAAAAAATTGAGGCCCGTTTAGAAAATAGGCCGAGCTCGGGTAAAATTTTTTGCCCGAGCTCGGCCCGAATTATATATTAAATATATATTTTTATTTTTAATTGAATATGCTTTTAATTTTACATATTTTTATTTGTTTTTTGTTTTAATATTTATTTTAAAATTTTTATTTAATAAAAAACTAAAAAAATTACATATTTTTATTTTTTTTTGTTTTAATATTTGTTTTAAATTTTTTATTTAATGAAAAAACTTTAAAAAATTAATGTTGGTCGGGCCGGGTCGGGCTCGGGTTTATCAATTTTCTTTCGGGCCGAGCTTGAACAAAATTTTAGACCCATATTTAGGGCCGAGCCGGGCCTAGGCCTAAAAAATGGGCCTAAAATTTTTTTGGGCCCCTGGCCCATGCCCACCTCTAATTGCTTCATGTCCAAATTTTCTCAACATGGGCTTATACCACTAATTACTATTACCATGTGAGTTTCAAATTTTTACTACATAACATAATTTTCTTTTAATAATTTCATTATATGTTCTGATCATATATTTTTTATTTTTTATTTACAAAATGTCTAAAACTATCCACAGCCCCTCACTAACCCATAAATAGGAGAATAATGTGTTTCAAATTGTCCAAAATTTTATCAAGTTGAGTGTACCACTATTAGAATGTGAGATCAATATTTGTAGCTTATAATATGAAGTTATATTATATCCCGGATGCCGATTATTTTATTCATTATTTTAAATATATTTAATGAAAAATACTATTCAATAACCATTTTGTGTGTATATATATACACATATACTTTATTAATCCTATGTAACTTGTATCTTAATTCAATTTCATGCAACAACATCTAATAAATTTAATTCAAATATTTATATCTACAACTTATACAAAAAGCCTTTCCATTTTTATTATTTATTTGATTATAATTTTGTTTGAGCTTTGATTTGCTTTTTGTCGAGTTTGATATTTAGACGAGTGTTCAGGCAGATGTTTGAACATGAGTGTGAATAAAACACAAGTAGTAAACAAATAAGAAAGTGAGAGAAATGGACTCACGAGCTTTGTTAATGAAATTCAGAAACAATCTTACATTACGAAGCTTTGTTCAATGAATGATTTATTCAACAATTGATCTAATAATCTATTAGTTAAGGCCCAATCTACCTTCACAAAAGTACCCCTAATAGATAATGGTGACTTGTTACAATCACTCACCCAAATAACACTTACAACAATGTTTTACTCTCCAATAAAAGTCTAACACAAGAGTGCAAAAATACTAAGTAAAAGATATACAAATAACCAATCAAAAGCACTCCAATGGCACATCCATATATGCGGCACAACAACCTTTTTATATGCTAAAACTTGACAACTTCTCCAAGTAATTTTGATCAAGTAAGATTTGAGATGAAATAAAATACATTCTGAGGTCATTTACTTACGGAGAAAACAATCATGGAGGCCTCAAAAAAAAAAAAAAAAAAAAAGCCAACATCCAATAACACATAGGTTGTTTTGAAAGTGTATTTGGATAGTTGATAAACAAGTGATAGTTTTGTTATGTTTTTTTCAGTTTGGTGGATGCTCAATTCTTTTACCAATTTTGTCTACTGTCACTTTGGACCATCTGGAAGCTGATTTTCTTGTTGTGATAGTTGCTCGCAAGCACTTTATAAATATCATGCTTAAGTTGTGACAAAATTTATTGTCAATGTGCTGCAATGTTTTATTAATGCTTCGTGTTGCTAAAGCTTGTTCTTCATCGCCAACGACAAGCGTTTGTTGTCTTTTCTCTTACCTGAATTGTATAGTCTCATTCATGAAATGAATTAATAATTTTTTTTTCCTTTACAATAACTATTAATTCTTAAATTAGAATAATTTTACCCTCCCACAATTTTAACTAGTATGGATCCTACCATGCTTTGCATTGGGTTAATTATTGATTATTTTTTGGGTGAAATTATAGAGTAAATATTTGAATATTAAAATATAATTGAAATCATTGTACGCTTTGTATATTTAAAATTTAGTCTTCATTGTTTTATTTTAGAAATTTAGTCTATTTATTTTCAAATTTAAAAATTCAGAGTCAATTGTTAACACATTAAATTCTTTTTTCAAATTCATTGATATGCCATTTTAAAATTAAGAAGAAAAAATACTCAATAGCAATGTAACAAAAAATGGCATTGCAATATACTTGAAAGTTACATTACCATTTTAATTAAAATAAAGTATTTGAGCTAATCAATGACATTATCAAAAGTCGAGGTACCAAATTATATAAAAGACTGAAGTATAAAGATTAAATCTTAAATTCGAGTGTAGCATAAAGATCAAAATTGAAAATTGACCATTATTATATAATTTTAAATTTGAATGTACCTTAGGGACAAAAACTAAAATTTGACCAAAAGAGAATGATTTGTGTCAACCAAGGAAGGCCTCCTTCTATATATAGTTACTAGTATGGTTCTTATGTTTCACGTTGGGTTGATTATTTGTTTATGTAGACTAAAATTTCAATGGTTAAAACTGGTCTAAGTCCCTAAACTCTTCATGCATTTAGAATTTAATCCCCTAGTTTTATTTTTAGGAATTTAGTCTTTCTATTTTTGGATTTAAAATTTAAATCTAGTTGTTACAATTGTTGAAAATATTATATTAAAATTAAAAGAAATTCACTTAGTAGCCCGTTAACACTAAAAATAATGTTGAGAATCATTATGTGAATTTTTTCCCTTTAAAAGTACCTATTCGAACTCATCATAATGAAATACTTCTTTTTGCTAGAATTGTGTTCCTAAGAAAATTTGGTGTCAACATTTTTATTGAAATAGTTAACAATATTAACTATTTAAACTAATTATAATGACATTATAAAAGTAAAGGACCAAATTATGTCAAAATTTAAAAAATATAGATTAAATCTCAAGTTTCAACATAGTATAGGGGCTAAAACTGAAGTTCGATTATTATCTTATGATGTTAAAAAGAGGAGAAAAACAAACTCAAAAGAAATAAAAAGTCGCGTGTCCGTCTCTAAAACCCTTAGAGTTAAAAATTGTGTTAAAAATTAAAGTATAAATATTAAATGAGGCATAAAAAATGGACCTAACTTAAATTTACCACTTTTCTATAATGCAAAAACTAATAATAAAGAAGAATAATGGAGACTTGTAGAATTCACTTGATAAAAATATCACCTAAAATCAAAGAAGTTGACCCAAAGTTCTCTTATCATTTTGGGCCTCTAAAAAGTATTGTTTGTTAGTTAAGCCTAATAAGGGTAGTGTTTTGGGCCTCGATAAATATAATACTTGGGTTTAATTAAAATTTGACATTTATATCTATATTATTATTAAATTCTTAATTAAATTGGTGTCACGAGTTAACGGGATCCCAGTTCGATTGATGAAATGACTAAAATATCTTTACATATTTGAAATAAATTGTATTATTACAAGGGTATTGTTATCTTTTCACATTTTACTATTATAGCGGATGCTTCATTTTGATTTTTGTATACATTTTAAAAATGATAATTTATGTTTGGTTGATAATTTAACATTGGCATAATTAATCATAAAACCTTATTTGATTGATAATTTTAAAATGATCAATTATGTTTGGATCTTTAATTTTCTTGAATTTTAATTTACCCCAAACATTAAATGTTTAAGATTTTGATAATTTAGTTTTGGTCCTTCCAATTTTTTAATTTACCTTTATTTTTATAGAATTTGTATTTTAACACCATAAATTTAATTTCATTTTTAGTTTAAATCTCATTAACTTTATTAGTTTAATATATATATATAAATTCAATTTAATTAAATGAATATATTTGGGGTACAAGGTTAATTTGTAAATATATATATTTCTTCTTTGCTAATATGGATGATGATCCTGCGAATACCATTACTAGATATCTCGATTTCACTAGAGTAAATGATTTGGGTATTTATCTGGTGACTCTTATTTTACATGAACATGTAACATCGGACACTTTTCAATTCATTGTGGACAAGGTTAGAACTTAGAAGGAAGCTGAGTGGTCGGCATGCCAGGAAGTTGTTCAGAGGATAATCGTTTAAAGGGCTTAGGGGGCCTTCCCCCTCCAAAATTTTGGGAAATTATGATTTTCCTTAAAATTTTGAGAAAATTTTAATTAGACTCCCTCAACTTTTTGAAAATTCTCATTCTACCTTTTAAATTTTTTTTTGAAAATTTTAATTAAGCTCACTTAAAATATTTGAAAATTTTCATTAATCTCATAAAAGTTTTAATTAGACCCTCAAATTATTTTTTCAAAAAAAGTCACATTAAACTCCTAAAATTTTTAAATATTTTACTAGCCCCCCAAAATTTAGTCCCAAGATCCACCGTTGAAGCTGCTATTGACTAGTCATGTAACTTTAGTTAAGACAGTTATTAGCTATTCCCATGTATTTCATGAGCACAGCCCTAATTCTTGTTTCTGTAATCAAGGAGTTTGAGAAACTTGCAAGAGTGTTTATATGGGGTCTAGCTTGGACGTTAGGAAACCAGGTCTTGTTAGTTAGTCCCAATGTTGTCAACCTAATTGTAAAGGCCTAATTTTTAGTGGCACCTTAAAAGGCAATTTCAGAGTCCCATTTTCATTAATATTAAATATGAATATTTATGAGAATATTATAAAAAAAATTAACGATTGGTCCAGTAATTTTGCCAAATTAATAGTTAATTAAGACTCAATGACTAAATTGTAAAGTTTCAATCGCTATAGATTTTTAATTGACAAAAGGCTTAAGGATTAAAATGGCAATTAGGCAAAAATTCTAAATGGAAATTGAACCATTTCTCAATAAGAGATAGTGGAAAGTAATGGTAAAATCCACTGTGTAATTAAATTTAGTTAAATTATGTTTAAGTTAATTAAACAAAATTAATTTTTAATCTAATTATAAATAAGCTAAGATAGTGGAATGATGTCACCCCCTTCATTTGTTTGTTTAATTTCCATCCAAAGAGAGTAGAAAATCTAGCGAAATTTCACCAACATTTGATCATGATTTGTAAGCAAATTCAAGCTTTTTTTTTTGTAATTTTTATAGATTTGGGGCCATGGGAGCTTGATTTAGCTAGCTCTTGTACCAATATGTAAAACTAATAAAATTTTTGAAAGTTTCCATTATTGATTTCTTGTTGAATTAGGCTTGAAATTTATAGATTTTAAGCTTAGATTATGAAAAGGACTAGATTGTAAAGTTAATTTAGCTTGTTTGTTAACTTTGTTACATTAGAGACCAAATTGAATAAATGTGAAACTTGACATAAAATTATGTTAGACATAGAAATTTTAAGGTCCCTTATTAGAATATATGAAATTGGATAATAATTCGAAGCTAGGAATTGAAAGTTATGACTATCCCGAGTTTAGGGACTAAATTGAAGAAAATGTAAATATTAAGGATATCGAAAAATTGAGTTTATATAGATTCATATATATCATAGCACAGAATGGAAATATTTGGTATTATTGATGATATAAAATGATTGTTTAAATCAAGGATCAATGGAAGTGGAGTTGAACGGGGAAAAGCTAAAATTTCAGATTAGCCCATGAAGTATCCACTTTATGCATTTTGAACAGGTATGTTTGATATGAACTTACCACCTTATTTTATTTTCATATGAATTATGTTAGAACTTATCTATATGTTAGATTTAAGTAGAATTTAGTGAAATTGGCACATATGGTTAAAATGGACTAAATTGAAAAGTCATACTAATATTGGTTATTGGGAAATAGTACAAAGTGCAAATATGAATGTTAATTGATTATAAGCTCGTAGATGTAATACATAATCATGTATAAGGATTGGTATGATAAATATATGAAATGATACCCCTGTGAATTTAGTAAAAGGTTAGGATACGTATCACATGTCATTAGGGTTATATGCGCGTTTGATAAGAGATTTTACATGTTATTACGAGTTCTAACATTTGTTGCAGATTCTCTAGTTATACATATCGTAGGTTTAGCCCGATGGGTAACCTCGATATAATGTTAGCTTGTGTGAGCAATATTGTTATAATGTCAGCTTGTGCGAGCAACCCTGATATATTGTTAGCTTGTGTGAGCAATTTATTCTCGTGTATCTGAGTTCGTTTTACTATAGTTCCATCAGGAAATATTCATTTGATTGGAAATGGAAACTTAATTGTGGAATGGAAATGAAATGCTACTTGTTGATACTTGATATGTGGATTGTTACATGATTCCATTTAAGTCTTGATATTACTTATGATTTGGGAATGTGACTGACCGCATCCAGGCATACTAACGTCCAGAGTGTAAATACTACAACTAAATATATGAAATCAAGGTGGTGTTCGCAAGTATACGGGTCAGGTTGTAATATAGTTCACAACGAGTCAATAAGTACTTCGAGGATCGTACCCTAGGGAGGCCAGTACTAAATTAATATTAACTTAAACACCAATAGATCTAATATTAACCTAATGTAATTCTACATCAAATAAATCGACTTAATTAAATTATCTCCAAAGTCATAGAATTTTCTTCAGATTCAAATGCAATCCGATCGAGCTTTTGTTGTGCAAGTAGATGGACCAAATTGGACATATACAATTAGGCTTGAATAATTGAAATTATGTCCAGAAGCATCGTTCTGATAATTCACAATTTACTTAATCATGGAGTTAGTCTACAATAAGTACCATGATTGAAAACTCCTTATTATATACTTTTTACGAAAATAATTCATCCAACTGCTTTGTCCAATGACCTCACCATGTGTGTGTTACCTTCATAAGATATATTTGATTCCTTTGAGTTAAATCCTTTCACTCAATAATATCATATTTTATCTCATTGTCACCATTGTGTCTTTTAATTGATTAATATGATCACTGCCAACTAATGACTATGATAAATTGCTCGTTTGAGAACAAATAACCCATGGTCAAGTTCCATATTTATCAATCCACACAATGCCAATAAGAGGATCTCGTTAACTCTTTAATCGAGCTATGAATTCTATTGTTGCTAGTAAAGCAATGCCATACACAAGTCATTCCGGCTATCGGCTCGATCATCTTTAGAGCATAAGCCTCCACTTATATCAAAGCACATGAGTTATGTACATATGGTCAGTGATTAACTCAGGATTTAAGTAAGTCATACCATGAACATCACAAGTGAATTAATTCACAAATAGGTGCAGAATTAATTCAACTTGGGTCCAGTCTAATGTATCATTCTTTGGCACAAGTCTCAGGTGCTCAGCATGCTCGGTTTCACTCTGGAGTAGATCAGAATATCATCTATGAATACTACCACAAACCGATCCAAATATTGACTGAAAATTTGACTCATCAAATCCATAAAAATAGCAGGTGCATTAGTGAGTCCAAAAGCCATAACCAAAAACTCATAGTGTCAGTACCTCGTTCGAAAAGCAGTCTTTGGCACATCGGAATCTCTGACTCACAATTGATAATAACCCGACCTTAAATCTATCTTTAAAAACACTGAAGCCCCTTTTTAACTGATCAAATAAGTCGTCAATCCGTGGTAACGGGTATTTATTCTTTATAGTCACCTTATTAAGCTGTCGATAATCGATGCACATTCGTATAGTCTCGTCTTTCTTTTTCACAAATAAAACTGGTGCACCCCAAGGAGAGAAGCTCGGTCGTGCAAAGCCCCTATCTGTTAACTTTTGTAATTGTGCTTTCAACTCTTTTTATTATGTAGGTGCCATCCGATAAGGAGCTATTGAAATCGAGTCGTCCCCGGTACTAATTCAATGCCAAACTCTATTTCTCGAATAGGTGGCAAACCCGATAATTCTTTAGGGAACACATCTGAGTACTCGCACACAACTGGTATGGATTCAATCTGCTTCTCAGTCACTTTACTATCAAGCACATAAGCAAAGTAAGCTTCATACCCTTTTCTCATATACTTCCGAGCTAACATCGAAGATATTACTGCTGGTAATCCATTCAGATCATTAGATTTAATCTGAATGATTTCACCGTTCTGACATCTCAAATCAATGGTCTTTCTTTTGCAATTTACAACAACATCGTGAAAAGTCAACCAATCCATTACCAAAATTATATCGAACTCATCAAAAGGCAATAACATCAAATCAGCTGGGAAGCATGAATCCCGAATCATCAATGGGCAACTTTTACATACTTTATCAACTAGAACACATCGACCCAAGGGGTTTGATACACGAATCACAAACTCGAGAGACTCAACAGTGAGTCTTCTCGGATACTAAAGTTTCACACACATATGAATGAGTCGAACCCGAATCAATCAATGCAATCACGAGTATCATAAAGGGTGAAAGTACCATCTGGAAGAAGCATCCTCTCGCACGTATAACATATGCTCTAGCAGTGCACGAGCCTCGATCGAATTGCGGTGTCTTTGGTTCCTTTCGATCGCCACTTACATTTCCGAATGCCTGGGTGGTCTCCTCAGACCGATACATTACTTGGTCTTGTATTCTGAGTCGTATTTTGCTCGGCTAGCATCGGGCACTCTCGAATAAAATGATCCGACGATCCACATTTAAAGCATAACCGATCACGAAATCTACAACTCCCAGAATGCCATTTACCACAATCTTGCATTCAACCCGATTCTGCTGTACATTACCAACACTAGCCATCGAAGTAGCTCGAGAACCCATAGGTGGTCGATCTTGTCTAGATAAGTCTGAAGTAGCTCTATGTCGACCAGATTCATCTTTGAACTTCTTGGACACCGAATGAAATGTCTTACTCGATGATCTTTTACGAATGTCTTTAGTTTCCATTTCATCCTTTCTTTTCTCTTTCCCAAGCTCTTTGGCTTTGCAAGCTCGTTCGAGAAGTACCACGAACTCTTTAATCTCGAGTATGTCGATTAGCAACTTAATATCTTCATTCAGACCGTCTTCAAATCTTTTACACATAATGGCTTCAGTTGACACACATTCACGGGCATATCTGCTCAATCTGACAAATTTTCGTTTATCCTCAGTCATGTTCATTCGACCCTGTTTCAATTCCAAAATTCTTTTCATTTTTGATCAATGAATCTCTGACTGATATATTTCTTACGGAACTCGGTCTGAAAGAAATCCCAAGTCAATTTTTTCTTTCGAACTACCGATACTAGTGTATTCCACCAGTGATATGCGGTGTCCCGTAATAGGGATATAGCACACTTCATTCATTCATCTGGAGTACATGATAACTCGTCAAGCACACAGGTAGTATTATCAAGCCACAGCTCAGCTCGTTCCGCGTCATCATCATCATTAGCTTTAAATTCTTCGGCCTGTGTTTCCTAATTTTATCAACAGGAGGCCTACTAGATCTCATCGGATCTATCATCGGAGGTGCTGAAGGTTATCAGAGATGGATTATTCAAGGGTGGAGGTTGTTGCACAGCCGGATTAGTCCGGATATACTGAGTAAACCATTCGTTCATCATCTGGTAGAAGGCTTGCTTAGCCTCCCCTCATGGCTACTCGAGATGTGTCGAGAGTCTATCTACCGACCCATGAGCGAGATCGACGCTACGCTCTCAACATCATCAGCTACGGCTCTGTCGGGATCCATTTACTATATATAAAATCACAATTTAGATGTCAGAAGTCACCACACTATCGTATATATAATAAAGGCATGTATAGCTAGACTCTCACGCTACGGTAGTCCTAGAATCGACTAAACTGTAAGCTCTGATACCAATCAAATGTAACACCCCTAACCCATATCCGTCGCTAAATTAGGGTTACGAGGTGTTAATCAACTAATCACCAAGTTCATTCTATCACTTGAATCATAATACTTAAGAAATGATATTACAATAAGCAAATCATCACAAATATAATATCAATTGCATTATATACAATAAAATAAGTAAACTCATTCAAACTACAGAGCACTATTCATTTGGTCATTTTAAAGAGTGTGGTCGAATATAAATAGATTATCAAAAGTCAACTTACACCAACCAATTTACCACATGTATATTCAATCACATGCAAACATAACTAGTTATTCACATCAATGATTTATCTTTTAAATTTTCTTGACCGATTATATATATATGTTTAGAAGAAATCCAAAATAATTATAACGCCAACTAAGTTCATGCCACAAACGAATATTTCAAACTTGAGTATAAATCCAATAGATCATTGATACACCAGATTCTTTTATTTTTTCATGTTTTGCCTTATAAGTGCGTGCAAATCAAGCAAAAATTTATCTATTATCCATAATGCATTATAACCATATTCAACCAAGTCAATACCCATATAATGCACATAACATAACATGTAGCAACTTTTAAGTTAAGTTCATTAGACGTGCATGAAATATCTACTTAAACTTATGGATAATATTTCTATCATAATTTCATAAATTACCTATACTTTAACAAACTTCTATCATGTTCGAATATGTACAAACATATGTTACACTTCAAGCATATATATATATATATATATATATATAACTAACTAAAACATAATCATGAACAATGTACTATAAAATATGCTTGCTTACTATGCCGAATTTACCCGTTTAAAGATCATGCAACAAGACCGAATACAACCGAACCATAGGACCATAGTTTGATCATTTCATCATCGAATCACATCAATTGAATTTAAAAATACACATACCCAATGTCATTCATAACCTAACATACCATCTCATGTATATATATTCACTTTTCAAAGAACTAGCAAAAATTCATCTATGTAATTTCATATCAAACATGCGTATACAACCATTATGCATAGCATGATTTTATACTCACCCATATTCATCATTCAAATAAAACTTGCTTTCAAACCTTGATCAAGTCTTGCGTAACCTTAGATTATTTAATAATAAGGCAAGCCATTTTTGCATGGCTTATATACATCGACAAAATATCATTTAAACATTAAGCTAGCTTATACATGCCTTAGACTTAAAAATTCCAGCTTTAAAGGTACCAAAATAGGTCGATAGTGTGGATGACTTGGTGATGATCCCCGAGCTCGTAGCTTGAATTAAATCTATAAAACAGAGTGAAAAACACACGAGTAAGCTTACTAGCTTAGTAAGTCTTAAGCAATTAAAAGTAATTCAAGCATTTAATATCTACTAAACTTTAACAAAAACTCATATGGTATCACATTACGAACTCCAATGCATTATTTAGCTACGATACTTCATTATCTTAACTTAAACAAATAATTTACTATCTCGATTCAAGATCTAATAGTACTTATAAACTTTCACCATATACTTATTTCATGTGCACATCATTCATTGAAGCCACATACAAGAACATATATATACTTATCCATTCAACATTTGAATATCTAAGTATTTAATATACATGTAAAAATATTATAATCACATACTAAAGGCCGAATATGCATACACAGTATATAGCCAATTCTTAATCAAATGACACACACATAGATGCCTACTTATTTGATCAGATATAGGAACTCAATTAAATATCTTATAGGCACTTACCTGTATAACCAAAATAAATATCTCATAATAACAACTTACTTGCTTCATAAGCATATCACATTGCACTCTCATAAGCCACATGGTATTAAACCCGCTAGATGTTAGCCTGAATCACACACCGGCATTAAGCCTGCTAGACCAGAGGTCCGATATTTAAACACTGGCGTTTAGCCTGCTAGGCAATAGGCCTGATAAGATTCACCGACACAAGGCCTGCTAGGCATTAAGCCCGATATAGAAATCACCGGCACAAGGCCTGCTAGGCATTTAGCCCAATATAAATCACCGGCACAAGGCCTGCTAGGCTCGAAGCCCAAAATCAATATTATTAACCATTCCATGCACATTTATTAATTCCAAAATCTCATATAACACATATATTTCATAATATCACATATCACATTTAGATACATTTAACCACATTACCTCAAATAAAATAGATTCTATATTACACTAATCACAGTCAGCAATTCCACATATCTATTTCCAAAATTTCCAAATTTCAACATTTATTGTAATACGTAAATAATTTTCGACATATATTCACTTAAAGACTTACCTCGACTATCGACGGACAACGACGACCGACTATTCGTTAACTTTAGCTTTTCCCTTTGTTCTTGATCTAAAAAATGTTCAATTTAAGCTCATTCAAACACATTTCAATTCAATTTAGTCCTAAAACACTTAAATGGATAAATTACTATTTTATCCCTAATGTTTCACACCTTTACAATTTAGTCCTATTTGCACAAAACACAAAATACACAAAATTTGGTTTCACAACCTAAGGGTCGAATATTCATAGAGACTATACAAGTCCATTTATTTTCTCAATTTAGCCCTATTTAGCCAAATTCATCAAAAATTCAAGAATAAATTATGTTCATCAATTACATATCTATCATTTAACACCAAAAACATTACAAAACTCGACATAACATCAATGGCATTTTTCACAAACATCATCAATTCATAAAATTAAGACATGAGTTTTAAAGCTCTCGAAGCAACGATTACAAAAACGTAGAAATTATCGAAACAAAATCTAACCTTGAATTTAAGCTTGAAAGTGCCAAATATCAAGCTTCAAACTTTCTTTTCTATTTTTTTTTTTGTTTTTGGTGGAAGAAACAAATATAAAGGATGATAAAATCAATGTTGTTTTTATTATAAATTATAATATATAATATAACTTTAATCTAAAAAAAATAACATATAAAAAACATGGTGTAAAATCATTTTGCCGTCCACTATAAGTAAAAAGGGCTAATTGCCCTTTTAGTACCTTATATTAAAAAGCTACTATCACATTAGCACCTTTCACTATAGTTAGTAACTTTTGCACTTTACGCGATTAAGTCCTTTTGTTAAATTAAACACACAAACAATCAAATTTTCATACGAAACTTTCACACATAATAATTAACATATAATAAACATCGAAAATAATATTTAAAAATTTTTTAGACTCAATTCGTGGTCCCGAAACCACCGTTCCGTTTAGGGTCAAATTCGACTGTTACATGAATAATTGAAATTATGTCCAAAAGCATCGTTCTAATAATTCACAATTTACTTAATCATGGAGTTAGTCTACAATAAGTACCATGATTGAAAACTCCTTATTGTATACTCTTTACGAAAACAATTCATCCAACTGTTTTGTCCAAAGACCTCACCATGTGTGTGTTACCTTCATAAGATATCTTTGATTCATTTGAGTTAAATCATTTCACTCAATAATATCATATTTTATCTCATTGTCACCATTGTGTCTTTTAATTGATTAATATGATCACTGTCAACTAATGACTGTGATAAATTGCTCGTTTGAGAACAAACAACCCATGGTCACGTTCCATATTTATCAATCCAACAATGCTAATGAGAGGATCTCGTTAACTCTTTAATCGAGCTATGAATTCTATTGTTGCTAGTAAAGCAATGCAATACACAAGTCATTCCGGCTATCGGCTCGATCATCTTTAGAGCATAAGCCTCCACTTATATCAAAGCACATGAGTTATGTACATATGGTCAGTGACTAACTCAGGATTTAAGTAAGTCATACCATGAACGTCACAAGTGAATTAATTCACAAATAGGTTCAGAATTAATTCAACTTGGGTCCAGTCCAATGTATCATTCTTTCAATGAGTACATCAATGTCTCTACCTGTGGAGTCAACTGCTTTGATAAATAAGAATAGTCATCTCCCTGATTGGAATTGTAGATGACATAATAATCCTAATATTTGAATCAAATGCTCACTTTGATTTCTTTATAGGATTATAGACTCGTTTAGATTATCTACTAAAGTAAGTTGTCTTTTCGCAATGTAAACGTTCTTACAATGCGACTTATCATCAATTTGAACTTAAACAATTAATGAGCTAATATTTGCTTGTCACAATTTTGTTATGTATGCAAAACATGAAAGACATGAGCATAAAATATATAATAGTGAAATGTGAAATTAACTTTATTCATCATTCAAATCCATAAAAAATAGTTACATGTTTACTAAAATATAGACACATTTCCCAACAATTGGAGTGGAGTCTTGTTTGCATGCCTTGCGTGACTGTGGTTTTGTTAAAAGGTATGTCATTTGATTTTTCTTGTAAATGTCTTAATTTTTTTTTTCTTGTTGTCTTTGCAAGAATGACTCATTTGGAATTTGCGAAATGAAGTTACTATTAATATTGAACAAGTGGAGTAGAACTCTTTTTTCCTAATTGCATTTGCAAATTATGGGAGTACAAGGATGAGTACATTTTCAATGACTCTCATTGTAGCATTTCTTAGGTTATATATACTAGTATTTCTTGGCCAAGTACAGTGCTTATTGGCCCTCATGCATGTCAGCCTAAATGGGCTATGATGGATGATAAAGCCTGGCATCCACCAAGAGTTGATTGGATCAAAATGAATATGGATGGTTCGATTAGCTTGAACGATGAAGAAGCAGTTGTTGGTGGAGGAGTTCATAATCCCCACGGTGATTGGTTTATCGATTACGCGAAGAACATAAGTGTTGCATATGTTTTCCAAGCAAAAGCTCGAGCAATTATAGAGGCTATCGCGCGCTGAGTGATGATTGAGACTGATAATGCTCTTTTGGTCCAATTTCTGTGCAATGCTTATGATAATTTAATGGAATGGCCAAGATTCGTCATGTGCAGCTGTTGTATAGAAGACCTTGGCAGCTTGAGTTCAACCATATAAACAAAGAACAAAATGCTTGTGAGGATAGGTTGGCAAGATTCAGTAGAACTACAGTAAGGGACTTGACATATCCGAAGAGTCTCCTGATTTATTGATAGACTGCTTATTCAAGGATCACTCTAATATTGTTGTTAATACTAAAATCCAAACCAACAGACTATGTGTTAAAATAATCAATCATATCATAAAAATAGGGTAAAATATGTCGTTAGTCTATGTTCTTATATAGAAATTGAGATTTAATCCTTATAATTCAAAAGTTATAAATTTAATCATTCTACTTTTCAATTTAAAATCTTAGTCTAATCATTATCATTGTTAGTAATTTCATCAAAATTTCTCAACTTGAAAACTTGATTAAGTTATCCTTATATGACAAGTCATATGATTACCACAAAAAAAATATATGATAAGTTGACAAATTTTGACAGAAACTATCAACAACGATAATGATCAAACTATGGTTTTTAAACTGAAAAAGTAGAAGGATTGAATTTTTAACTTTTAAAGTATAGAGACTAAATCTCAAATTCTATACAAGTAATGAGACTAACAACATATTTTAACCTAAAAATAATGGCATAATGATAAATTTAACCATTAACATTTGGAATTTTTTCAATTTAGTCATTATTCTTTTTTTTTTTGAGTTAAATTTGGTGATTGACATTTCAAAAAGAATCAAACCACTTATTTTTTAATGGAAAATGTTGACTAAAACATTAATATTTTAATGATGTTAGTCTGGGAACTTGCATGACAATTTACGTGTACTTCATACTAATATATTACTATTTGTCTTATATAAATGTCAAAAATAATTTAAAATTATAAAATAATCAAAAATGAAAATAAATTCAAAATTCATAAAAATATATAAAAAAAGTTATCATGAAGCAAACAATTGGATGCTTTTTGAAAATTTGATGGTCAAATTTGACTCTTTTTAAAAGTTTGAGGGCTAAATTTAGTGAAAAAAGAATAAGGGCCAAAACGACAAAAGATATAGATGTTAAGAGCTTAATTTGTGATTATGCCAAAAATAATTTATGTTTCTAAGGCCTCCTTTGGTTCAGCTATAAGTGTCAATGAGGTGCAGTTAAAGGTATGAAACTCACTGAAATGCTGTTTGGATCAACAGCTCAGTCCAGTGAAAAGTAAAGGTAAACACACTGGTATGCTGAAACCTCACTGAGGATTTCAGCAGCAATTAACCCCAGTCAGAAATTTGGTACTTTCAAAAGATAAAAATACCCATACTTTCTTCTAAATTTCAAACTTCAAACTTTCAATTTTCCCTTTCTTCTTTCTTTTTTTTCCTTCTTTCCTTCTCTGTTTCATTTGCCTATTCTGTTTCTTCTCTTTTATTTCTTTGCTTTATTATATAATATAATATTATATTAATATAATTATCTAATAATAATATATTTTAACACATAAAATCTAAGATTTTTATGCTTATGCACCTCAAGTTTGGCAATTGGCATAATTTCTCTTTAATCCTTTTATTTTCTTTAATCTTTAATTCAATTTTACTCTTATTTCAATTTAGTCTTTTTTACTAATTGCTCTTAATTTTTATTTAATTATAAAAATTAAAATAATTTTATTTTATCTAATAAATAATTTAAATTAATTATATAATTCATTAAAATATTTATAATAAAATATTAAAAGATACATTTTAATATTTTATTAAATAAATTTATAAATTCACATGCTTTAATAATTTTATATAAGTAAAATAATTTAAAAACTTCTATTATATATTAATTCTAATATGATATCTTTAATAGTCATTTTTTATTTTTAGCTCACCGCTACAGTTGCGTTTAAATCTAAACACATACTCCACCACTATTTTTAATCTCATTGCTATAATATCCAACCTCACCGCTACAATAACTAATCTCACCACTACCATTATTGTTAATCTCACCGGAGATAAAAACAACGCCATCCAAACCAGCCCTAATTATATTCGTCTGTTTTGCCTTCCCACGTTTCTCTGTCTCTTCGTCTTTCCCACTTTCTCTTCTCTTTGGAAGTTTGTAAAGCACAAAGCAGCCAAAGAGAAAGAGATTTAAGGGAAGCAAAAAAGACGAAATCTCGAAAATACCCAAACAGTGGGAGCGATTCTCGCTTCGTCTTCCTCGAAACTATACATTTAAGGTACTTCCATTTCCATAATTATCTCTCTTGAGTTCTCCAGATCTGATTTTCATTGGTTTTCTTTTTTTTCTTTATTATAGTTTTTTTGAGTTCCATTTTCGATCTATTCTAAATGGTGGATTTCTGGGGTTCTGAATTCTAATTTATCTAAAATTACCCCATCGTTGTTTGCCTTGTTGCATGTTGGTTAAGTTAGGGTTTAGGTTTGAGTTTTAGTTAGGGTTTAGATTGTTTACTGATAAAATATGAAGAAGAGAATTGCTTTTTTTCCTTATATTGGTCTCGAATCTGGGTTCTGTTTGAATGTGAGGCATGTGGTGCATCGTTACATTTCATATTATTTTTGAAGTTTTAATATTGATTGAGCATTTGAGCTCTGTTTTATGTTTTTCAGGGCATTTTTGGGTATGCGTATATCAGAAATTTTAAACTTATGCATTACGTTTCTTAGCTGTTCTTTGGTTAATGTTGCTCTGATTTTATTTTGTACTGTTTGGTTTGGTTTAGAAGTTATTTTTTGCTATATTTTTGCTTCCTTATGCCAGCTATTTCTTGAAATGCCTTTTGGTTTCCTAGTAGTAAAAAAAATGCAAAAGTGGTACAAAGCAAAAATAATGATTGATAAAAAATGGAAATTTTTTTACTACAATGCAAGATTAACTCATGGTTTTGGTCCTCCTGGAAATTTTCCTTCTAAGTTTGTCATCATGGTTGTTTTATGTTAGTTTCTTATTTGTGCCTTTTGCAACTTTGGGGCTTGCAGATTTTAGTTGTTGGCTTCTCTTGCTATGGCTTCCACTGCAACTGCCTCTTCTACTGGTCCCCGTTATGCTGCACCAGACCCCACTCTACCCAAACCATGGAAAGGCCTAGTTGATGGTAAAACTGGTTATCTATACTTTTGGAATCCTGTAACAAATGTCACGCAGTATGAGAGGCCTACAAGTGCAGATTCTGTCCCGAAACCTTCTGTTGCACCTATAAGTTCTTCAGTTCAAGTTCAGCAATCTTCTGAAGGACGTTGTGGTTATAGTACTGGCAAAGAAAATGATCGGGATGGAAGAGGAAGTGAAGCCAAACTTGAGCCAGTATCAAGGACCGACCAGGTAATTTGATTTACTTTCTGTCCTCTTTTAAATCGGGCACTTGATTTATCTGGTTTTTCTTGTCCATCTTAGGTGAAATTGAAAATTAGTACATTTTTCTTAACATGTTAAGTGCTGAAGTATGGTCCTTGTCATTCTGGTGGCTAAGCTGTTAAATTTTTGTCACTTTTGATTTGAGACTTGGACATGTGTTCCTGTCCAAGATACTTTTTAACTTTTTATATCTGATTATCGAAATTCTTAAAAGCTCAGGGTTTTTCAAAATTACATAACTTCAAGCATCTGAAGTGGGAATATATGATACATGTATATGGTTGTTCTCCTATCCTAGGTTTTTAATGTTCTTAACTTTTCATAGAATGCTAGAAGTGGACCAGTTCATTCCCATAATACGCCTAATGTGACTTCCAGCTCTGTGTCGGGAGTATCTTCTGCTAGAGGACATGGATCAGTGTCTGGGGGAAGTAATTTGTCTGGTGATGCTTATCGCCGTCAGCATGAGATAACAGTATCTGTGAGTATCTAGTTGATGATTACAATTTACAAATAGTTTATAAATCATCTCATTTTTTTGTTCTTTCAGTCACTTTCTTCTGAAAACCTCATTGTGCTTGGGGCATTACTATCCCTTGTGACGCAAATTGTTTTTCTTATTTCTTGTCAGGGAGATGAGGTGCCCCCACCTTTTTCATCATTTGAATCTACTGGATTTCCTTCTGAGTTACTTAGAGAGGTCAACTATTCTGCTTTTCCTTTTAACTTTTTGGTCTTTATAACATTGGTGGACTTGAAAGTTGAATCTTGTAAGTTACGAGCAATGCAAGTTGATTGTTTCTCGTGCAAAATTCTTAGATTGTTGGAGGTCCCAATGTTGAGCATCAGACTCATGCTAATTCTTTTGCCATCTTTACTTTTTTGTCGCAGGTGCGATATTTGCTCCTCAGAGGAGCTAATATCGTACGCTGTGGTGCCCTCTGTGGGGGGCCATGCTTATCATTTGGAGTGCCCTTATTTGGTGGACAAATTTTTGGGAAGGGCTTTCTGAATGACCTAAGTTCGTGGCCAGGGCTGCCGTAGATGATACTTCAGTCTCCCACTCGGTCTAAAAGGAAGAAGAGGCTTCCTCCTGTTCCAGCTTGCATCAGCAAGCGTTGGCCGCTTGCATGTGGGGGATGATGCTTCTTCTGACATAAGCCACTGCACTATAACTTCTAAAGAAAACCATAAGTCTTGAGGCCATTACTTCTGCTCACAGAAGTTGCTGGATTTTTTTTCCCTTTATTTTATTTTCTTTTAACAGGTACACAATGCTGGGTTTTCTGCTCCAACTCCAATTCAGGCTCAATCATGGCCAATTGCATTGCAAGGTAGAGACATAGTGGCCATTGCAAAAACTGGTTCTGGGAAAACATTGGGTTACCTAGTACCTGGGTTTATGCATATCAAGCGGTGCCGTAATGATTCTCAAATGGGTCCAACTGTGTTAGTATTATCACCAACAAGGGAGCTAGCTACTCAGATACAAGATGAAGCTCAGAAGTTTGGTGGTTCATCAAGAATTACCTGCACAGTATGTCACACTCTTTGAGACTGGATCACAAAATCAGTTTGTTCATTTCTTTTGTAATTTCTTTATCATCTTCTAGTTTCTCCACAAAGGTTTATATTTCTTTCTGGTATACTTCAGTTATATTTCAACATATAAGTCTTTTCAAAGCTGAAGGTAGAATCATGATTTTACTAATGTGGGTTATTGTATGTTTCCATGCAGTGTCTGTATGGGGGAGCACCAAAAGGTCCTCAGTTGAGAGAAATTGAGAGAGGAGTAGATATTGTGGTTGCCACTCCTGGCCGGTTAAATGATATTCTAGAGATGAGGAGAGTCAGCCTCCAGCAAGTTTCTTACCTTGTGTTAGATGAGGCTGATCGCATGTTAGATATGGGTTTTGAACCTCAGATTAGGAAGATTGTGAAAGAGGTGCCTACTCGTAGGCAGACTCTCATGTACACAGCGACATGGCCAAGGGAAGTTCGGAAAATTGCTGCAGATCTACTGGTAAATCCTGTTCAGGTCAACATTGGCAATATCAATGAGCTTGTGGCAAACAAGTCTATTACACAGGTTTGGATTTCATTGCTGCTAATCCTTATTTAATTTAAATAAGTTTTGAGAATCTGAAAGTTCTTTAGTAGTTTTAAATTTTATTATGAATGAGTTGTAGCCTTTATTTGTACTCACTTAGAAATTTATCATTCTGTGTCCTGCAGAATGTCGAAGTATTAGCACCAATGTTAAAACACAGAAGACTTGAGCAGATTCTGCGCTCTCAAGAACCAGGATCCAAGATTATAGTCTTTTGTTCAACCAAGAAGATGTGTGATCAACTTGCTCGCAACCTCAGTCAGTTTGGAGCTGCTTCTATCCATGGTGACAAATCTCAGGCTGACAGGGACTATGTGCTTGGTCAGTTTCGCTCTGGGAGGTCGCCAGTGCTTGTTGCTACTGATGTTGCTGCTCGGGGCCTAGACATTAAGGACATCAGGTAGGGGTTGGGATTTCTGATGCATGGTTCCATGGCATTTTACTTTATAGCTCAAAGGAGCCACAAATGATAAATGCAGGAAACTCTTGGTCTTTAAAGTTTAGTAACTTTATTGCTTCTGCTGTGTCGAGTGTATCATGATAATGATTTGCATTTATTAATATCTTTCACAGGGTGGTAATCAACTATGACTTCCCTACTGGAGTTGAGGATTATGTTCATAGGATTGGAAGGACTGGAAGGGCAGGTGCAACTGGATTGGCATTTACATTCTTTGGTGATCAGGATTCGAAGCATGCTTCAGATCTCATCAAAGTTTTAGAAGGAGCAAACCAGCAGGTGCCTGCAGAACTTCGTGAAATGGCTTCACGTGGTGGTGGGATGGGAAGGCCTAGAAGATGGGCTCCTAGTTCTGGTGGCTATGATGGTGAACGTGGCGGACGCACTGATTCAGGGTATGGTGGTAGGGATGGTGGAAGAGGTGGTCGAGGAATTTCTACATCCTCGAGCTGGCATGAGAATCGTGGTGGATGTGGATATGGTCACGAGTCTTCTGACAGGTATGTTGGTGGTCTTGTTTCTCTCTATTGTTTTTGAATTTTAGTAATTATAATGTTCTATACTTGCTGCTGTATTTATATGATTTTCTCACCCCCTTGTTATGTAAGAACAGGAATGATCGTGGTTTCCATGATAGTTATGATACGGGACGCAGTCGGAGTCGTAGTCCTGACAGGTTTAATAGTGCTTCTGGACGTGATCATTCCCCAGTGCTCAGTTTCCACGAGCTGATGATGAAACGTAATCAGCAGTAGCAGGGAAGATCTGGATATGCTGATGGGGCCTCGTACATGGTTTCAGGGACGAGTAGGAAGGCAATGATATCTCCAGGTGATAACTAATCTCTTTTGACCTCGGAATTGAGGGATTTTGGTAGTTATATAAAGACTTAAGATGCTCTCTTCCGGCACGGTTTTTGTTCGTGTTACATACATGTGTAGGGCGGTGTGCCGTGGCAAGGCAAAGTGAATTTTTTTGGTATTTTGATTTGATTTCTAAAGCTTTTAGAAGATGAGAAATCAGTCAAAGTTGAAATGCAAAAAGTTAATGAGGAGAAGAACCTTTATTTTTTTTTTTTTTTGGTATTTTTTTTTTTTTTTTGATGTTTTGGATTTTGTTGTGTAGTTCTTAGGAAATGTGTTAAGGATAGTTATAACTATGCGCTGTAAAGTTTAAAGGCTAATTTCATTCAAGTGCTTTGACAGCTTGCTTTCTTATTGGGGGTGAGGTGAGGGTGATTTGGTAATATACCTTCAAAGGGTGAGATCGAACGGTATTGATATAAATGGAAATTTGAATGAAAATATGATACATCGACATGTTTGAAAAATGCAGAGGATTATGATATGAATTATGTATATTCATTATTATTAGTAGGTTTTAATGTTACATATTTTGCATTTAATTTTTATTAGATTTTAAACATTTTGTTTTAATTGTTGTAATTAATTTTTATTTGAATTGTTGAATATGATTAAAATATCTTAATTTAAATATTATTATAAAAATTTAGAAACATATCCAATATATAATTAATGTAAGATAACATAATAACTAATTAAACTAATTAACAATAAATTATTTTTAATTTATAAAATTTATAAAAAATTGATATATTGAAAATCAAATTCTTTATTATTCAATTTTTTAAACAATGTCAATCAATAAATTGTTCACAATAATTTGTAGATAAATTAATATAAATATAATATATGAAATTATTTTATAAATAGTTTCGTTTATAAAATCTATATATGAAATATATAGTTATTAAAATTTACTATTTAAAACAAAAATATATATTTTTTTTTTCTTTTTGGTTAATAGAAATATAATAATTTAAATATGAAATTTGATTTTTATTTATTATATAAATTCATTTTCTAATAGCTTTTTAACATAACCATAATTCTTATTTATAAGTATGATAAATTTTCGTATCAACTAATGTTTTAACCAATTATTTTAGTAAAATTAAAACTCTTAATATAAATAATAAAAATCTTTAAATTTACATTCAGTAATATAATGAACAACAAAAGCTATATAAGACAATTCAAAAGGTTTTCAAACACATACTTTTATATATACTGGCTTCTAATATCACATACAATAAATATAATTTTACGTGTTTAATTATTAATTAATTTTTTATATAATGTTTTATAATTAATGTAATTTGTGTAAAATAATATTCGTTAAACATAATTAAAATACAATATTTATTTAACACCTTAAATGTTATAAAAATAAAATTTTCAAATCATAATTAAATCATTTTTACCATATTTGATATACAATATATTTTTATTTCATATAATTAGTACAAACAAACAATATTCAAAATAATAAATAACATATATAAATTTTTTGATCATTCAAATATACTGTTAATAAAAATTTCAAATAATTATTAAAACATTTGTACAAACTATAGAAGTTCAATATGCTATCATGTTAAGAAATTGTAAAATGATATATATATATATATATATATATATATAGTTGATTTTGATATAAACTCAATCAACGATATTATCAATATACACAAACAATGTGGGTGAAATAATGTGTAACATATATCATTGAAATATGTAAAAGTATTAGATTAAAGTTTTGGCTGAAGTGATAAAGGAAAGTTTTTTATTAACATTGATGGCATGGGTTCAAATATTAACATTTTTACTTATTTTTATTATTTTTAAAGGCTAAAAGGGATATATATGGCCCTAAACTTTGCCAAAAATCGGGATAGAAGAATCGAGTTTGTAAAAATCGAGAGTGGACACGTCCTGATTTATAAGGTTATCTTTGTGCGTTTGTAAATAAACCGATGGTTTGAAACAAATACTGAAATTAGGGTCATAACTAATTGATTAAATTATTAAAATAATATAATCAAGTTTTATTATATTAATCTAAAACGAAATTTGATTACGAGGTTTAATTTAAAAATAGTGTGTTTTAATTGAATTAGAACCTAATTGGAAAAGGGGAAAAATGGGAGTGACCAAAAGGGCAACTTGCCCAATTATCATTATTTGAATTATAAATAAATGAGGTTCTAGTTTGAAGGTTATGTGTTAGTGAATTAATATTTGAATCCCAGGCTCAAATTCCTTCCCTCGCATTAGTTTTATTTTGTGCAATTTTGCTACAAACCCTAGCAAGTGTCACTCCTTGTTTTAGGAATAAATGTTGTAAGAGTTAAACAAGAATGAGTATCTGGCCTAGTGGTTAAGTAGTGTAACCATCCCTAGAGACTCAAGTTTGAATTCAATACCTCCTATTTTTTTCCTTTTATTTTTAGCAACCTAAGATAAAAACCATAACTAAAATATATATATTGTCAGGAATAAAAATTAAACAATAAATATGTTTAATGTAATAGCCCGTTTTTGGTCAAATCGAAACAGTGGTTTTGAGACCACAGTTCTGAGGTCAAAATATTTATTTTATTACTATTTTAAGGTTTACAGTATGAATAATATGATTGTGTGAAAGTTTCGTTTAGAAATTTTATCATTTGATTGGTCAATTTGATAAAAAGGACTAAATCGTGTAAAGTGCAAAAGTGATATTCTTATAATTAAAGGTATTAAATAGCTATGGAATATTAAATTAGAGGTCCTTATGTTGTAAATAGACCATTTGAATAATAAGTGGACATAGATGGACATCATTTGAATGATATTAATGAATTATTATTAAGGTTAAAATAATAATTAGTATAATAAACTTAAAATTAAAAAAAAATCAAATTTGATGTCCATCTTCTTCATTGCCGTGAATTGAAGAGAAGAAAGGCAAAAGTTTTAGGGTTTCATTTGGAATTTTCATTTCTATCAATTAAGGTACGGTTTTTGTCCCGTTTTTAATGATTTTTATGTTTTTGAGATCGTTGCAACTAAGTTTAGCTAGCCTAGGGACTAATTTGCAAAATTTTTGTAGATTTTGAATGATTTCATTGATGAATACATGTGTATTTTGAAGTTTCTTGATAGATTATGAATGCTTATTGATAGATATACAAGTTTTGTTAAGTGATTTTTAGTGAAAATGCAAAATAGGGATTGAATTGAGAAATATGTAAAGTTAGTGGTTAAAATGTGAAATAAATGAAAAATATGGGCTGCTAAGGGTATAATGGTAATTCGTCTAAGCATGGTTATTTTGATAATTTCATTAATTTGTGATTTTGTGTATTAAGGACTAAATTGTAAAAATGTGAAAGTTTAGGGGATAATGTGTAAATTAGATCAAATGTATAATTTGGATTGAATTGAATAAATATATGATTAAATAAGTCAATTTTGAATATATTTAGATCAAGAAAGGAGAAATACGGACTTAGATCGGGAAAAGAATAAAGTTACGGAATAGTTGAATCAATTCGTTGTTTTAACATCCGAGGTAAGTTTGTATGTAATAAGGATTTTTACAATTATGCTTTAAATGCTTTGAGATTACATAAATTGTGTATATGAGATTATAGTCATGTTTGACGACGATTCGACTATATATATGGCACTTAGTGTGCGATTCGAGATAGCTTCGGTATATATGGCACTTAGTGAGTGATTCGGAATAGCTTCGGCTATATATGGCACTTGGTGTGCGAGACCAAGGTAGCTTCGTCTATGTAAGGAACTTAGTGTGCGAGATTATAATAGCTTCAACTATGTATTGGCACTTAGTGTGCGAGATATCAAGTATTCGACAGTATTCCGAAAAGGTATGAGTTCGCTACGAATTTGTACATGTATGTACATGTAAAGTATGAGATTCAAATAGAAGAAATTATGAATTTGCATATAAGCTTATGATTAAGCATATGGAAGGTTTGTTTTTATCATGAATTATATGTTAAATAGTTTAAATTGATGATTTGTGTATTATGATTTGTTGAGTATATTTCGTATGAACTTACTAAGCTATAAAGCTTACTTGGTTTATTTTTCCCATGTTTTATAGAGATTTCAAAGCTAGCTCGGATTCGAGGATCGTTGGAGATTACATCACACTATCCAACCATCATTTTGGTACTTTTGAACTTTTGGTTTGGTCATATGGCATGTATAAGAACTTTGAGTTATGTTGATTATGTTTTGGTAATGATATAGGCCAAATGATTTGGCATTGTTAATGTTTATATCTTGGTTTGTACATATAGTCATGGGTGATGGCTTAATTTTGGTATATTTGGTATGTTTGAATCATGTGCATATATATATGCTTATGTCTTGTGTTTATTAGGTTGATTGTGATGATTGATGGTAATAGGAATTATGAGTGTTAAATGGATGATTTGTGAATATAGGTATGCTTGTGAAATTAGGCCAAATAATATACTTTTGGGTTAGGTCATCTTTGATGTTTGAAGTAGGTGATATGGGATATGATTTAGATGATAAATTGGAATATTGTGTTTTGTATATTGATGGTGTTGTAAATAGCTTATTTTTGTCCAATGCCTATTATGCTTGGTGTTGGTGTCATTGAATTGTGGTGTACAAAATAGGGTGGCAAAATGGCTTTGTAAATAGCTCAAATGTATTTGTGACACATGGTCATGTTACACGGCCGTGTGTCCCCTGGTGTTAAAATTTAAATGAAGTCAGTATGCTCCACATAGTCTCACACACGGACGTGTGATTGGCCGTGTGGCACAAGTCAATTTGCCCCCTAATTTGCACACGGCCTAGTATACGGGCGTGTGACATGGCCGTGTTGCATAAGTCAGTATACCCTACAGGTTTGGCATGGCTTAGCACACGGCCTGGCACACGGGCATGTGTGGCCACTTTAAAAGGCACATGGGCTAGACACACGGGTGTGTGGTTGGCAGTGTGACCTAAGTCAGTAAGCTCACTTGTTTGGACCCGAGGTAGGACATGGGATGGGACACTACCATGTGCTCCTAATTCGAATGTCCACATGGCCTATGACACCGGCGTGTCTGGTGGCCGTGTGAGACACACGGACTGACCACACGGGCTTGTGTTCCCTGTTTTGAGAAAAAATTATTAAATGTTGAAAAATTTCCCGAGTTTTTGGTTTAGTCTTGAACCACCCCCAATGCATGTTTAGGGCCTCGTAGGCTCGTTTAAGGGACACTATGATTGATTGTGATTGAATTGCATTTGAATTAATAAATTGTCCATGAAATGTATGTTTAAAAGTGTTGTAAGTCTGGTAATGCTCCGTAACCCTATTTTGACGGTGAATACGGGTGAGGGGTGCTACACTTCAAGCCTCTTGATTAAGAGTTAGTTTCCTCTTTTATGATTAGTTTCCTCTTTTATGATCCTAAGTTCAAACCAATCTTTCCTATTTTATTTTGGGAATTCGGTAAGTCTCCAAAAAGAAAGCAATATGTACAATTAAGTGTTTAAATTAAACAAGAAATGAGCTGTAGGCTCAATGGTTAAAATGCTAGAGCCTCTTTAGACCCAAGTTCAAGCCCCTCCCATTTTTATTTCATAATTTTGCCAAAAAAGGCCCCAAAATATATCTATATGATTAAGCGTAAAAAAGAAATAAGGATTGTTAGTTTTTCTTAAAGCCAAGGTTCAATTTGCCTTATCCTCCCTTTCATTTTAAATTCAATTTTGGCAAATCTTGGGAAAATTGTAGGTGACGCCTAAGGTAAACCCTAAGAATTTAACCAATTCACAACTTGCCCCTTCTCAAAATTCTAATGGAATTTAAATTCCACCATTTTTTTTCTCTTCTATTCCTAGTTAGATATTCATATTGCCCCTTTTCAAATCCTAATAGAATTTGCTCTCCATCTTTCTATTTATTTTCTTTCCCTTTTTTTACATCATATTTTCATTCTAATTGTAGATAATCATTTTGCTTTCTCGAATCAAATCATTCTCTATTCAATCATTTTTTTTATCGATTTTGTAACTACCATCAATAAAATCTCGATCCTTGTCAAGAAACGGTAAGTACATTTCGTTTCAAAGTTTAGATATAGAAATTTTCGTAGTATTTCTACCCAATACTAATCCTTCATTCAAATTAATCAATCTTTTACAATTATTATCAAAACCTTTAATAATCTTGATAAATCTCAAAATCAATTGTTAATTCATGTATAAAAATTGTTTGAAGGACCTAGTTTAGGTGAATCGGATCATAATCGGACGTGAGGAATGTCTCGATCGGTTTCTTGATAAAAGGTGTGTATTCTTTTACAAATGAATTGGGGTAAACCGTGTGTAGGAATAGGGCCACACGGTCTCCCACACGAGTGTGTGGACCACACGGCCATGTGCTACTGTCATGTTAGGGTACTTCGAATCTCACATGGCCAAGAACCTTCCACACGGCCTGCCACACAGTCATGCCTCTCTTGTAGGTTGGTTTTAATGTTTACTACACGGCCACAGTCTGTTACCGGCTTGGCCACATGGCTGTGCAACCCTTCCACATGGCCTATAGCTTTTCACACGTTTAGCCACACGGCTTGTGACCCCTATTTTATGGTTTTGCCCAAAATTTTTTGAATTGTTTAGTTTAGTCCTTGTATAATCCCTAAACTATTTTTAGAGATTTTATTCACTCGATTGAGTCCTTGATTTATGAACATACTAGAATCTGTGAGTTGATGATTGAATTGCTATTATATATTGATGATATGTGAATGTTGCATGTCTATTATCACTGTCTTTTTGATGAACTGATACTGTTATTCTTACCAATATATTACTGATTGCATATCTACTGCTATTTTTTAACCAAATACATGATAAGCATGTTTACTATTTCTGTTCTAAACTGTTACTAGCATGTCATACTACATTGCATGGAGTGGGACGATTGAAAGGAGGAAGTACTGGCAGTTTAATAATCTGCAACACTGGTGGTTTATCCATAAATTACTGGTAGTTTTTATTTGCAAACATGTTTTGCATCCATAACCTATTGGTAGTCTAATAATCTGCAACACTGGTGGTTCATCCACAAATTTTACTACTGGTAGTTTATCTGCAAATATTGGTGGTTTATCCACAAACTGGAGTATTCGGGTTAAAAGAGTTTCCCAGAACTCTTACTGTGGAGTGTAGTGGTGGAGTAGTAGTGGTGGGGTAGGACCAATAAGATAGAAGACTTACTTCACATTTGGAAACTATTTATCTCAGAGAGGTCGCATTGCATGTATCAACATGAACATACAAAACTATGAATTCTGAGATGATATTGTGTTGAATTGATTTGAAATAACGATACTCTAAATTATTATTCAATAGTGATTATTTTATGCCTTATTATTCAGTATGTTTTATATGTTGTTTGCACTGAATTTTTTATGATTGAACTCACAATGATCTTTATAGCTCACTCCCCTTTTATTTCCATATTTATGGATAATCCACCAAGTTAGGATGCAGGCACGACATCTGAAGGGTCTTGGCTCAAAATTGTTTTATTTTACATAAAAAGTATTTTAGAGTATTATTATTTAAAATTTTTTGTTATTCAGAGACTGTATGTTTTACTACTGAACTGTGACATTGGACTTAGGTTTTGGGTTTGATTTGTATGCATGACATTTAATTTAAAAATAGGATGTTGAAATATGAATATAAATTCATTATGCTTGGAATTCATTTTTAATTAAAAATAGGAACTAAAATCACTTTTTCGCTGCTAAAACATAGATAAATTCTGAAATAAATAAATAAATTGAAAATTAGCTGATTTTAGAAAGTAATTACTGTTTCAAGAAAAATGTTAAACTATTTTTGTTAATTAGGGAGTTTTTCTGAAAATAGGCTAAGTTTTCTTCTAATATAAATGAATGTATTTAAATAACTACTTTATAAACTCCAATAGCTTACTGGGCCATTTCGGTGGCCAATGTAATCTCTCAAATTCAGGCCTAACTTTAGGCTGGGTGAGGGACGTTACAAGAAAAAAAAAAATCAATTAAACCTCTCCGCAAAAGATACACTCAATTATGCCATTTGACCAACATTTTTTTGTCTTTGACCATTACGGTGTTGACTTGACCGTTAATGACATTGACATGGCACTCCATGTCAACGATAATTCTTTAAAAAAAAAAACATTAAAGGAGAGATATATTTTTATTTTTTTACTAGAATGAACCCGGGCAACCATTTGTCTACATTCATTAATTTCAAAACTAAAATTTTTTAAAATTTTAAAAATATATTTTTAAAAAAGTTAAAATTATTTATTTTAAACGTCATTAAAATTTATAAAAGTATTAAATAAAATTTAAAAGTTTAGAAAAATAAAATAAATAAAAACCATATAAAAATTAAATCTGTAATGAATATGGACATATGGTTGTTCAGATTCAATGAACACTTAACTTCCTTACAACACCTAAGAAATGAACCAAGACACTTGACTTCGTCTTCATCAATTCATCTAAGGCCCACCCCTCTCAAACTACCCACCATACCTTTAATACAATGGCTCTCCTCCCTAGTCAAGGGTGAACCACCACCACCACCACCACACCACCACCTCCATCTCCTCTTTCTTGTTAATTTTACCTATCAACAAAGTTGATATTGAGTTGACTCGTGATACCAATTTAGTCACACACTTAAATAATAGTAAGTATAGATAATCATATTATATTATATTATATAAATATATTATTTATTAAATTTTATATATGAATATACATAACCTATTATATAAATATTTAAATTTTTTTATTTAAAATTAAATTAATATATTTTTTCTTTTTATTTCATGGCTAGCCGTTTACCTCTTTGGAGAGCACCTATGAAAGGATTAATCACTTCTATTAGCGGTGGACACATTGATTTCGACAAAAAAAGTAATATAATTTTTATTTTTATTTTTTGATGGAAACATAATAATTTAAATATAAACTAATTCAATTTAAAATTTAAAAATTTTTATTTAGTATTAAATAAACACTTTTAATAAGGTTAAGGTCCTTGTGAGGTCCAGTATAATATAGGGACTGGATCAAATTTGTCCTCTATTATTAAATAGATCAATTTAGTCCTTATATTATTAAAAAGAATCAAATAAGATCAAATTGTAACAAAATTAACATTTACTATATAAAAAATATCCCAAAATATTTTTTTCAATTGTAGTTCAACTGTAAACAAAACATTTCATTTATAGAACCATAAAAATTTAAAAATATTAATTACATTAAACAATAAATGATATTTTTAAATAATAATTGTTAACTCTATTCCACTTTGGCCTTATTTGATTCTTTTTAATAATACATGGATTAAATTAATCATTTAATAATATAGGGATTAATTTGATCAATTCTCGATAATAAAAAGGCCTCTCAAGTAAATTCACCCATTTAATACCAACAAGTGGTCAAAATAAGTGGAAGTGGATTTTTTTTCCTAGTCGTTTGGACTAAGTTTGAATATTGAAGTTGACATTATTGGGTGGGCTTTATATGAATACCACCCCTAGCTCGAACAAAACTATATCCAGACCATAAAATAGATAAGAACACTTTTGGTTTTACAAAAAAGAAAAACTCATTTAGTAAAAGTCTTTTAATTGAATCAAAAGTTATAGATAGTATGATAAATATGTTGGAAAAAATAGATTTTTTGAAACTTTGAGGCATATTTTCGATTAGTAAATGTGAAGATTTGAATCATAAAATTATGGTTTTATATTCTACTCCATGAGCCATT